>CM038143.1:174564758-175004643 GCA_021437245.1 Aegilops speltoides | reverse complement strand
GGTTAAACTTGACGAGCCTAGCATATGCAGATATGGCCTCGGAACACTGAGACCGAAAGGTCGAACGTGAATCATAAGTAGATATAATCAACATAGTGATGTTCACCATTGAAAGCTACTCCATCTCACGTGATGATCGGACATGGTTTAGTTGATTTGGATCACGTGATCATTTAGATGACTAGATGGATGTCTATCTAAGTGGGAGTTCTTAAGTAATATGATTAATTGAACTTTAATTTATCATGAACTTAGTCCTGATAGTTATTTTGCATGTCTATGTTATTGTAGATCAGTGGCCCGTGCTACAGTTCCTTTGAATTTTAATGCGTTCCTAGAGAAAGCCAAGTTGAAAGATGATGGCAGCAATTACACGGACTGGGTCCGTAACTTGAGGATTATCCTCATTGCTGCACAGAAGAATTACGTCATGGAAGCACCGTTGGGTGCCAGGTCTGCTGCAGATGCTACTAATGATGTTAAGAACGTCTGGCAGAGCAAAGCTGATGACTACTCGATAGTTCAGTGTGCCATGCTTTACGGCTTAGAACCGGGACTTCAAAGACGTTTTGAACGTCATGGAGCATATGAGATGTTCCAAGAGTTGAAGTTAATATTTCAAGCAAATGACTGAGTTGAGAGATATGAAGTCTCTAACAAGTACTATAGCTGCAAAATGGAGGAGAATAGTTCTGTCAATGAACACATACTCAGAATGTCTGGGTACCATAACCACTTGACTCATCTAGGAGTTAATCTTCCTAATGATAGTGTCATTGACAGAGTTCTTCAATCACTGCCACCAAGCTATAAAGGCTCCATGATGAACTATAATATGCAAGGGATGAACAAGACAATTCCCAAGCTCTTCGCGATGCTAAAAGCTGCGGAGGTAGAAATCAAGGAGGATCAAGTGTTGATGGTCAACAAGACCACTAGTTTCAAGAAAAAGGGCAAAGGGGAGAAGGGGAACTTCAAGAAGAACGACAAGAAAGTTGTTGCTCAGGAGAAGAAACCCAGGTCTGGACCTAAGCCTGAAACTGAGTGCTTCTACTGCAAAGGGACTGGTCACTAGAAGCGGAGTTGCCCCAAGTATTTGGCGGATAAGAAGGATGGCAAAGTGAAAGGTATATTTGATATACATGTTATTGATTTGTACCTTACTAATGCTCATAGTAGCGCCTGAGTATTTGATACTGGTTGTGTTGCTCATATTTGCAACTCAAAATAGGGGCTACGGATTAAACGAAAATTGGCTAAGGACGAGGTGACGATGCGCGTGGGAAATGGTTCCAAGATCGATGTGATCGCCGTCGGCACGCTACCTCTACATCTACCTTGGGGATTAGTTTTAGACCTGAATAATTGTTAATTTGGTGCCAGCATTGAGCATGAACATTATATCTGGATCTTGTTTGATGCAAGACGGTTATTCATTTAAATCATAGAATAATGGTTGTTCTATTTATATGAGTAATATCTTTTATGGTCATTCACCCTTGATGAGTGGTCTATTTTTGTTGAATCTCGATTTTGATGATACACATGTTCATAATATTGAAGCCAAAAGATGGAAAGTTGATAATGATAGTGCAACTTATTTGTGGCACTGCCGTTTGGGTCATATCGGTGTAAAGCACATGAAGAAACTCCATGCTGATGGACTTTTGGAATCACTTGATTATTTATCACTTGGTGCTTGCGAACCGTGCCTCATGGGAAAGATGACTAAAACTCCGTTCTACGGAACAATGGAACAAGCTACTGACTTATTGGAAATAATACATACAGATGTATGTGATCCAATGAGTCTTGAGGCTCGTGGCGGGTATCATTATTTTCTTACCTTCACAGATGATTTGAGCAGATATGGTTATATCTACTTAATGAAGCATAAGTCTGAAACATTTGAAAAGTTCAAAGAATTTCAGAGTGAAGTGGAAAATCATCGTAACAAGAAAATGAAATTTCTACGATCTGATCGTGGAGGTGAATATTTGAGTTACGAGTTTGGTCTTCATTTGAAACAATGGGGAATAGTTTCACAACTTACGCCACCTGGAACACCACAGCGAAATGGTGTGTTCGAACATTGTAACCGTACTTTATTGGAGATGGTGCGATCTATGATGTCTCTGTAACATCCCAAATTTCCCATTTGGAATGTTTTACAATTATGGCTAAGCATCTATGCATATTGTTTGAATTGAGTGATTGGGTGTTTTACTTCAACTTGCTGTTATGTTATTTTGTGCTATACTTATTTGTGCTATTGTTTGACACTGTAGAATTCCCGGAGTGCGAAGCCTGCTATTACGAGTCGCTAGCTTTCGAAGACCGTCAGCCAGGCAAGTCATTTGATCATATTTTTTTACAATACCTATGATTTTATTGCATTAGAATTATACCTCCTCACCATGCATGCAGTAGGAGAATTTTGTTAAGTTATGTTCTTGAGTAGTATCACAAGGTAGGATGAACCCTTCTCCCTTGTTACCGATGCCCAGGACGATGTAGTTGATTGCTATGCTTTAGTAGACAGGGTTGGTTGAGTGATTCATAAGGGAGATGCGAGAGTCAAGATGATGACAACCCCATGACTTCAAGCTCAAGATGGACTTCAAAATTCACTACTGGGTGGAGGACGGTTGACGGGCACCCTGGAGAAACCAGCAGATGGCCTGGATGCATGGAGAAGCGCCATGACATCTTGCGGAAAGCTTCACCCAGCCATGAAGAGACGGATGGATACCCCATTGATCGGAAGCTTACCTGTGCAGCCGCAAGCCATTATGGGCTCTGGCTTGGTTGACCCTAGGCGTGACTCTGGCCAGACGGTGCTACGAGATGTAGAAGAACGGTAGGATTGGATGGGCACCGGAAGTGGCCCAGAGGAACTCTTCGAAAGACCCTGTTTCGTTCGTCCCGTCTTCAAACACCACGCAGTGCGAAGACTTAAAGGAGGGAATGATTCTTGCAGGTAAAGTGCAAACCTCTGCAGAGTGAAGACCTAATCGATTAGCCGTGTCCCCGGTTATGGACAATTTTGAGCCTCTGAAACTTGGAGTATTTCGGATATCTCAACACCGAACTTAATAAATTAATTGGGGGGGGGGGGTTATTTAATAATTGGGAATGAGACATTGGTTGGCGGAACCATCTCAATAACTACCAATATTTTGTAGTAATTGCAAACAAGTCCTTTTGTTGTAGGGAAAAACTGGCTTTTTCGCAAAACAATGAAACTTAGAGCCCCACAGCCAAATTGCATATAGTATTAGTAATTTTATTGTTGTTATCTCTTCATGACTTGCCGGCATATTCAAAATGCTGACCTACACGGCTGCAACGTCTTATGTTGCAGAGGAGTTTTCCGATCAGGAGTGAGGTTACGATCCATGCTTGGCGATTGCCCTATGGAGTCAGATGGACTCACTATTCGTCTATGCTCCCGCAGCTTTATTTAGTTTATTTCTCATGAGTTGGCCTTCGGCCGAATTTATTATCTTGTAATAAAGACTCGATATGAGAATCGTGTAATAAATTCAGGTGTGATTGAACTTTGAATCTTTGCATCAATGTACTGTGTGTGCCAGCATGATCTTGGGATGGTACAGCTACATAGAGACTTGACCGATTTCGGGCCGGGTCGCTACAGTCTCTTTCTGTTTTACCGCTATCGTTTTGGGGTTATGCTTTACAGACGGCTGCATTCACTTTAAATAGGGCACCATCAAAATCCATTGAGACGAAGCCTTATGAACTGTAGTTTGGCAAGAAACCAAAGTTGTCTTTTCTTTAAGTTTGGGGCTGCGATGCTTATGTGAAAAAGATTCAACCTGATAAGATCGAACCTAAATCGGAGAAGTGCGTCTTCATACGATACCCAAAGGAAACTGTTGGGTACACCTTCTATCACAGATCCGAAGGAAAAATCTTTGTTGCTAAGAATGGATCCTTTCTAGAGAAGGAGTTTCTCTCGAAAGAAATGAGTGGGGGAAAAGTAGAACTTGATGAGGTAAGTGTACCTTCTCCCTTATTGGAAAGTAGTTCATCACAGAAATTAGTTCCAGTGATTCCTACACCAATTAGTGAGGAACTAATGATGATGTGTAACGCCCTCGATGCGGCTATAGCTCCCACGTGTCGAAGCACGACTTAGAGACATAACCGCATTGAAAGCAATGTCGCAAGTGAGGTAATCTTCGCACAATCCATGTAATACATAAGGGAAAAGGTACATAGTTGGCTTACAGTCGCCACTTCACACAATTACATGAATAAAGCATTACATCATCCAAATACAATCAAGGTCCGGCTACGGAACCAAAATAAAAGAAGAACAACCCCACATGCGACACAGATCCCCGATCGCCCCAACTGGGCTCCACCACTAATCGTCCGGAAAGGAAACATAGTATCGTCCAAGGGCCTCATCATATTCCCACTTTAGCTCGGTTCGCCATCTGCTACCGCATCACCGTACCTGCATCTGCTTTTGGTAGAATCTGTGAGCCACAGGGACTCAGAATCTCACACCCGCGAGATCAAGACTATTTAAGCTTAAGGGAAGGCTGGTGTCAAAAGGAGGAGCTGCTGCAGTTTACTAGCATATATGGTGGCTACATCGCAAAAGAGAGCGAGAAGAGAAGCAAGGCGCGGTCGTGAAACTATTAACGATCAAGAAGTGATCCCGACTACTTACGCCGAAAGCATAACTCCAACACCGTGTTCACTTCCGGACCACGAGAAGAGACCATCACGGTTACACACACGGTTGATGTATTTTAATTAAGGTCAACTTGGGTTTCTACAACCGGACATTAACAAATTCCCATCTGCCTCATAACCGCGGCACGGCTTTGAAAGATAATACCTGCAGGGTGTCCCAACTTAGCCCATCACAAGCTCTCACGGTCATCGAAGGAATAAACCTTCACCCAAGACACACCGATCAGGCTCGGTATCCCGGTACATCAAGACATTTCGACAATGGTAAAACTAAACCAGCAAGACCTCCCGCTGTGCCGACAAATCCCGATAGGAGCTGCACATATCTCGTTCTCAGGGCACACCGGATGAGACAGGCTACGAGTAAAACCAGACTTCGAGTTTCCCCGAGGTGGCCCCGCAGGCGGCTCAGTTCGGACCAACACTCGAAGGAGCACTGGCCCGGGGGGGGCTAAAATAAAGATGACCCTCGGGCTCGCGAAAACCCAAGGGAAAAAGGGGTGTAGGTGGCAAATGGTAAAACCAAGGTTGGGCCTTGCTGGAAGAGTTTTATTCAAAGCGAGCTGTCAAGGGGGTCCCATAAATCACCCGACCGTGTAAGGAACGCAAAATCAAGGAACATAACACCGGTATGACGGAATCTAGGGTGGCAAGAGTGGAACAAAACACCGGGCATAAGGCCGAGCCTTCCACCCTTTACCAAGTATATAGATGCATTAATTAAAACAATAGATATTGTGATATCCCAAAATATCCGTGTTCCAACAAGGAACAAACTTCATCTTCACCTGCAACTAGCAACGCTATAAGAGGGGCTGAGCAAAGCGATAACATAGCCAATCAACGGTTTGCTAGGACATGGATGGTTAGAGGCTGACATGGCAATATGGGTGGCATGATATAGCAAGTGGTAGGTATCGCAGCATAGGCATAGCAAAAGAGCGAGCATCTAGCAAGCAAAGATAGAAGTGATTTCGAAGGTATGGTCATCTTGCCTGTAAGGTTCTCAGAGTTGTCGAAGGCTGGATCCTCGTAGTTGTTCTCAAAAGGCTCCTCGTTCACGTACTCGTCTCCCGGCTCTACCCAAAGCAAGAACACAAGCAACGGAACCACAATCAAACAAGGAACAATGCACAAGCAATATGATGCAAAAATGGCATGCGATGCGAGATGTGATATGCAATGCATATGTATGCTCCGGAAGGAAAATGATGAACTGGGCATCAACTTGGCAAACCAAGTATGCCGCTGAAAGATGAGATGATTTCGTTGAAATCGATATAAAGATCACCGGAATCGGATGCACGGTTTGCAAATGACAAGCAAAACAAGAATGACGCAAAACTGCGTCTAACAGCCCGATGCTACTTAGCACGCAACACGAAACTATGCTACAGCACCCCAACATAAAAACAAAGCATATGGCAACGAACTACAGGAGATGCTTAACAATAGAGGAGCACTGAGCTACGGCTAAATCACATCATAACATGTTCAAACAAGCATGGAGAAAGTGCTCAAAATATCAGGTTCACAGACTTAGTGAAAATACTAACATGGCAGGAATTAACATCAGGAAGGCATGTTTAGAGCAAGCAAACAACATGCTACAGGAACTTAAAATAGCAAAGCAAGGCATGACATGATTCTACTCAAAGCATATTTCAATTGTCCCTTACTGACCATAAGTCAAAAAGGACCTTAAGAAATGATGGCACCCATGTAAACATTGCAAGTTTTTAATACAGATTTCAGACTTAGTGAAATCTCAGGACATGGCAAAAACAGATTCCACATGGCATGTTCGTGAGCTCGATGCACTCACTACAGAGCATCTCAAGATAAACTAAGCATACACCCATCAAGAAGACATGGCATAGGAGCTATACATGGCAAGAACAACATCATAACATACACGGATCAACTACACCGACCTCGTGAAAAATGAATCTAAAGCAAACAGTCTGCCAGGAAACAATTTCAAGCAAAAGTAGAGCACGAAAATGACATGCTAGACTACTCCATAAATACCAACAAAGGCATGGATGGATAGAGCACAACCATATGTTCAAAACACCCTTACTGATCATGCTCAAAAGGGTATGGATCTCTGAAACAACCTAAACATATGGCATAAAATTAACAGCAGGACAAGACTTAGTGAAATCACTAAGTTCCTGAAATCAGGAATAACATCATCCCTACTTTGCATGCCTGTTCTAGTCAACACATAGCTCACAAAAATACATGGAAAATACCCCTGGAAAGATGGCATGGCAATGTTCAACTCACATGTAGGACTCAAATTCATAGGGTGCACACACAATTCATGGCAAAAATGACAAAATAGCTCGAACTGATAAAATTCTGAAACTAACGATCTGAAGCTAACTTCCAACAGCATTTCGGGCACCAAGATGAGCTCAAATGCAAATGATGCAATGGAATGAAATGATGTACTCTTCGAGACGAACATTTTGACATATTATACGCCCAAAACGGAGCCACGGTTGAGGAGATGTGATGCGTTGAAAATGCCACGAAATTAAAGACAGAAAAGGACTTAGTGGTTTCGGGGAAGAGGAAAGTCAACCTAGCATTTGGATCTGGATCGGATCGGCGGGCCGGATCAGGAGTTCGGCTCGCTGGAGAGCTCGGTTCGGCGGAGGAGGACGAGGCGGGGCGGGCGGCGACGGGCCGGGCGGAGGAGGAGGTGTAGGCCGGAGGAGCTCGCCGAGGGATTTGCCGGAGGCATGGCTTGGCAAGGCGCGATGGCAGGCTGGCGGCGCATGCGGCGGCGGGCAGCAGGCGGCGGCGGCGGCTGGCGCGGGCGAAGCGGCGGTGGCGTGGCGGCGGTGGTGGTGGTGGCGCGGCGAGGAGGCCAGAGGCGGCGGTGGGCCTCATGGCGGCGGGAGGCGGTGGGCGGCGGCATCATGGCCCTTCCGGCAGCGGGCAGCTGGCTGGCGTGGTGTGGTGCCAGGGCGGCTGGGCCACGGTCAGCCTCGGTTGGCTTATGGCCTTGCGGCGGACGCTGTTCGCGCCGTCCGGACGTGTCCCCATGGGGAAGGGAGAGGGAGCTAGGGTTTGCCCGGATTTCGGGGAGGGTCTTTAAATAGGCATAGAGGGAGCTAGGAGAGTCCAAACGGGGTGTAGTTTTCGCCCACACGATCGTGATCGAACGACCGAGGGCATGGAGGGGAGTTAGATGGGTTATTGGGCTGTTTGGAGGGGTGTTGGGCTGCAACTCAAAAGAGGCCTTTGCGATGGCGCGGTTAACCGTTGGAGTACCAAACGAACTCCAAATGACCCGAAACTTGACAGGTGGTCTACCGGTGCTATACCAGGGCCACTTAGCAAGGCTCGGTCCATTCCGAGAATGTTCAACACCCGCACACGGAAAAATAACAAGAGGGGACGCCGGGGAACATAGGAGTGTCGGATTGCAAAACGGACAACGGGGAATATGCTCGGAATCATGAGACGAACACGTATGCAAATGAGATGCACATGATGACATGATATGAGATGCATGACATGGACAAAATGCAAAAACGAAAACGAAACCCAACCACGGAGGGAAAATCATATCACATATCCAAAATTGGCAAGAGTTGGAGTTACAAATATGGAAAGATACATCCGGGGTGTTACAACACTCCACCACTACAAGAGGATCTCGTCCCGAGATCTAGGACTGAAAGAACTCCGGATATTCGGAACGGAGGTGATCCTCGCGCTCTGTGTGGCTTCTCGGTGGAATGGTGTGACCACTTCACTTTTAGGAATTTGATTGACTTGTTGCGAGTCTTGCGCTCGGTTTCTTCAAGAATAGCAACGGGTGCTCATGATAAGAAAGATCTTCTTGGAGGTCAATTTCTTCAAAGTTGATAGTGCGCTCAGAATCTTGAAGCACTTATGAGCTGTGACACGTGAAACACATCGCACGCTTGCAAAGTTGGGTGGAAACTCAAGTTGATAGGCGAGATCGCCTCTTTTCCAATGATCTTGAAAGGACCCACGATCTAGGGGCAAGCTTCCTTTGATACCGGGCGGACGAGTACCTTTCATTGAGAGACGCGGAGGTAGACATGGTCTCCGATTTCAAAAGCCACATCACGGTGCTTGTCATCATAATAGCCCTTACGCGCGATTATGCGGCTTTAAGATTCTCACGAATGACTTTGCACATTTCTTCGCTTCGTGATCAAGTCGTTGCCAAGAAGTTGGCGCTCACCGTCTCGGACCAATTGAGAGGAGTACGGCACTTTCGCCATATAGAATTTCGAATGGGGCCTTGCCCAACTCGCTTGGAAGCTGTTGTTGTAAGAGAACTTCGGCATATGGGAGACACTCTTCCCACTTCATGCCAAAGAAATGACACAAGCCCCGAGCATATCTTCAAGGATTTGATTGACTCGCTCGACTTGGCCACTAGTTTGAGGATGAAAAGCTGTGCTGAAACGGATCTTTGGTGCCCATGGCCTTCTCAAAAGAATCCCGAACTTAGAAGTGAAGATGCTTCCACGGTGCGAAGAGATCAATTGCGGAATACCGTGCAAGGAGACAATTCGAGGTGTATAGCTCGCCGGTGAGCTGCTGTGATAGATTCTTTGACAGAAGAAAATGAGCCACTTTAGTAAGCTTGTCAATGACAACGAAGATAGCATCATTTCCACGCTTGGACTTAGGAAAGCCATCCACGAAGTCCATCTCGATATGATCAAACTTCCACTCTGGAATAGCAAGAGGTTGGAGGAGACCAGCTGGTCTTTGGTGTTCGCTTTCACTCTTCCGCAGACATCACATTCATTCACGAATTGAGCAATTTCTCGCTTCATTCGAGTCCACCAATACGATCGCTTGAGGTCATGGTACATCTTTGTACTTCCAGGATGAATGGACAGGAGGGAATTGTGTGCCTCATTCATGATGACTTTTCTCAGATCGCCTTTAGGAACCACAATACGATCCTCGAAGAAAAGAGTGTCTTTGTCATCCAAGCGATAGCACTTGTATTTGAAATGCCCTTTTCAATACCACGCTTCACCTTCTTCACCATGGTATCCGAAGTTGAGCCTCACGAATTCGATCTTCCAAAGTAGGAGAGACTATGAGGTTGGCAAGAAATCCTTGAGGAACAACTTGAAGATTCAGCTTGAAAAGCTTCACAAAGATCCGGTTGGAAGGGCTTGAGAATTAGACTGTTGCAATAAGCCTTTCGCTCGAGCATCTGCAATCACATTCGCCTTGCCGGAGTATATTCAATACTTGGATTGTACTCTTGAATCATTTCACCCATCGAGTTTGCTCGAGGTTGAGGTTTGGTTGAGTGAAGATGTACTTGAGACTCTTGTGATCGGTGAAAATGTCCACTTTCCTTCCCAACAAGAGATGTCTCCATGTTATCAATGCATGGACAATCGCCGCCAACTCGAGATCATGAGTGGGGTAGTTCTTTTCGTTGGGCTTCAGCTGACGAGAGGTATAGGCCACAACCTTCTTCTCTTGCATTAACACAGCACCGAGACCTTGCAAGGAAGCATCACAGAAAACTTCGAATGGCTTGGATTCATCAGAGGAGTCAAGACAGAGCTGTAACTAGCTTCTCTTTGAGGGTGTTGAAAGCGACATCACACTCAAAGCGCCCGACATACTTGACATGCTTCTCGAGGAGGTTGGAAAGAGGCTTTGCAATCTTGGAGAAATTCTCAACGAATCTTCGACAATAGCTTGCAAGACCGAGAAAATCATGGAGCTGCTTGACATTACGAGGAGGTTCCCAATTCACAATTGAAGACACCTTCTCGGGATTAACAACAATGCCCTTGGCTGAGATGATATGACCAAGATAAAGAACTTCATCAAGCCGAACTCACATTTGGAAAACTTCGCATAGAATTGATGTTCTCGAGCTTGTCGAGCACCAATCGCAAATGTTTGGCATGATCCCGCTTGTTCTTGGAGAAGACCAAAATATCATCGAGATACACCAAGACGAATTCATTTGTGTAGGGGTTGAAGATAAAGTTCATCATGCGAGAGAAAGTTGGAGGAGCATTGACAAGGCGAAAGACATGACAAGATATTCATAAGAACCATAGCTTGTTCGAATCTTTGTCTTGGGAATATCTTGTTCACGAATGCGAATCTGATGATAACCCATACGGAGGTCAAGCTTGGAGAAAACTTTAGCACCTTTGAGTTGCTCGAATAGCTCATTGATGTTGGGAAGTGGATACTTGTTCTTGATTGTCTTCTTATTCAATGGACGGTAATCAACACAAAGTCGGTCCGTGCCATCCTTCTTACGGACAAAAGAACTCCACATCCCCATGGAGATGAACTCGTCCGATCAAACCAGACGCTCTTGTTCATCGAGCTGCTTCTTCAATTCTTTCAGCTCCTTGGGTCCAAGCTTGTAAGGACGCTTGCAAACGGGTTCGATGCGGGCTCAAGATCAATAACGAATTCGACTGGCCGATGAGGAGGCATACCCGGAAGCTCTTCTGGAAAGACATCTTGGTACTCACAAACGACTGGAATCTGAGAGATAGCATCCAATTCGCCCTTCTCATTGAGAAAAAACAACCGAATGGTTTCATCACGAGCGGCATAGATGATAACATCCTCAGAAGGGTGTGTCAATTGAATTTCCCTGACAGCACAATCAAGCCGAGCCTTGTGCTGAGAAAGCCAGTCCATCCCAAGAATAAGATCAATATCAGAGTCACCAAGGACAATTGGTTTAGCCAGAAATCTATAGTCGCCCATCTTGATACCGACATTTGGAACCAATAAGGTAGACCTCAAACGCTTAGCCGGAGAAATAACTTGCATTGGTCTAGGTAAATCCTCTGTGTCAAAATTGTGCTTCGATGCAAAAGGATATGACATGAAAGAATGCGATGCACCAGTATCAAATAAAACTTTTGCAGGAATATCATTAACTGGAAGATTACCCATGATCACATCTCAAGAATCCTCCGCTTGAGCTGCATTCATCATATTCACCTTTGCGACTTGGGATTATGCTTGACCACTTTGCATTGCTTGAAGACCTCACGGGAGGAGGAGGAGGAAGGCGCTTTGGTTATGGCATTTGTTAGCATAGTGACCTTCTGCTGGCACTTGTTGCAGTCACCTCTGAGAGCGGACGGTGATAAGGAGCATTTGACCTTGGAGCTTGAGGTGAGACTTGTTACAGTAGCTTGGGTTGGGTGGGTGGGAAGATCCACGACCACCGAGTTCTTCTGGCGATAAGGCTGACGGAACGGAGGAGGAGGAAGGTAGAACTTTTGCTGCTTTGCTGCCACTTGAGAGGAGGAAGAAGACTGAACTGCATCCCTGATTCTCTTCTTTGAAGCCTCACACTTGAGCTGAGCACCTTCTAGCTTGAGTGCCATGTTATAGAATTGATCAAACTGAGTAGGCTCAGAAAGAACAAGAGATAACTGCAGATCCTCTCGAAGGCCACCTCTGAACTGATAGATCATACTTTTCTCATCAGGAACGTCTTGTTTGGCAAAACGAGCAAGTTTCAAATCGTATGTTGTATTCAGTACATCGACATGTTCCTTGCTTGAGATTGCGAACTCCTCACGCTTGCTCTCAACAACTTTGGAAGGAATGTGGTGAGCTTTAAAGTCCCGACAGTAAATCAGTCCAAGTAATCACTCGTCCACCTCTTGAATCCTTGTATTCTTGGAACCAATCATTTGCTCGATCCTTGAGCTGAAAAGACGCGAACTTGACGTAGTCCTCGGTGTCGACATTGCTGCATTCAAAATGCTTGTTGATATCCACGAGCCAATCGTCGGCATCTGTGGCCTCGCACACGATGGTGAAAGACTTTGGCTGGTTGGCAAGGAACCGATTGAGTGTAGGAAAGCGTGGTGATGAAAGAACTGCCTTGACCTTGATTCCCTTGGTTGCCTTGGCCTTGGTTACGCTCTTGCATCAGCTGAATCAACAATGGCGTTGGCGTTAGTGGTTGCCATCAAAGTTTGCCATGCCTCCGGAGGCGGAGGTGGAGGTGGAGGGTTCGCTCGACTCCCATCACTGCGTTCCGGATTACGGCGTTGGAGGAGCCATCTGAAGAGGGTGACATCCGTTAGCATCTTGATTGGCGATAGACAAGTTGAATCAACGGATAGAAATTGCAACATATAGTCTTCACAATAAACATTCGAACAGGGATGAACGAATGAATTCCAAAGTAAACATCACGTCCATTAAGGTGAGAAGCCACTTGATAAGAGATATGAATGAAAATAAAAACAAGGTATGAATGGAACAAATATGTGGTAAGGATTACCCAATCACAAACCAAATATCTGCGGAAGAAAAAGCTAGAGCTACTTGAATCCCACCTATAAACTCCCGAAACTTTCCGGTTATGCAATCGGTGTTGGGGATACAGGGAGCAATATATATATCTCACCCAAGCTAACAATCCCTACATCCATTGTATCCATCCTTCAACACATAACCAAGAAACCTTCGAAATCATGTACCTCAACCTTGAAAAACATCCGTTATACGAAGTCATGGCAATACTCCCGTACTCACCACAAGATCTTTGGGTTAGCGGGTTATCTCACCAACCGATCGCATAAAAGAGATTTTCGATGTCGGCGTGCTAAACTCGGTATTCGAAATCGCAACGATAAAATTATGACGACAACACCTCGGAGCTCAACTCCCGGGACACCGCCACAACCCCTAAATGTCGAGGCAACCAAGACAATGTTGTCATCATAAAACCATCGAACGATTCCAAGATACCAGCGTGATCCTAAAAAAATTTTAGTGAAATTTGAGAAGAGAAGAGTCAAAACTCTCGTCAGATACCTCACCGGAAGGTCGAAGGACTGGGAGTAAAAAGAATTCCTAAACTCTCCGATATATAAAATCCTAAATGACTCAAAACATTTTTCTAGACACAACTCGCCACTAAAAACGATCAAGCGTTGGGGCTCCTAAGGTCGGGATGGCTCGATTACCAACTTAGCGCCCTCGATGCGGCTATAGCTCCCACGTGTCGAAGCACGACTTAGAGACATAACCGCATTGAAAGCAATGTCGCAAGTGAGGTAATCTTCGCACAATCCATGTAATACATAAGGAAAAGGTACATAGTTGGCTTACGATCGCCACTTCACACAATTACATGAATAAAGCATTACATCATCCAAATACAATCAAGGTCCGACACGGAACCAAAATAAAAGAAGAACAACCCCACATGCGACACAGATCCCGATCGCCTAACTGGCTCCACCACTAATCGTCAGGAAAGGAAACATAGTATCGCCCAAGGGCCTCATCATATTCCCACTTTAGCTCGGTTCGCCATCTGCTTTGGCATCACCGTACTGCATCTGTTTTGGTAGAATCAGTGAGCCACAGGGACTCAAACAATCTCACACCCGCGAGATCAAGACTATTTAAGCTTAAGGGAAGGCTGGTGTCAAAAGGAGGAGCTGCCGCAGTTTACTAGCATATCTGGTGGCTACATCGCAAAAGAGAGCGAGAAGAGAAGCAAGGCGCGGTCGTGAAACTATTAACGATCAAGAAGTGATCCCGACTACTTACGCCGAGCATAACTCCAACACGTGTTCACTTCCGGACTCCACGAGAAGAGACCATCACAGTTACACACACGGTTGATGTATTTTAATTAAGGTCAACTTGGGTTTCTACAACCGACATTAACAAATTCCCATCTGCCTCATAACCGCGGGCACGGCTTTGAAAGATAATACCTGCAGGGTGTCCCAACTTAGCCCATCACAAGCTCTCACGGTCATCGAAGGAATAAACCTTCACCCAAGACACACCGATCGGGCTCGGTATCCCAGACATCAAGACATTTCGACAATGGTAAAACTAAACCAGCAAGACCTCCTTTGTGCCGACAAATCCCGATAGGAGCTGCACATATCTCGTTCTCGTGGCACACCGGATGAGACAGCTACGAGTAAAACCAGACTTGAGTTTCCCGAGGTGGCCCTGCAGCGGCTCGATTCGGACCAACACTCGAAGGAGCACCGCCCGGGGGCTAAAATAAAGATGACCCTCGGGCTCGCGAAAACCCAAGGGAAAAAGGGTGTAGGTGGCAAATGGTAAAACCAAGGTTGGGCCTTCTTTGGAAGAGTTTTATTCAAAGCGAGCTGTCAAGGGGTCCCATAAATCACCCGACCGTAAGGAACGCAAAATCAAGGAACATAACACGGTATGACGGAATCTAGGGTGGCAAGAGTGGAACAAAACACGGGCATAAGGCCGAGCCTTCCACCCTTTACCAAGTATATAGATGCATTAATTAAAACAATAGATATTGTGATATCCCAAAATATCCGTGTTCCAACAAGGAACAAACTTCATCTTCACCTGCAACTAGCAACGCTATAAGAGGGGCTGAGCAAAGCGATAACATAGCCAATCAACGGTTTGCTAGGACATGGATGGTTAGAGGCTGACATGGCAATATGGGTGGCATGATATAGCAAGTGGTAGGTATCGCAGCATAGGCATAGCAAAAGAGCGAGCATCTAGCAAGCAAAGATAGAAGTGATTTCGAAGGTATGGTCATCTTGCTCGTAAGGTTCTCGAGTTGTCGAAGGCTGGATCCTCGTAGTTGTTCTCAAAAGGCTCCTCGTTCACGCACTCGTCTCCGGCTCTACCCAAAGCAAGAACACAAGCAACGGAACCACAATCAAACAAGGAACAATGCACAAGCAATATGATGCAAAAATGGCATGCGATGCGAGATGTGATATGCAATGCATATGTATGCTCCGGAAGGAAAATGATGAACTGGGCATCAACTTGGCAAACCAAGTATGCCGCTGGAAAGATGAGATGATTTTGGTTGAAATCGATATAAAGATCACCGGAATCGGATGCACGGTTTGCAAATGACAAGCAAAACAAGAATGACGCAAAACTGCGTCTAACAGCCCGATGCTACTTAGCACGCAACACGAAACTATGCTACAGCACCCCAACATAAAAACAAAGCATATGGCAACGAACTACAGGAGATGCTTAACAATAGAGGAGCACTGAGCTACGGCTAAATCACATCATAACATGTTCAAACAAGCATGGAGAAAGTGCTCAAAATATCAGGTTCACAGACTTAGTGAAAATACTAACATGGCAGGAATTAACATCAGGAAGGCATGTTTAGAGCAAGCAAACAACATGCTACAGGAACTTAAAATAGCAAAGCAAGGCATGACATGATTCTACTCAAAGCATATTTCAATTGTCCCTTACTGACCATAAGTCAAAAAGGACCTTAAGAAATGATGGCACCCATGTAAACATTGCAAGTTTTTAATACAGATTTCAGACTTAGTGAAATCTCAGGACATGGCAAAAACAGATTCCACATGGCATGTTAAGTGAGCTCGATGCACTCACTACAGAGCATCTCAAGATAAACTAAGCATACACCCATCAAGAAGACATGGCATAGGAGCTATACATGGCAAGAACAACATCATAACATACACGGATCAACTACACCGACCTCGTGAAAAATGAATCTAAAGCAAACAGTCTGCCAGGAAACAATTTCAAGCAAAAGTAGAGCACGAAAATGACATGCTAGACTACTCCATAAATACCAACAAAGGCATGGATGGATAGAGCACAACCATATGTTCAAAACACCCTTACTGATCATGCTCAAAAAGGGTATGGATCTCTCTGAAACAACCTAAACATATGGCATAAAATTAACAGCAGGACAAGACTTAGTGAAATCACTAAGTTCCTGAAATCAGGAATAACATCATCCCTACTTTGCATGCCTGTTCTAGTCAACACATAGCTCACAAAAATACATGGAAAATACCCCTGGAAAGATGGCATGGCAATGTTCAACTCACATGTAGGACTCAAATTCATAGGGTGCACACACAATTCATGGCAAAAATGACAAAATAGCTCGAACTGATAAAATTCTGAAACTAACGATCTGAAGCTAACTTCCAACAGCATTTCGGGCACCAAGATGAGCTCAAATGCAAATGATGCAATGGAATGAAATGATTTACTCTTCGAGACGAACATTTTGACATATTATACGCCCAAAACGGAGCCACGGTTGAGGAGATGTGATGCGTTGAAAATGCCACGAAATTAAAGACAGAAAAGGACTTAGTGGTTTTGGGGAAGAGGAAAGTCAACCTAGCTGGATCTGGATCGGATCGGCGGGCGGATCCGGGGTTCGCTCGCCGGAGAGCTCGGTTCGGCCGGAGGAGGACGAGGCAGGCCGGGCGGCGAGCGGGCGGAGGAGGAGGTGGCCACGGAGGAGCTCGCCGGAGGGATTTGCTGGGCCAGGCGGTGCATGTGAAAGGGCGAGTGTGTGTGGCCTTGTGAGCGGCGGGCGGCGGCGGGCGTGGCGGCGGCGGCAAGGCTGGCGGCGGGCGGCGGCAGGGCGCGCGCTCGGCGGTGGTGGCGGCGACGGCGGCGAGGGGAGGCGGGCTGGCGGCGGTTTGGCGGGCATGGCGCGGATCGGGCGGCGGGTGGTCATGGGGCCCCGCTGGGCAGAGCGGGCTGGCGTGATGGCGGCTGGGCCACGGTCAGCCCCGGTTGGTTTGGCCTTGGCGGCGCGCGTTCGCGCCGTCCGGACGTGTCCGCGCGTGGCAGGAAATGGAGCTAGGGTTTGCCCGGATTTGGGGAGGGTCTTTAAATAGGCATAGAGGGAGCTAGGAGAGTCCAAACGGGTGTAGTTTTTACCACACGATCGTGATCGAACGACCGAGGGCATGGAGGGAGTTAGATGGGTTATTGGGCTGTTTGGAGGGTGTTGGGCTGCAACTCAAAAGAGGCCTTTGCGATGGCGCTGTTAACCGTTGAGTACCAAACGAACTCCAAATGACCGAAACTTGACAGTGGTCTACCGGTGCTATACCAGGCCACTTAGCAAGGCTCGGTCCATTCCGAGAATGTTCAACACCCGCACACGGAAAAATAACAAGAGGGGACGCCGGGGAACATAGGAGTGTCGGATTGCAAAACGGACAACGGGGAATATGCTCGGAATCATGAGACGAACACGTATGCAAATGAGATGCACATGATGACATGATATGAGATGCATGACATGGACAAAATGCAAAAACGAAAACGAAACCCAACCACGGAGGGAAAATCATATCACATATCCGAAATTGGCAAGAGTTGGAGTTACAAATATGGAAAGATACATCCGGGGTGTTACATGATGATCATGAAACTTTAGATCAAGTTACTGCCGAACCTCGTAGGTCTTCCGGAGTGAGATCCGCACCAGAGTGGTATAGTAATCCTATTCTAGAAGTCATGTTACTAGACCATGGTGAACCTACAAACTATGAGGAAGCGATGATGAGCCCAGATTCCGTGAAATGGCTTGAGGCCATGAAATCTGAGATGGGATCCATGTATGAGAACCAAGTGTGGACTTTGGTGGACTTGCCCGATGATCGGCAAGCCATAGAAATAAATGGATCTTCAAGAAGAAGACCGACGCTAACGGTAGTGTTACCATCTACAAAGCTCGACTTGTTGCAAAAGGTTTTCGACAAGTTCAAGGAGTTGACTACGATGAGAGTTTCTCACCTGTAGCGATGCTTAAGTCTGTCCGAATCATGTTAGCAATTGCCGCATTTTATGATTATGAAATTTGGCAGATGGATGTCAAAACTGCATTCCTGAATGGTTTTCTAGAAGAAGAGTTGTATATGATGCAACCAGAAGGTTTTGTCGATCCAAAGGGTGCTAACAAAGTGTGCAAGCTCCAACGATCCATTTATGGACTGGTGCAAGCCTCTCGGAGTTGGAATAAATGCTTTGATAGTGTGATCAGAGCATATGGTTTTATATAGACTTTTGGAGAAGCCTGTATTTACAAGAAAGTGAGTGGGAGCTCTGTAGCATTTCTAATATTATATGTGGATGACATATTGTTGATTGGAAATGATATATAATTTCTAGATAGCATAAAGGGATACCTGAATAAGAGTTTTTCAATGAAAGACCTCGAAGAAGCTGCTTACATATTGGGCATCAAGATCTATAGAGATAGATCAAGACGCTTAATTGGACTTTCACAAAGCACATACCTTGATAACATTTTGAAGAAGTTCAAAATGGATCAGTCAGAGAAAGGGTTCTTGCCTGTGTTACAAGGTGTGAAGTTGAGTCAGACTCAATGCCCGACCACCGCAGAAGATAGAGAGAAAATGAAAGTCATTCCCTATGCTTCAGCCACAGGTTCTATCATGTATGCAATGTTGTGTACTAGACCTGATGTGTGCCTTGCTATAACCATAGCAGGGAGGTACCAAAGTAAACCTGGAGTGGAGCACCGGACAACGGTCAAGAACATCCTGAAATACCTGAAAAGGACTATGGATATGTTTCTCGTTTATGGAGGTGACAAAGAGCTCATCGTAAACGGTTACATCGATGCAAGCTTCGACACTGATCTGGATGACTCTAAGTCGCAATCCGGATACGTATGTTTATTGAATGGAGGAGCTGTCTATTGGTGAGGTTCCAAGCAAAGTGTCGTGGCAGGATCTACGTGTGAAGCAGAGTATATTGCTGCTTCGGAAGCAGCAAATGAAGGAGTCTGAATGAAGGAGTTCATATCCGATCTAGGTGTCATACCTAGTGCATCGGGTCCAATGAAAATCTTCTGTGACAGTACTAGTGCAATTGCCTTGGCAAAGGAATCCAGATTTCACAAGAGAACCAAACACGTCAAGAGACGCTTCAATTCCTTCTGTCATCAAGTGTCAGAGGGGGACATAGAAATTTGCAAGATACATACGGATCTTAATGTTGCAGACCCGTTGACTAAGCCTCTTCCACGAGCAAAACATAATCAGCACCAAAACTCCATGGGTGTTAGAATCATTACTTTGTAATCTAGATTATTTACTCTAGTGCAAGTGGGAGACTGAATGAAATATGCCCTAGAGGCAATAATAAAGTTATTTCCTTATTTCATGATAAATGTTTATTACTCATGCTAGAATTGTATTAACCGGGAACTTAGTACATGTGTGAATACATAGACAAAACATAGTGTCCCTAGTCTGCCTCTACTTGACTAGCTCGTTAATCAGAGACGGTTATTTTTCCTAACCATAGACATGTGTTGTCATTTGATGAACGGGATCACATCATTAGGAGAATGATGTGATGGACATGACCCATCCGTTAGCTTAGCATTATGATCGTTACAGTTTCATTGCCACTGCTTTCTTCATGACTTATACATGTTCCTCAAACTATGAGATTATGCAACTCCCGAATACCGGACGAACACCTTGTGTGCTATCAAATGTCACAACGTAAATGGGTGATTATAAAGATGCTCTACGGGTGTCTCCGAAGGTGTTTGTTGGGTTGGCATAGATCGAGATTAGGATTTGTCACTCCGTGTTTCGGAGAGGTATCTTTGGGCCCTCGCGGTAATGCTCATCACTATAAGCCTTGCAAGCAATGTGACTAATGAGTTAGTTACGGGATGAAGTATTACAGAACGAGTAAAGAGACTTGCCGGTAACGAGATTGAACTAGGTATGATGATACCGACGATCGAATCTCGGGCAAGAAACATATCGATGACAAAGGGAACAACGTATGTTGTTATGCGGTTTGATCGATAAAGATCTTCGTAGAATATGTAGGAGCCAATATGAGCATCCAGGTTCTGATATTGTTTATTGGCCGGAGATGTGTCTTGGTCATGTCTACATAGTTCTCGAACCCGTAGGGTCCGCATGCTTAACGTTCTATGATGATATGTATTATGTGTTATGTGTTTTGGTGACCGAAGTTTGTTCGGAGTCCCGGATGAGATCACGGACATGACATGGAGTCTTGAAATGGTTAATACATAAACATTGATATATTGGACCATGTTATTTGGACACCGGAAGTGTTCAAGGAAGTTTCGGGTAAACCAGAGTGCGGAGGGGTTACCGGACCACGGGCCTTAGTGGAGAGAGAGGAGGGCAGCCAGGGCAGGCCGCCCCTCCCCCCTTGGAGTCCGAATTGGACAAGGGAAGGGGGGCGGAGCCCCCCTTTCCTACTCCCTCTCCCTCTCCTTCCTTCCCCCTCTCTTCCTTGAAGTGGAATCCTACTAGGACTAGGAAGTCCTAGTAGGACCTAGGGCGGGCCGGCTTCTCCCTCCCTCCTTTATATATGGGGGCATGGGGGCACCCTAGAACACACAAGTTTCTCTTAACCGTGTGCGGTGCCCCCTCCACAGTTACACACCTCGATCATACCATCATAGAGCTCAGGCGAAGCCCTGCGCCGGTAACATCATCATCACCGTCGCCACGCCGTCCTTCTGACGAAACTCACCCTCGTCCTCAACTGGATCAAGAGCACGAGGGACGTCATCGAGCGGAACTAACCTATTAACCTAGTGCCCAGTGCTAGTTCCTGTTTTCCCCTATTTATTGCTTCATAGAAAAAATAGTATCAAACGAAGTCCAAATGCGATGAAACTTTACGGTGATTTTTTTGGACCATAAGGGACCCTGGAAGCATCAGGAGGAGGCCAGAAGATGTACAACTGGGCCACAAGCTCCCACGACGCGCACCTAGGGGGGCCACCTGAGCTTGTGGGCCCCTCGTAACTCCGTTTCCCCTAATTCCACTTCTATAAATTCCCTAAAATCCCAAAACCACCAGAGTGAGACCTGAAACAATTATTATGCCACCGCAAGCCTATGTTCTTCTGTGATCCCATCTAGAGGCCTTTGCCAGTACCTCTGCTGGAGGGGAATCAATCACGGACGGTTTCTACATCAACCTTGCTACACCTCCGATCATATGTGATCATTTCACCAAAGACCTATGTGTCTATAGTGAGTAGTTGCATCTCTCTCTCTCTCTCTCTCTGAAAGTGCAACTATCCCTGGGTGGTTTTGGTAATCATTAATAACATATAGCTCATTGAACTAATGCTATTTCAAGATGAATATTTCAGGAAAGTTCAATGATTGGCATATCATGGATTAGGAATGTGGACCCCTCAAAATGCTAAGGACAAAGGATTACTCAAGCTCTAAAGCTCAAGACTCTATATCTTACTTTTAGTGATCCAAGATCACATTGAGTCCATAGGAAAAGCTAATACTATTAAAAGGAGATGAGGTGTTGCTTAATGGCTTGCTTGCTCAAAATGCTTAGTGATATACTCCAAAGCCCTCAACCACTTTCTCATATCCACATATGTCCCAAACCAAAAGTCAAACTCGGCCCCACCGGTTTTTTCCATCCGGTGCCACCGAGTTCATTGGACTTAGCCACTCCAGAAACCCTAGTCACTTCGCTCTCATCGATAGGGATCTCGGTCTCACCAAGATGAGATTGCAAACTGTCTGTTTCCCTTCGTAACGTTTTGGTCTAACCGAGATGAGCGATTGGTCCCACCGAGTTCGCAATGCAAACTCCCTATTTCCCCTTCGTAACGTTTTGGTCTCACCGAGATGAGCGAATCGGTCCCACCGAGTTTGCCTGACCAACTCTCTGGTTAGCTTATTATCAAAGTTGGTCCCACCGAGTTTGTGTAATTGGTCTCACCAAGATTACATTATGCCCTAACCCTAACGAAATCGGTCCCACTGAGTTGACGTGTCGGTCCCACCGAAATGCCCAACGATCACATTATGAACTAAATCGGTCTGGCCGAGTTTTCTGATTCGGTCCCACCGAGTTTGGTAAATTGTGTATAATGGTTATATTTTGTGTCGAGGCTATATATACCCCTCCGCCCTCTCTTCATTCATGGAGAAAGCCATCAGAACATGCCTACACTTCCAGCATTCATTTTCTAAGAGAGGACCACCTACTCATGTGTTGGGGCCAAGATATTCCAATCCTACCATATGAATCTTGATCTCTAGCCTTCCCCCAAGTTGCTTTCCACTCAAATCATCTTTCCACCAAATCCAATCCTATGAGAGAGAGTTGAGTGTTCGGGAGACTATCATTTGAAGCACAAGAGCAAGGAGTTCATCATCAACACACCATCTATTACCTTTTGGAGAGTGGTGTCTCCTAGATTGGTTAGGTGTCACTTGGGAGCCTCCGTCAAGATTGTGGAGTTGAACCAAGGAGTTTGTACGGGCAAGGAGATCGCCTACTTTGTGAATATCTACCCTAGTGAGGCAAGTCCTTCATGGGCGATGGCCATGGTGGGATAGACAAGGTTGCTTCTTCGTGGACCCTTCATGGGTGGAGCCCTCCATGGACTCACGCAGTCGTTACCCTTCGTGGGTTGAAGTCTCTATCAACATGGACGTACGATAGCACCACGTATCGGTGCCACGCCAAAAATCTCCATGTCTACATTGCGTTTGCTCCCTCCAAACTCCTCCCTTTACCTTCATATGCAATGATTTACAGACCACTACTATACTCTTAGAATTGCATGTGTAGGTTGATTGCTTGACTTGTGTAAAGTTGCTAAAATCTACCAAGACTTAAAATTGGGAAAAGGCTAGATTTTTATTTGGTCAAGTAGTCTAATCAGCCCCCCCCCTCTAGACATACTTTCAATCCTACAAGTGGTATCAAAGCTACGGTCTCCATTTGCCTTGATTTCCATAGCTTTTGGTGATCATAGCCTTGGTTTCACAACCTAGGAGAGTATGGCGTCTAGCGAGGGAAATTACCACCATAGAGGTCCTTACTTTGATGGTACTAATTTTGCTAGTTGGAAGCATAAGATGAAAATGCATATTCTTGGACATAACCCCGCCGTTTCAGCTATTGTGCGTATTGGCTTGCAAGGTGAATTCTTCGATGGGAGAGAACCGAACCATGAAGCTACCGCGAAAGAGTTGAAGATGCTGCAATACAATGCTCAAGCTTGTGATATTCTCTTCAACGGATTGTGCCCCGAAGAATTCAACAAAATCAGTCGTCTTGAGAATGCAAAGGAAATTTGGGATACTTTGATTGACATGCATGAAGGTGTTGACTCCGTCAAGAAACCCAAATTGGATGTGCTTCAAAGTCAACTTGACAAGTTCAAAATGAAGGACGGTGAAGGTGTCGCTGAAATGTACTCTAGGCTCACTCTCATCACAAATGAGATTGCCGGCTTAGGAAGTGAAGATATGACCGATAGATTCATCATCAAGAAGATCCTAAGAGCCTTGGATGTAAAATATGATACCATGTGCACATTGATCCAAATGATGCCCAATTACAAAGATCTCAAGCCAACGGAAGTCATTGTAAGAGTTGTTGCTCATGAGATGTCACTCAAGGATAAAGAAGAGCTTCACAACAAGTCAAGTGGTGCTTACAAAGCCTCATGTGATGCTCCTACATCATCAAGTGAGAAACAAACCTTCAATGAAGAATTGAGCCTAATGGTGAAGAACTTCAACAAGTTCTACAAAAGTAGAAGCAAGGAAAGAAGTTCCAAGTCAAGGTCCTACAATGACAAAAGATCTTCGAGCCGTGAACGTAATTGCTACAATTGTGGAAGACCCAAACACTACTCCAATGAGTGTACTGCTCCCTACAAAAGGAGAGAAGATTCACCTAAAAGAAGGTGTAGAAGAGAAGAATCACCACCAAGAGAGAGAAGGAGTAGAGATGATCGTTATGAACGAAGAACCTCCCGGAGAAGCAAGGATTCGGAAAGGAAGGACAAATCATCAAAGAGCTACACAAAACAAAGACATATAGCTCATCTTGGTGAATGGGTATCCGGCTTCGATTCCGACCCTCACTCTGAAAGAAGTTATCACTCCGACTCCAAATATACTCAAGATGAAGGTGTTGCTGGACTAGCACTTGTGTCAACCAACTCCTATGACATATTTGACTCACCAAATGAAGGAATTGGAAGATGCTTCATGGCTAAAGGCCCAAAGGTATCACACCCCGAGCATGTTGATTTCAATAGTGATGAAGGTGACTTGCTAGCTAATGATGATTTACTTGTTGACAACTCTAGTTATGAAAACTATGATGAATTTGCTATTAGTCATGCTAATCAAGATAAAACGAATGACGATGATAATAAGGAGATTGATCATCTAACTAAAGAGCTATATACTCTTAAGTTAGCTCATGAAACTACCTTGGAAGATCATCGAGAACTTTTAAAGACTCATGAGAAGTTACGGTTTGAAAAGCTCAACCTAGAGCAAGAGCATGAGTTTTTAAAGGCAATCAATGATGATCTTCGCAAGAAAAGTTCTTCTTACATTGCCAAGCATTTACTCTTGTCTACTTACATGCCACAAGTTAAATCTAGCAACAAAAGTAAGAAAGATTCTTCTTCTAGTAGTAACAATAATCATGCTAAATCCAATGTTGTTCCTTCTAGTAATTCTCTTGATTCCACTAATGATTCTCTTAGCCAAGTTACACTTGAGCAAGAAAATAGCTTATTGAAGGGAATTATAGAGAAAGGTGTTTACAAGAGCCTTGCCAGAAGTAAGCAATTTGAGGAAATTGTGCGCAAGCAAGGAAGGCACCGGAAGAATCAATGTGTTTGTTTTGAATGAAAGTTCAATGCCAATGGAGTTGAGTGGGATGAAGATCAATACCCAAAGACAAAGTTTGTTCCTCAACAAGAGAAGTATGATCCTACTTCTTTCCAAGGGACACAAGCTCAAGATGATCTTCCACCACAAGACCACAAGCAAAAAGGGAAGGATGAGCTTCAAGAGGAGATTGATGCATTTGAAGAAGCTCCCAAGGCCTTGGTCAAGTGCGTTCCCAAGACTACATCAAGTTCTACTTCATCAAGTACGACTACAACCCCAAGGATTCCCATCAAGATGATGTGGATCCCGAAGAAGAAGAACTAGAGAGTTCTTGAGGGTGACTCCGCCAACACACTTCACTCGTATCATTTCAGCAAGAACAAGTGCAAACAACTTCCATATCTTGCACTAGTTCAAGGAGTCACAAACCCTCTTGTTGGTAAGACAAGGGACAAGGTAACCTAATTCTTTCATGGACATCATCTTGTGTGAAGATCACTCTATGTCTATGGATATGCTTGTTTGTTCCTTGTGGGACTGACCCGTGTATGTATTGAAAGTGCAACTCACTCCAATGGATTGCTCCGAATGATCTACATCAACATTGAGCGTCCACATCTTCAACACCTACATGAAGTCATCATCGACAAAACCCAAGGTTAGTTCATCCCTCTTAGGGGGGGTATCACATCTATGGGGAGCTTTACTCTAAGACTTGAGCTAAGGCAACTCTAACGGTGTGAACACAACAATGCTTTATGTAAAAGTGGTAACCCCACTTGTGCTTAAACGATGAGTATGACCTATGATCAAATGTTCTCATTTGACTCCTAAGTCAATATACTCATATATAGATAACCTAGTCATTGCGAATTGCTTGATAGATGTTAGAGTGTTTATGCATGCTTTGCCACATATTTCATTTGCCATTTTATTGTGTGAGCATGTTGGTTGCATATTTTACTCATTCGAGGACATCCACTTGTTGCTTTGATTGTTTGGATCTTTCTCTTTTGCCAAGTGGATGGACAAGAATGCCTAAGAACCTTCTCTAGCTATCTATGCTTTTATTGTCTCAAACTCTATTCATGCTACATCACAAAGTTTGATCAAGTCATATTCGAACCACTCTGTGTGAGGAGCACTCAGAGTCCCCGATTCGTCATAGACTTAAACTTTCAAAACATCTTTGTGCATTTCAGTATGACCGAGTCATCCATTTCGGTCACACCGAGTTCACTAGTTGATCTAGGTTTTCATCTCGGTGCAACCGATTTGAACATTTTGGTCACACCGAGTTGCAGTAACTGCTTGCGATTCTGCATCTCAGTGCCACCGAGTTGTTCCACTCGGTCACACCGACAGGGTCGGGATATATATACCCACGGGTGAGATTTTGTAAATTTCATCAAAAGCCCTCAGCCCGCGCGTATCCTGCTCTGCCTCCTCGGGTCTCCGGATCGCCTCCTCGCCGCCAGCGACCTCCGGCCGCTGGTTTCTGTCACCGTCAATGGGAATCTGCTTCGTCGTTGCCGCCGTAGCGAACTCCCGCCGAACTATATGAGTTCGACCCCTTGTGCTTTACTTTTACCTCCGATTCTTAGCACAAGGTCAATGCCATGACTCTTGACACATATGAAATCAATCTATCCATAGAAAACTTCCTTTAGGTTAAGTTTGATTCAAAATTTTAGGGTTAGGTCTCGGCTGAAGTCATCTTGGACCGACCAAATCATCGAAATCGGTCTCACTGATTTGGCTTAGGCCATTGCACATGCGCTTTTCGTTCTGACTGAAAACTGCAAATCGGTGTGACTGAGTTCAATTCTGTGTGAAACCCTAGCAATCTCGGTGCCACCGAACTGTGACTCGGTCTGACCGAGTTCACTCGTTTAGGTTCCAAATGTTGCTTCGGTATCACCGAGTTTATCAATTCGGTAGCTCCGAAATCATTTTAGTAGAGAACTAAAACTAAGTTTTTGACTCATTTGTTTTGCAAAAATCTCTGCACTTTGTGATGCTCATCCACTACCTCATCTATATCTATTCACAGGGTTTGCTGTCAGGTTACCTGCCAAGATGTCTGACCAGAGTGATAGCCAAAATAAATATAAAGATCAAGAGAAAATGAGTGAGGGCACTAGTCCCTCAAACATCTATGATGAGGGCAGCAGGAGCACACTAAGTAACTTGCCCAAGGCAGCCACCAGGACAAGAAAGAAGAGAACTTCAGACTCTGAGGATGAGGACTATGTGGATGTTGAGGATGAGGCCACCTCAAAGAAGAAAGTGTTGAAGAAAGAGTATGGCACTGCTGCTACAACAAAGCCTTGTATGAACAAGAAGGCACCAGCAAGGAGAGTCCCAACATCCAAGCCAAGGAAAGTTCCAACAGGAGAAACCATGAAATTCACAATAGAATCAGATGATGGTGAGGCAATTGGAGATGGCAAGAAGAAGAAGAGGGAAAGAACCACAACTACAAAAGTTCTTGGAAAGTCAACTATGGTAAGAGATTCAAATGAAGAGGAAGAAGATGTTGCACCAGCACCCAAGTCTCAAAAGCTTATGGGAGATGCAATCAAGTCAGGGGCTGCTACATCTAAGCCCAAACTTGATCCCAAAGCTGCTGCTCAACCCACCAAGTCTGGACCCAAGAGAAGCACCAGAAACATCCCAACTGAAGAGAAGAACAAGGCCCCAGTTCCTGAAGTTGAAGAAGAAGATGTTGAAGCCCAAGTGCGGAGAAAGCTCAAACCAAAGATTCCAGACCACAATGACACTCATCCGGTGGCAGAGGACATAAACATCAGAAAGGATGCAGGTCTGAGACTTTGGAGGAAGAATGACCCTTATGCCGTGAGAAGGAGAACTGCAGTGGACTATAGGTTCCACACCAAAGAACAACAAGATTTCTGTGAGACTATTTTGCTTGACAAGAAGCCAATTGTCTGTGATATGAGATGGGTTGATTGGGAATACCTCAAAGAGAATGAAGATCACTTTCCAGGTGTGTATGACAGTTTCAAAGCTTGTGGAGTTGACAAGTTTGTTGGACAGAAGCTCACCAAATGGAATGATGAGCTAATCATGCAATTCTACTCCACTACTCATTTCTATCCAGGTGAAGGGATAGTGTGGATGTCTGAAGGTACAAGGTGCCAGTCAACTATTGAAGAATGGGCAAAGTTGATCAATGCTCCAGAAGACCATGAGGATGATTTGGATGTGTATGCCAAGAAGAAGAAAGGCCACAACTCCATGGCAAGTATGTATAAGGAAATTCCTGATGAAGCCCTGGAAACTCATAAGTTGGGCTCAGTGAAATACTTGTTGTCTGGTCTACCTACTATTCACACCATCTTAAGGCATACTCTATTGCCCAAATCTGGAGATCATAGGATGATTAGAGGACATTCAATCAACTTGCTGGACATCTTTGATGTACCTCAAAAATTCAAGGTCATGAGTCTGATTGTAGAGACAATCAAGAGGACAGCTGCTGACCAGAAAAGATCTTGTGGGTATGCTCCACACATTCAGGTGCTCATCAACTCAAAGATGGGCACAGGCACTTACTTGTTGGACAAGGAGCACTTACCTCTCAAGCCAGAATTTGAAGAAAACATAGTTGTAATGGATGAAAATGAACCTTCATCAGTGCAAGCACAAGAGAAGAGATCTAAGGCAAAGGCAGAAAAAGCTGAAAGGATGCCAACTGCTGAAGAGGCATCTCAAGTGTTCTTGAAGAGCAAACAAGATCAACTTGGATATCTGATCCAATCAACTTTGAGGATTGAGAAGGGTTTGGCCACCCTAACTCAGAATCAGGAAAGTTTGGAGAGCATCATTGAACAAAAATTATATGATCTTGATCTGAAAGTGACTGGGATGCAGACGGTAGTTGAGCAGCTCCAGGAGGAAGTAGAAGAGAAGAAAGGGAAGGCAACTACAGAAGCTTTTCAGCGAGTCGCAAGGGGTCAGAGGTCAGCTGTAGTGCTAGTACCAGATACTAGAGCTACCATACTAGCACCAGCAGCTACAGCTTCAGTGCCACCTCCAGCAGCCACTCCACCAGCTCCAGCTACATCGACAGAAGCTTTCGTCCTTGGAGTCATCTCTACACCACCTCACGAAGACCAAGCCTGAGAGACGCATAGCACTATGCATATTTGAACTTTTTGGTAAATTGTTGCCAAAGGGGGAGAAATATGTATAGATCATAGGCTTCGAGAGAGTGTTGCTTTTTGTCTCTCTTGCACTTTATTTGGTTGAACTTTATTGTGTGCTTGTTTGATACCTTATGTCCTTGTGTGAGATACTTGTATGATCATGTATTTGATCATATGCTACTTTAATGTCTGCTTGGACGACATTATCTCTTATATCCATATATGATCATGCACTTTGCTTGGTCATGAGTGCATGCTTTTAATTGCTATCGTTTTGAGCGCTCCACCAAGATGTATGTGACATGGAAGAGTAACCCATGATACTAATAGATTATGCATTTGCATTCAAAAGCAAATCTTAAATAATGCACAAATTTAGGGGGAGCTCTTGCTCTTCACATACTTCTCAAAGTGATGATGTATTTCAATATTCTTATCATTTGTCAAAGCTTTGATCTATATGTTGTCATCAATTACCAAAAAGGGGGAGATTGAAAGTGCAACTATCCCTGGGTGGTTTTGGTAATCATTAACAACATATAGCTCATTGAACTAATGCTATTTCAAGATGAATATTTCAGGAAAGTTCAATGATTGGCATGGCATGGATTAGGAATGTGGACCCCTCAAAATGCTAAGGACAAAGGATTGGCTCAAGCTCTAAAGCTCAAGACTCTATATTTTACTTTTAGTGATCCAAGATCACATTGAGTCCATAGGAAAAGCCAATACTATTAAAAGGGGATGAGGTGTTGCTTAAAGGCTTGCTTGCTCAAAATGCTTAGTGATATGCTCCAAAGCCCTCAACCACTTTCTCATATCCACATATGTCCCAAACCAGTAGTCAAACTCGGCCCCACCGATTTAACCCATCCGGCGCCACCGAGTTCATTTGACATAGCCACTGCCAGGAACCCTAGTCACTTCAGTCTTACCGATAGGGATCTCGGTATCACCGAGATGGGATTGCAAACTCTTTGTTTCCCTTCGTAACGTTTCGGTCTACCCGAGATGAGCGATCGGTCCCACCAAGTTTGCAATGCAAACTCTCTGCTTCCCCTTCGTAATGTTTCGGTCTCACCGAGATGAGCGAATCGGTCCCATCGAGTTTGCCTGACCAACTCTCTGGTTAGCTTATTACCAAAGTCGGTCCCAGCAAGTTTGTGTAATCAATCTCACCGAGATTACATTATGCCCTAACCCTAATGAAATCGGTCCCACCGAGTTGACGTGTCGGTCCCACCAAAATGCCTAACTGTCACATTATGAACTAAATCGGTCTAACTAAGTTTTCTGATTCGGTCCCACCGAGTTTGGTAAATTGTGTGTAACGTTTAGATTTTCTGTGGAGGCTATATATACCCCTCCACCCTCTCTTCATTCATGGAGAAAGCCATCAGAACATTCCTACACTTCCAGCATTCATTTTCTGAGAGAGGACCACCTACTCATGTGTTGAGGCCAAGATATTCCAATCCTACCATATGAATCTTGATCTCTAGCCTTCCCCCAAGTTGCTTTCCACTCAAATCATCTTTACACCAAATCCAATCCTATGAGACAGTGTTGAATGTTGGGGAGACTATCATTTGAAGCACAAGAGCAAGGAGTTCATAAACGACACACCATCTATTATCTTTTGGAGAGTGGTGTCTCCTAGATTGGTTAGGTGTCACTTGGGAGCCTCCATCAAGATTGTGGAGTTGAACCAAGGAGTTTGTACGGGCAAGGAGATCGCCTACTTCGTGAAGATCTACCCTAGTGAGGCAAGTCCTTCATGGGTGATGGCCATGGTGGGATAGACAAGGTTGCTTCTTCATGGACCCTTTGTGGGTGGAGCCCTCCGTGGACTCGCGCAGCCGTTACCCTTCGTGGGTTGAAGTCTCCATCAACGTGGATGTACGATGGCACCACCTATCAGAACCACGCCAAAAATCTCCGTGTCTACATTGCGTTTGCTCCCTCCAAACTCCTCCCTTTACCTTCATATGCAATGATTTACATTCCGCTGCTATACTCTTAGAATTGCATGTGTAGGTTGATTGCTTGACTTGTGTAAACTTGGTAAAATCTGCCAAGACTTAAAATTGGGAAAAGGCTAGATTTTTATTTGGTCAAGTAGTCTAATCACCACCCCTCTAGACATACTTTTGATCCTACTCTCTCTCTGTCTCTCTCTCTCTCTAATATTCAATACAATGTTCTCCTTAGAGGTCTATTTGATGTAATCTTCTTTTGTGGTGTGTTTGTTGGGATCCGATGAATTGTGGGTTTATGATCAGATTTTTCATTGAAAGTAACCGACAGTTTTCTGAACTTTATTATGTGTGATTGTTATAACTATATTATTCTTTTCGATCTATGAGTTTTATTTGGCCAAGTTGATGAGTAGATCTTTAGTGGAAGTGGTGCATAGTAGTAGGTTCAATCTTGCGGTTTCCTCACCTCATGACAGAAGGGATAACAAGGCACGTATTTGTATTGTTACTACTAAGAGGAAAACAACTGGGTTCATTCATATTGCTTGATTTTATTCTGACTACATTATGTCATCATACTTCATGCATTATTCTGTTTGTTATGAACTTAATACCTAGAGAGGCAAGCATATAGGCGCTCTCGAAGTGGAAGTGGAGTAATAGTAGTCGATGCAGGCAGTAGTCAGTCTACTTGTCATAGACATAATGACTTTGTACTAATCATGCAATGAATAAGCCATAACTATGCACTTTTCTATCAATTGCCCAACAGTAATTTGTCTACCCACCATATGCTATGTTCTTGAGAGAGATGCCTCTAATGAAAACTATGGCCCTTGGGTCTATTCAACATATTTACTAAAACCTTAAAATACCTTGTTGTAATTTATTTACTTTTATTTTACTTTGCAATTTATATATCTACTACTATCAGATTTAATCCTTGCAATTAACGAGTACAAGGGGATTGACAACCCTCTTGACCGTGTTGGGTGCAAGTATTTACTCTTGTTTGTGTAGGTACTGTCAACGGTTGTTTATGAACATCTTGAGGTTATTAATGTTATTAACAGTATTAAAAATAAAAAGGTATAAAAATACTTTTTCATGAATAAAAATCACATGCAAATGTAGGTGATGTTTTCTGAACATCCTGATATCTTTTTTGCATTTTTCTGAGTTCATATCAACTTGTTATGCGTGTTTAAATGACTTTGACGATTATTTTGAAACTTCATAACAAGTTGATATGAACTCAGAAAAATGCAAATAAGATATCAGGATGTTCACAAAACATCACTGATATTTGCATGTAATTTTTTTCCTGAAAAATATTGTTTATACCTTTTTATATTTGATAATGTTAATAACATTGATAACCTCAGGTAGTTTAAACAGTACTTTTGTCCGAAATGCAAATGACATACACATAAAGTAATGTTTATCTGAACATTTTGATATCTTATTTGCACTTTTCCGAGTTCATATCAATTTGTTATGAGTTTTCAAAGTATTGGTCAATCGGTCAAAGGGCATTCGGGTGACCTCGGAGGAAAATCTAAGGGGAAAACTGAGCAGATTCGAGAAGTAGGGGCAAAACCCATGGGTAGGTTCCAACTAGGGGCAAAAATGCATTTGTCCCTTATTCTTTTTACTCGAACATGATATCGACTGAAATTTCTACACAGTATTAAGATACAAATTATCTACGTTGTCCTCATTTTTCATAACTTTTTGAGTTACAAAAGTATGGTTTTAGCTCAGATCATTATAGCCTGTTCTGTTTTAGTCAGATTCTGTTTTTTATTGCATAGTGTGCTTATTTTAATGATGCTATGGATTATATCGGGGGGTATAAGTCATGGAGAAGTTAGAATACTGTAGGTATTATGCAAGAATAATTATGAATCAATTTACAATAGTGCCTAAGTTTATGGTTTTCCGATTATACTAAGGATCTCACAAAGTGTCTGTTGAGTTTTGTCTGCTGAAGATTTCAAGTTTTGTGTGAGATCACGATGAATGAAGGAATAAAGAGCGGCAAGACCCTAAGCTTTGGGATGCCCAAGGCACCCATAGATAATATTCAAGGAAGACCCAAGCGTCTAAGCTTGGGGATGCCCCGGATGGCATCCCCTCTTTCGTCTACAATTCATCGGTAATGTACTTGGAGCTATATTTTTATTTATCACATGATATGAGTTTTACTTGGAGCGTCTTGTAACATAGTTTTATTTTGTTTGCTTGTTAGCTTGCCACAATCGTTGTTTGCTGGACACACCTTTTGAGAGAGAGACACACATTCATCATGATTTGTTAGAATACTTTATGAGCTTCACTTATATCTTTTGAGCTATGAAGTTACTCATGTGCTTCACTTATATCTTTAGAGGACGGTGGTGGTTATATTGTATAGAAATCATTTGCACTCTCATGCTTCACTTGAGACTTTTTGAGAGTCTCTTAAATATGAAGTGGTAATATGATACTAGTCTAAAAATGATAGGTATACAAGAGGGATATAATAAAAACTTTCATGTAGATAACTGTGTATGAAACGTGTGAATCAATTATATTGATGTAATAATATGAAAGGGTATTGGTTCATAATTATTAGTTAGTAAAGATATCGGTATTAAAGCTTGTTATCTATTACTCATTTAAATGTCGGTCATGGCATGGTGGGTATGTTTGAGCATTTTTATTTCTGATTGAAATCCTTTGTGTTGTTTGAATCGAAGGCGTGCGATGGTTAACTCCTACCAACCTCCTCCCTAGGGGCATGCGAGTAGTACTTTGCTTCGAGGGCTAATAAAACTTTCACTATAAGTATATGAGTTCTTTATGACTAATGTGAGTTCATGGATTAATACAACACTCCCACCTATCCATTGTCGTGCATTGCCCGTTCTTACCTTGAGAGTCGGTGCAAACTTCGTCAGTGCATCCAAACCCCATGATATGATATACATAAGCCTCCTATATCCTTCCTTAAAACAGCCACCATACCTACCTATCATGGCATTTCCATAGCCATTATGAGATATATTGCCATGCAACTTCCATGGTTACTATCCACATGACATGTGTGTTCATCATCATATTGCTTTGCATGATCATATAGAGCAGTCATGATGTTTGTGGCAACACCACTGTTCATCATTGTAATACATGTTATGCTGGATCATTGAACATCTTGGTACATTGCCAGATGCATTCATATAGAGTCATAATGTTTTAGTTTATCGAGTTGTAAGTAAATAAAAGTGAGATGATCATCGTCATTTGAGCATTGTCCTAGTGAGGTAAATAATGATGGAGACTGAGTAGTCCTCCAAAAAGTGGGGATGAGGCTCATGATATTGTTCTTAAAAAAGAGAAAAATAAAAAAATGAGAGAAAAAGAGAGAAGGGGCGATGCTACTATCCTTTTACCACACTTTTGCTTCAAATTAGTACCATGGTTCTTCATATACAGACTCTCCATGATTTGTCACTTTCATATACTAGTGGGAATTTTTACGTTATAGAACTTGGCCTGTACATTTCAATGACGGGATTCCTAAAATGCCCAAGGTCTTCATGAGCAAGCAAGTTGGATGCACACCCACTTAGTGTTAGTAGTGAGATTTCATACACTTATAGATCTAGTGCATCCTTTGCATAGCAATCTCTACTCCTCGCATCAGTATTGATTGAAACCCCCTCCATTGCCTATTGATTCACCAAGTTGATGCGAGACTTTCTTCACCTTTTGTCTTCACTTATATCTCTGTCAACCAATTCTATTCCACCCATAGTGTTAAGTCCATGCCCCACGCTCATATACTGAGTGAAATTGAAAATGCTGAAGCGAGAAAAAATATTATACAATTGCCTGGTTTGGCACTCGGGTGTTCATGATTTATATTTATGTGATGAAGGCAGAGTCATGCCTTGCATACATAATTCAGTGAGTAGGGATAACATTCATTAAACATCATTTATTTTGAAGAGTAATTATTATGTTCTAGTATTCATGGATATTATTATGTTGATATCAATTACTTCATCATTTCTCAATATTCCTACCGTAAAAAATTACATGATAGACATGCTAGGTACCGTTCAACATCAAAAATTGTGTTTTTATCATTTACCTACTCGAGTACGAGCAAAAATTAAGCTTCTAGATACTGATACATCTCCAACATATCTATAATTTTTGATTGTTTCATACTATTATATTATCAATTTTGTATGCAATTTTATATCATTTTTGGGAACTAATCTATTAACCTAGTGCCCAGTGCTAGTTCTTGTTTTTTCCTATTGATGACCCACAAGTATAGGCGATCTATCGTAGTCCTTTCGATAAGTAAGAGTGTCGAACCCAACGAGCAGCAGAAGGAAATGACAAGCGGTTTTCAACAAGGTATTTTCTGCAGGCACTAAAATTATCGGTAACAGATAGTTTTGTAGGAAGGTAATTCATAACGGGTAACAAGTAACAAGTGTAACAAAGGTGCAGCAAGGTGGCTTAATCCTTTTTATAGCAAAGGATAAGCCTGGACGAACTCTTATATAAAGCAAAATGCTCCTGAGGACACATGGGAATTATTGTCAAGCTAGTTTTCATCATGCTCATATGATTCGCGTTCGTTACTTTGATAATTTGATATGTGAGTGGACTGTTGCTTGGGTGTTGTCCTTACTTGGACAAGCCTCCCACTTATGATTAACCCCTCTCACAAGCATCCGCAACTACGAAAGAAGAATTAAGATAAATCTAACCATAGCAAGAAACATGTGGATCCAAATCAGCCCCTTACAAAGCGACACATAAACTAGGGTTTAAGCTTTTGTCACTCTAGCAACCCATAATCTACTTATTATTTCCTAATGCCTACCCCTAGGCCCAAATAATGGTGAAGTGTCATGTAGTCACGTTCACATAACACCACTAGAGGAAAGACAACATATGTCTCATCAAAATATCAAACGAATACCAAATTCACATGATTACTTATAACAAGACTTCTCCCATGTCCTTGGGAACAAATGTAACTACTCACAAAGCATCCTCATGTTCAAGATCAGAGGTGTATTGGATATCATTAAGGATATGAACATATGATCTTCCACCAAATAAACCAGTAGCATCAACTACAAGGAGTAATCAACACTACTAGCAACCCACAGGTACCAATCTGAGGTTTTGAGACAAAGATCGAATACAAGAGATGAACTAGGGTTTGAAAAGAGATGGTGCTGATGTAGATGTTGATGAAATTGACACTCCCTCAATGAGAGGATCGTTGGTGATGACGATGGCTTTGATTCCCCTCTCACAGACAGAAGTTTCCCTGGCAGAATAGCTCCGCTAGAGCCCTAGATTACTTCTGCCCAGGTTTCGCCTCGAGATGGCAGCGCTTCGTCCTAAAAGCTTCCCTATGATTTTTTTCTAGGTCAAAACCCTCCATATAGCAGATGATGGGCACCAGGCTTACCAAGGGGCCCAAAAGCTCAGGGGCGCGCCTTGGGGGGTAGAGCGCGCCCCCAAGCTTGTGGCCACCTGGTGGGTCCCCCTCTGTTGTTTCTTCGCCCATTTTTTTTATATTCCAAAATCGTAAAGTGTTAGGACATTGGAGTTGTGCAGAATAGGTCTCTCAGATTTGCCCCTTTTTGGTCTAGAATTCCAGCTGCCGGCATTCTCCCTCTTCATGTAAATCTTGTAAAATAAGAGAGAAAAGGCATAAGTATTATACCATAATGTGAAAATAGTCCATATGCAATAAATATCAACATAAAAAGATGATGCAAAATGGACGTATAACCTATTTTATCATTTCACAGAAAAACAGAGTCAAACGAAGCCCAAATGCGATGAAACTTTACGGTGATATTTTCTGGACCAGAAGGGACCCTAGAAGCATCAGGAGGAGGCCAGAAGATGGAATGACTAGGCCACAAGCTCACACGGCGCCCCCAGGTGGGGCACGCCTCCTGACCTTGTGGGTCCATTGTAACCCCGTTTCCCCTAATTCCACTTCTACAAATTCCGTAAAGTCCCAAACCACCAGAGCAAGACCCGAAACAATTATTCCGCCGCTGCAAGCTTCTGTTCTTCCATGATATCATCTGGAGCCCTTAGTCGTACTCTGCCGGAGGGGGAATCGATCATGAAGGGCTTCTACATCAACCTTGCTACACCTCCGATGATGTGTGAGTAGTTCACCACATACCTACGGGTCCATAGTGATTAGCTAGATCTCTCTCTCTCTCTCTCTCTCTCTCTCCCTCTCTCTAATCTTGAGTACAATGTTCTCCTCGGTGTTCTATTCGATGTAATCGTCTTTTGCGGTGCGTTTGTTGGGACCTGACGAATTGTGGGTTTATGATCAGATTATTTATTGAAAGTAATTGAATCTTTTCTGATCTTTACTATGTAAGGTTGTTATAGCTATGTAATGCTTTTTGATCTATGAGTTTTCTTTGTCCAAGTTGATGAGTAGATCTTCTCTGGAAATGGTGCATAGTAGTAGGTCCAATCTTGCGGTGTCCTCACCTCGTGAAAGAAGGGGTAGCAAGGCACATATTTGTATTGTTGCTACTAAGGGGAAAACAACAGAGTTCATGCATTACCTCGTCATATTATTTGTTTTTTATTCTGTCTACATTATGTTATCATACTTCATGCATTACTCTGTTTCTTATGAAGTTAATACCTAGAGAGTCAAGCATAGAAGCGCTCTCGAAGTGAAAGTGGAGTAATAGTAGTATATGCAGGCAATAGTCGATCTACTTGTCACAGAAGTAATGCTTGTGTACCGATCATGCCATGAATAACGTCATAACTATGCACTTTCCTATCAATTGCCCAACAGTAATTTGTCTACCCACGTATGCTATGTTCTTGAGAGAGATGTCTCTAGTGAAAACTATGGCCCCCAGGTCTATTCAACATATTTACTAAAACCCTAGAATATCTTGTTGCAATTTATTTACTTTTATTGTACTTTTCAATTTATCTATCTACTACTATCATATTTAATCCTTGCAATTAACAAGTACAAGGGGATTGACAGACCTCTTGCCCGCGTTTGGTGCAATATTTGCTCTTGTGTGTGTAGGTATTGTCGACGGTTGTTTGCGTGAATTTCCTATTGGTTTGATAAACCTTGGTTCTCTACTGAGGGTAATACTATATTGCTTCACCCTTCCTCCCTGAGGAAAATCCCAACGCGGCTGACAAGTACCAGTAGTGGTTCAATTTGTAATGCTCATATTCATGAGTCCGATCATTGTAATCATGCGAAACGTAGGCATTAGCATGATCATATGAAGACTTTGGTCTATATGAAGACTTAGGTCCATGTAAAGATTTTGGTCTTGGGTTTGTATTCTTCGCTGGTGGTGTCATGATGACATTCACAGGAAGCTTTTCCATAAGACTTTTGGGTACCCAGATTTTCTTCATGGAAGGACGATTTCCCCAGTTAGTTCCAATGAACCTGGCAAACACTTCACCATTCTAATTTTTAAACAATTTATAGTTTGAGTCAAGTGACTCATCAGTGATGATAGGGTTAGCATAGTTATAGCCATATAATGTAGATGGATCTACTATTGGTCCCTTTGCAGCTACCCAGGAGGTCTTGGGATACTGCTCAGGCTAGTAAGTGCCATCAGCATTTATGTTTATTTCGAAACCAACACCCTCTTTCCTAGGGTTCCGGTTCAAGATTTGCTCCTGAGGACATCACAAAGTGCTTGACGCCCTTTGAGGCTTTTGTACATGTTTGTTTCAAGCAATGTCTTCAACCTGGCATTTTCATCAACAACAATAGTGGTTTCCTCAGACGATGGGTTAGTTACCATATCAACAGTTGAAGATATTGTAGTTTCAGAAGCATTTGAACATTCCGCAAAAGAATTAGCGTTTTCACGCTCGAGGCATTTCAAACAAGGGAACACAAAATCTTCCTGAGTGGTACTGATATGTTGAGCGAGTAGTGAATCGTTTTTAGTCTGAATATCATCATGAAATGCTCTCAACTTTTCTAGATCTTGCTTACTTTGAAGATAATCGTAGGAAAGCTTCTCATGACCAGTTGAGAGACTATCATGACGACTTAGGAGTTCTTCATACTTTGATTGAAGATTTTTTTATGTCTTCAATCAAGGATTGGCTTTGATTCATTTTCTCATCCAACAGATCATCGCTTTTGACTAGCGGAATCTGAATCTTTTCCATAGCTGTTTGTTGCTCAATAGCAATTTTAGTGAGTTTCTTATAACTAGGTTTGGATTCACATTCAGAGTCATCTCCACTAGATATGTCAAAGTAGGCAGCACTGGAGGATACCTTGGTGCCTTTTGCCATGAAGCAATAGGCAGGAGCAGAGTCGTCATCATCGCAAGGTTCATTGTCGGTGATGTATTCATTATCTTCATGGTTGAACATAGACTTGGTGACGAATGCAGAAGCAAGAGCCAAGCTCACCACGCACGAAGCAAACTCCTCCACCTCTTCCTCAGAACCAGACTACTCCTCTGAATCCATTTATTTGCCAATAAGTGCACGAGATTCTTCTTCTCTTGGGGAACATTGCATGGGAAACAAAAAAATCCCTACGTTCACCAAGATCAATCTAGGAGATGAACATCTACGAGAGGAGAGATTAGATCTACATACCCTTGCAGATCGCTAAGCGGAAGCATTACGACACGCGGTTGATGTAGTCGAATGTCTTCGCGATCCAATCACAATCCGTCCCACGAACTCCCAATCAAGTGTCGAACAGACGGCAACTTCGCGTTCAACACACGTACGGCTTGATGGCGCCTTCACCTCCTCGATCCAGCGACTGATGATGAAGTAGTAGCTCGAGTCCTCGGGCAACATGACGGCGTGGTGGCGGCGATGGTAGTGGAATCTTAGCAGAGCTTCGCTAAGCACTATAAAGAGGAAGAGGGCTACGAGGGAGAGGGAGTGCAGTGTCATGGCATAGATGGGTGCGGCTTCCCTCCTTCTACCCCTCTATATATAGGGGAAAAGGGCAAGGAGGAGGCGCCCTAGGGTTTCCCCTGGGGGGCGGCGGCCACAAAGGCAACCCTAGATGGGTTTTGGGTGGCCCCCCTAGGTGCCTTGCCCCCAAGCAAGGGGGAGGCAGCCCTAGGGGGTGCACCAACCCTCTGGCCTTGTAGGATGGGGTGAGGGGGGCGCACAGCCCCTTAGTGGGCTGGTGTGCCCCTCCTCTTGGCCCATGTGGACCCCCAACACTTGTCGGGTCCCAGAAACCCCTTTCGGTCATCCTGGTCATAACCCTGTACCCCCAGAACAATTCTGGACTCCGGTTACCTTCGTCCTATATATCGATCTTCACCTTCGGACCATTCGGGAGTTCCTCGTCATGTCCGGGTTCTCATCCGGGACTCCGAACAACCTTCAGTAACCACCATAATAACTCAACTATACTTATATCATCACCAAACATTAATTGTGTAGACCCGACAGGTTCGAGAACTATGCAGACATGACCGAGACACCTCTACGGTCAATAACTAATAGCGGGACCTAGATGCCCATATTGATTCCTACATATTCTACGAAGATCTTTATCGGTCGAACCTCGATGTCAAGAACTCAGCTAATCCCATATGTAGTTCCCTTTTTTTGACTAATGAAAACAGTAGGAGAGACGACTCCTACTATTTTTTATTAATTAAAATGTTAACCTATGGTTAACATTAGAGAAAATAAATTTATACATGGCTTTTACAAGAAAACAGTAAGCACTGAACTAGCCTATGTAAAGCAGGAGATTAGATAGACAAAGAATTGCTAAAAACTTCTAAAAAGGTTAATTTTTGAGGGTTGATCATGTAACCTAAGATCACAAAATCTTCCTTGAGTTTCCTTAGCCACTCAGCGTGTGTGGCCGTCTCTCCATCAAATACCTCTCTGTTGCATTGCTTCCAAATATTCCAGGAGGTCAATATGGTTATCTCTTTGAACAAAGGTCCCTGCCAGGTTGCTTTAGCTCTCTCATATTTGAGTTGCATGTCTAGGTGATTATCCCAATTAATGCCCACAACTTCCCAACACTTTGCAGCAAAAGGACACTCATAGAATAGATGGGCATTTGTTTCTAGAACCTTCATGTTGCACATTGGACAATTGTGATCTTCTCCAATATTAAAATGCCTTCTTAGAAGCATATCCCTTGTATTGACCCTATCATGCAACATCAACCACGCAAACACTTTATGTCTCATGATACATTTTGTTTTCCAAACGGAGGTGATGCATTGTGGAGCCAATATATCTCTGAACATGAAGTTGTAAAACTTCTTTGGTTTAAAATCAGTATCACCCCAGCAAAAAATCCATTCATCAGTTCCCATAGCTTCCAAGTTGATCCCTTCCATGATCTCTTGCAAATTCTCCAGCTCAGCACTGGCTTCCATTGATAGAGGCAGCATGAAGTTGTCCACGTGATCATTATTGTTATAGTACTGGGCCAAGGAGATATCTTCATTACTGGCAAACAAGAATAAATGCTCATGGGTGTCCATCAACGGTCTTTCATTGATCCAAACATCTTTCCAAAGCAGGATCGTGTCCCCCGCGGCAGGTATACACGAGGTGATTCCACGGTAGATATCCATCAGTGAGAAGACATCGCGCCACCAAAAAGAACCACAGGTTGGCTTTGCATGTGGAGGTGAATCATCATAATGGGCATTCCAAACTAGCATTACCCAAGGGATGTCCTGTTTGTGGATAAATTTATGGAGGTATTTGAGCAGTAGAGCTTTGTTTTGGATTTGTAGGTTTAAAACCCCAAGACCCCCTTTTATCTTTGGGCGGCATACCATATCCCAAGTAGCTAATGAGTGGGTTTTTGCGTCTCTATCCACTTCTTTCCTCCACAAACAGTGCCTTCTTGCTCGATCAAAGATCTCAATCAACTTGAGTGGGAGTTTTAGAACACACATGACAAAAGATAACAGTGATGAGAGCAAAGTTAATCAGTTGCACTCGTTCTCCGTAAGATAACCAGATAGCAGTTCCTGTCAATCTCCTTTCGATTCTGTCTACCAAAGGCATCAAATCTCTTAAAGTGGGCCTCGTTGTACCGAGAGAAAGTTTTTTGTCTACTAAATAGGTAAACGGCATCTCTCCAACTTGGCATCCTAACGCATTGGCCGGATCCAAAGTTTTTTGAGCATTCACATTAATTGGCATTAATTGCGACTTAGTGTAGTTGATTTTTAGACCAGTTGCCCGGTCATAAGAATCCAGAATCTCCTTAATTGTCTGAAGCTCATGCTGATTTGCTGGGAGGATGATTAAATGTAGTTCCATTTGTCTATCAGTATGTTACTTGCCTGAGATTCAATCGTTGTTATCACCATACCTAGTTCAATCTCATTACCTACAAGTCTCTTTATTCGTTCCGTAATACAAGATCTCGTGGCTAACACATTCGTCACATTGCTTGCAAGCTCATTGTGATGCTATATTACCGAGAAGGCCCAGAGATACCTCTCCGTCATATGGAGTGACAAATCCCAGTCTTGATCCATGCCAACTCAACAGACACCCTCGGAGATACCTATAGAGCACCTTTATAGTCACCTAGTTACGTTGTGACGATTGGTACACACAAGGTATTCCTCTGGTGTCAGTGAGTTGCATGATCTCATGGTCATAGGAACATATACTTGACATGCAGAAAATGATAGAAATAAACTTCACACGATCATATGTTATGTTCATAGTTTGCGTCTTATCTATCACATCATTCTCCTAATGATGTGATCCCATTATCAAATGAAAACTCATGTCTGCGGTTAGGAAACCTTAACCATCTTTGATCAACGAGCTAGTCTAGTAGAGGCTCACTAGGGACATGTTGTTGTCTATGTATCCATACATATTTCTGAGTTTCCGATCAATACAATTCTAGCATGGATAATAATTGATTATGATGAACAGGGAAATATGATAATAACCAATTTATTATTGCCTCTAGGGCATATTTCCAATAGTATCCCACTTACACTACAATCAATAATCTAGTTCACATCACCATGTGATTAACACCCAATGAGTTTTGGGGTTAGATCATGTTATGCTTGTGAGAGAGGTTTTAGTTAATGGGTCTGCAACATTTAGATCCGTGTGTACTTCGCAAATCTTTATGCCATACTGTAGATGTTGCTACCATTCTCCACTTGGAGCTATTCCAAATGGCTGCTCCACTATACATATTCGGTTTGCTACTCAGAGTCATCCAGATTGATGCCAAAGCTTGCATCGACATAACCCTTTACACTAAACTTTGTATCACCTCCATAACCGAGAAACATTTCCTTATGCATCTAAGGCTAATCTTGACTGCTATCCAGTGATCCACTCCTGGATCACTCTTGTACCCCCTTGCCAGACACGTGGCAAGGCACACATCAGGTGCGGTACACAGCATGGCATACCATATAGAGCATATAGCTAAGGCATAGGGACGACCTTCGTCCCTTTTCTTTCTTCTGTCTTCGTCGAGCTTTGAGTCTTACTCAACTTTACACCTTACAACTCAGGCAAGAACTCCTTTGACTGATCCATTTTGAAATCCTTCAAAATCATGTCAAGGTATGTGCTTTGTGAAAGTCTTATCAGGCACCTTGTTCTACCTCCATAGATCTTGTTGCCCAATATGTAAGCAGCTTTACCCAGGTATTCCTTTGAAAAACTCCTTTCAAACAACCCTTTATGCTTTCCGGAAATTCTACATCATTTCCAATCAACAATATGTCATCCACATATACTTATCAGAAATGTCGTAGTGCTCCCACTCACTTCCTTATAAATACAAGTTTCTTGCAAACTTTGTATAAACCAAAAACCTTTGATCACCTCATCAAAGTGTATGTTCCAACTCCGAGATGCTTGCTCCAATCCATATAAGGATCGCTGGAGCTTGCATACCTTTTAGCATCCTTAGGATCGACAAAACCATCTAGTTGTATCACATACAACCTTTCCACATGAAAACTGTCAAGGAAACTTCGTTTTAACATCCATCTACCAGATTTCGTAATTGAAAGTGCAGCAACTGCTAACATAATTTCCAACAGACTTTAGCATCACTATGAGTGAGAAAGTCTCATCATAGTCAACTCCTTGAACTTGTCAGAAACTTCTTTGCGAAGTCGAGCTTCATAAATGGTGACATTACCATCAGCGTATGTCTTCTTCTTCAAGATCCATTTATTCTCAACGGCTTGCTGATCATAGGGCAAGTCCACCAAAGTCCATACTTTGTTCTCATACCTATCTCGGATTTCATGGTTCCTAACCATTTGTTGGAACCCGGGCCCACCATCGCTTCTTCATAGTTCGTAGGTTCACTATTGTCTAACAACATGACCTCCAAGACAGGATTGTCGTACCACTCAGGGTGTTGGGAAACGTAGCATGCAATTTAAAAAAAATTCCTACGCTCACGCAAGATCTATCTAGGAGGTGCATAGCAACAAGAGGGGGGGAGTGTGTCCACGTACCCTTGTAGACCGAAAGCAGAAGCGTTTGACAACGCGGTTGATGTAGTCAAACTCCTCGTTCCGACCGATCAAGCACCGAACGTACGGCACCTCCGAGTTCTGCACATGTTCAGCTCGATGACGTCCCTCGAACTCTTGATCCTGCAAAGTGTCGAGGGAGAGTTCTGTCAGCACGACGGCGTGGTGATGGTGATGCCAAAGTGATCCGCGTAGGGCTTCGCCTAAGCACTACGTGAATATGACCGGAGGCGTAAACTGTGGAGGGGGCACCGCACACGGCTAGCAATCATTGTTGTGTGTTCTAGTGGTTCCCCCCTCATATATATAGGTTCGAGTGGAGGATAAACAGCCAAGGGGGTGCCCCAAGTAGGAGGAATCCTACTTGGGCGCCTCCCAATTTGGCCTCCCCCTTTCCATATTCATTCGGAGGGGCAAGGAAGGAGGAGGGAGGAGAGAAGGAAGGGGGCGAATTGCTCCCCTTCCTTTCTCTCCTCCCCTCTTTCCTTCCCCCTTATTTTGGCCTACATGGGGTGCACCAACCCCGTAGGGGCTGGTTTGTCCCCTTCTTGGCCCATTAGGCCCATTTAGTAGCTGGGGGATGCCCGGAACCCCTTCCGGTGACCTGATATGTACCAGGTACCCCTGGAACACTTCCGGTGTCCGAATATCATCGTCCAATATATGAATCTTTACCTCTCGACCATTTCGAGACTCCTCGTCATGTACGTGATCTCATCCGGGACTCCGAACAACATTCGGTCACCAAATCACATAACTCATATAATACAAAATCATCATCGAACATTAAGCGTGTAGACCCTACGGGTTCGAGGACTATGTAGACATGACCGAGACACCTCCCCGGTAAATAAATAATAGCGGAACCTGGATGCTCATATTGGTTCCCACATATTCTATGGAGATCTTTATCGGTCATTCCGTAATGACAACATACGTTATTCCCTTTGTCACCGGTATGTTACTTGCCCGAGATTCAATCGTCGGTATCTTCATACCTAGTGCAATCTTGTTACCGGCAAGTCTCTTTACTCGTTCCATAATACATCATCCCACAACTAACTCATTAGTCACATTGCTTGCAAGGCTTATCATGATGTGTATTACCGAGAGGGCCCAGAGATACTTCTCCGATACTCGGAGTGACAAATCCTAATCTCGATCTATGCCAACCCAACAAACACCTTTGGACATACCTATAGAGAATCTATATAACCACCCAGTTAAGTTGTGATGTTTGATAGCACACAAGGTATTCCTCTGGTATCCGGGAGTTGCATAATCTCATAGTCAAAGGAATATGTATATGACATGAAGAAAGCAATAGCAATAAAACTGAACGATCAGTATGCTAAGCTAATGGATGGGTCTTGTCCATCACATCATTCTCCTAATGATGTGATCATGTTCATAAAATGACAATACATGTCTATGGTTAGGAAACTTAACCATCTTTGATTAACGAGATAGCCTAGTAGAGGCTTACTAGGGACACTGTGTTTTGTCTATGTATCCACACATGTATCAAGTTTCTGGTTAATACAATTCTAGCATGAATAATAAACATTTATCATGTTTTAAGGAAATATAAAATATCAACTTTATTATTGCATCTAGGGCATATTTCCTTCAGTCCCCCACTTGCACTAGAGTCAATAATCTAGTTCACGTTGCCATGTGATTTAACACCAATAGTTCACAGCTTTATGTGATTAACACCCATAGTTCACATCTCCATGTGACCAACACCCAAAGGGTTTACTAGAGTAAATAATCTACTTCACATCGCTATGTGATTAACACCCAAAGAGTACTAAGGTGTGATCATGTTTTGCTTCTGAGAGAAATTTAGTCAACGGGTCTGACACATTCAGATCCATATGTATTTTGCAAATTTCTATGTCTACAATGCTCTGCATGGAGATACTCTAGCTAATTGCTCCCACTTTCAATATGTACCCAGATCGAGACTCAGAGTCATCCAGATCGGTGTCAAAGCTTGCATCGACGTAACTCTTTACGACAAACTCTTTATCACCTCCATAATCAAGAAATATTTCCTTAGTCCTCTAAGGATAACTTTGACTGTTGTCCAATGATCCACTCCTGGATCACTATTGTACCCCCTTGCCAAACTCATGGCAAGGTACACAATAGGTCTGGTATACAGCATAGCATACTTTGTAGAACCTATGCTGAGGCATAGGGAATGACTTTCATTCTCTTTCTATTTTCTGCCATGGTCGGGTTTTGAGTCGTACTCAACTTCACACCTTGCAACATAGGCAAGAACGCCTTCTTTGACTATTCGATTTTGAACTACTCCAAAATCTTGTCAAGGTATGTACTCATTGAAAAAATATTATCAAGCGTCTTGATCTATCTCTATAGATCTTGATGCCCAATATGTAAACAGCTTCACCGAGGTTTTTCATTGAAAACTTCTTATTCAATTATCCTTTTATGCTATCCAGAAATTCTATATCATTTCCAATCAGCAATATGTCATCCACATATAATATCAGAAATGCTACAGAGCTCCCACTCACTTTCTTGTAAATACAGGCTTCACCATAAGTCTGTATAAAACCATATGCTTTGACCACCTTATCAAAGTGTATATTCCAACTCCGAGATGCTTGCACCAGTCCATAAATGGATCGCTGGAGCTTGCACACTTTGTTAACACCTTTAGGATTGACAAAAACTTCCGTTGCATCATATACAACTCTTCTTTGAGATATCCATTAATGAATGCAGTTTTGACATCCATTTGCCAGATTTCATAATGTGGCAATTGCTAACATGATTCAGACAGACTTAAGCATCGCTACGGGTGAGAAAGTCTCATCGTAGTCAATTCCTCGAACTTGTCAAAAACCTTTTGCAACAAGTCAAGCTTTGTAGACAGTAACATTACCATCAGTTTCAGTCTTCTTCTCGAAGATCCATTTATTCTCTATGGCTTTCCGATCATCGGGCAAGTCAACCAAAGTCCATACTTTGTTCTCATACATGGATCCTATCTCAGATTTCATGGCCTTAAGCCATTTTGCGGAATCTGGGCTCATCATCGCTTCCTCATAGTTCATAGGTTCGTCATGGTCTAGTAACATGACCTCCAGAATAGGATTACCATACCACTCTAGTGCGGAACGTGCTCTGGTTGACCTACGAGGTTTGGTAGTAACTGGATCCAAAGTTTCATGATCATTATCATTAGCTTCCTCTCTAGTTGGTGTAGGCATCACATGAATGGTTTTTTGTGATGAGCTATTTTCCCATTCAAGAGAAGGTACAATTACCTCATCAAGTTCTACTTTCCTCCCACTCACTTCTTTCGAGAGAAACTCCTTCTCTAGAAAGGATCCATTTTTAGCAACAAAAATCTCGCCTTTGGATCTATGATAGAAGGTGTACCCAACAGTTTCTTTTGGGTATCATATGAAGATGCACTTCTTCAATTTGGGTTCGAGCTTATTAGGCTGAAGCTTTTTCACATAAGCATCGCAACCCCAAACTTTAAGAAACGACAGCTTAGGTTTCTTGCCAAACCACATTTCATACGGTGTCGCCTCAACAGATTTAGATGGTGCCCTATTTAACATGAATGCAGCTGTCTCTAATGCATAACCCCAAAACAATAGTGGTAAATCGGTAAGAGACATCATAGATCGCACCATATCTAATAAAGTACGGTTACGACGTTCGGGCACACCATTATGTTGTGGTGTTCCAGGTGGCGTGAGTTGTGAAACTATTCCACACTGTTTTAAATAAAGGCCAAACTCGTAACTCAAATATTCGCCTCCGCGATCAGATCGTAGAAAGTTTATTTTCTTGCTATGATGATTCTCCACTTTACTCTGAAATCCTTTGAACTTTTCAAATGTTTTAGACTTGTGTTCAATCAGTAGATATACCCATATCTGCTCAAATCATCTGTGAAGGTCAGAAAATAACGATACCCACCGCGAGCCTCAACACTCACAGTCCGCATACATCGGTATGTATTATTTCCCATAAGTCAGTGGCTCGCTCCATTATTCCAGAGAACGGAGTCTTAGTCATCTTGCCCATGAGGCATGGTTCGCGAGCATCAAATGATTCATAATCAAGTGATTCCAAAAGTCCATCCGCATGGAGTTTCTTCAAATGCTTTACACCAATATGACCTAAACGGCAGTGCCACAAATATGTTGTACTATCATTATCAACTTTGCATCTTTTGGCATCAATATTATGAATATGTGTATCACTACGATCGAGATTCAATAAACCATTTACATTGGGTGTATGACCATAGAAGGTTTTATTCATGTAAACAGGACAACAATTATTCTCTGACTTTAATGAATAACCGTATTGCAATAAACATCATCCAATCATATTCATGCTCAACGCAAACACAAAATAACATTTATTTAGGTTGAACACTAATCCCGAAGGTAGAGGGAGTATGCGATGGTGATCTTATTAACCTTGGAATCACTTCCAACACACATCGTCACCTCGCCCATAACTAGTCTCTGTTCATTCTGTAAATCCTCTTTCGAGTTACTAATCTTAGTAACTGAACTAGTATCAAATACCCAGGGGCTACTACAAACACTAGTAAGGTACACAATAATATGTATATCAAATATACCTTTGTTCACTTTGCCATCCTTCTTATCCGCCAAATGTTTGGGGTAGTTTCCCTTCTAGTGACCATTTCCTTTGTAGTATAAGCACTTAGTTTCAGGCTTGGGTTCAGCTTTGGGCTTCTTCACGGGAGTGGCAACTTGCTTGCCATTCTTCTAGAAGTTCCCTTCCTTTTCCCTTGCACTTTTACTTGAAACTAGTGGTCTTGTCAACCATCAACACTTGATGCTCTTTCTTGATTTCTACCTTCGCTGATTGCAGCATCGCGAAGAGCACAAAAATCATTTTCGTCATCCCCTTGCATATTATAGTTCATCACAAAGTTCTAGTAGCTTGGTGATAGTGACTAGAGAAATCTGCCAATCACTATTTTATCTAGAAGATTAGCTCCCACTTGATTAAAGCAATTGTGCTATCCAGACATTCTAAGTACATGCTCACTGGATGAGCCATTCTCCTCCATCTTGTAGGGAAAGTACTTGTCAGAGGTCTCATACCTCTCGACATGGGGATGAGTCTGAAATACCAATTTCAACTCTTGGAACATCTCATATGCTTCGTGGTGTTCAAAATGTTTTTGAAGTCCTGGTTCTAAGCCGTAAAGCATGGTGCACTAAACTATCAAGTAGTCATCATACCGAGCTTGTCAAACGTTCATAACATCTGCATCAGCTCCTGCAATAGGTCTGTCACCTAGCAGTGCATCAAGGACATAATTCTTCTGTGCAATCCGAATCATTGCTACTATCATCTTTCAACTTTTCTCTAGGAACATATCAAAAAATATCGGAGCTATATCGCGAGCTATTGGTCTACAACATAGATATGCAAATACTATCAGGACTAAGTTCATGATAAATTAAGTTCAATTGATCATATTACTTAAGAACTCCCACTTAGATAGACATCCCTTGAGTCATCTAAATGATCACGTGATCCAAATCAACTAAACCATGTCCGATCATCACGTGAGATGGAGTAGTCTTCAATGGTGAACATCTCTATGTTGATCATATCTCTATATGATTCACGTTCGACCTTTCGGTCTCCAGTGTTCCGAGGCCATGTCTATACATGTTAGGCTCGTCAAGTTTAACCCGAGTATTCCGCATGTGCAAAACTGTCTTGCACCTATTGTATGTCAACGTAGAGCTTATCACACCCGATCATCACGTGGTGTCTCGGCACGAAGAACTATCACAACGGTGCATACTCAGGGAGAACACTTATACCTTGAAATTTTAGTAAGGGATCATCTTATAATGCTACCGCCGTACTAAGCAAAATAAGATGCATAAAAGATAAACATCATAGGCAATCAAATTATGTGACATGATATGGCCATCATCATCTTGTGCCTTTGATCTCCATCTCCAAAGCACCGTCATGATCTCCATCATCACCGGCTTGACACCTTGATCTCCATCGTAGCGTCATGGTCGTCTCACCAATTATTGCTTCTACAACTATCGCTAACGTATAGTGATAAAGTAAAGCAATTGCATGGCGTTCGCATTTCATACAATAAAGTGACAACCATAAGGCTCCTTCCAGTTGCCGATAACTTTTACAAAACATGACCATCTCATACAATAACGTCTATCACATCATGCCTTGACCATATCACATCACAACATGCCCTGCAAAAACAAGTTAGACGTCCTCTACTTTGTTGTTGCAAGTTTTACGTGGCTGCTACGGGCTTCTAGTAAGAACCGTTCTTACCTACGCATCAAAACCACAATGGTGATTTATCAAGTTTGTTGTTTAACCTTTAACAAGGACTGGCCGCAGTCAAATTCGATTCAATTAAAGTTGGAGAAACAGACACCCGCCAGCCACCTTTATGCAAAACTAGTTGCATGTCTATCAGTGGAACCGGTCTCATGAACGTGGTCATGTAAGGTTGGTCCTGGCCGCTTCATCCAACAATACCGATGAATCAAAATAAAACGTTGGTGGTAAGCAGTATGACTATCACCGCCCACAACTCTTTGTGTTCTACTCGTCCATATCATCTACACATAGACCTAGCTCTAATACCACTGCTAGGAAACGTAGCATGCAATTTCAAAAATAATCCTACGCTCCCGCAAGATCTATCTAGGAGATGCATAGCAACGAGAGGGGGAGAGTGTGTCCACGTACCCTCGTAGACCGAAAGCGGAAGCGTTTGACAACGCGGTTGATGTAGTCGAACTTCTTCTCATTCCGACCGATCAAGCACCAAACGTATGGCGCCTCCGAGTTCTGCACACGTTCAGCTTGATGACGTCCCTCGAACTCTTGATCCAGCAAAGTGTCGAGGGAGAGTTCCGGCAGCACGATGGCATGGTGACGGTGATGGTGAAGTGATCTGCACAGAGCGTCGCCTAAGCACTATGTGAATATGACCGGAGGCATAAACGTGGAGGGGGCGCCACACACAGCTAACAGTCGTTGTTGTGTGTTCTAGCGGTGCCCCCCTCATATATATAGGTTGGAGGGGAGGAGAGGCAGCCAATAGGGCGCCCCAAATAGGAGGAATCCAACTTGAGCGCCTCCCAATTCGGCCTCCCCCTTTACATATTCATCTAGAGGGGGAAGGAAGGAGGAGGGACGAGAGAAGGAAGGGGGAGGACGAATTGCTCCCCTTCCTTTCTATCTTCCCCTCTTTACTTCCCCTTTATTTTGGCCTACATGGGGCGCACCAGCCCCCTAGGGGCTGGTCTATCCCCTTCTTGGCCCATTAGGCCCATGTAGTTGTCGGGGGATGCCCGGAACCCCTTCCGGTGACCTGATATGTACCCGGTACCCCCGGAACACTTCCGGTGTCCGAATATCATCGTCCAATATATGAATCTTTACCTCTCGACCATTTTGAGACTCCTCGTCATGTCCGTGATCTCATCCGGGACTCCGAACAAAATTCGTTCACCAAATCACATAACTCATATAATACAAAATCGTCATCGAACATTAAGCGTGCGGACCCTACGGGTTTGAGAACTATGTAGACATGACCGAGACACCTCTCTGGTCAATAACCAATAGCGGAACCTAGATGCTCATATTGGTTCCACATATTCTACTAAGATCTTTGTCGGTCGTACCGTAATGACAACATACGTTATTCCCTTTGTCATCGGTATGTTGCTTGCCCGAGATTCGATCGTCGGTATCTATATACCTAGTTCAGTCTCGTTACTGGCAAGTCTCTTTACTCGTTCCGTAATACATCATCCTGCAACTAACTCATTAGTCACATTGCTTGCAAGGCTTATCATGATGTGTATTACAGAGAGGGCCCAGAGATACCTCTCCGATACTCAGAGTGACAAATCCTAATCTCAATTTGTGCCAACCCAATAAACACCTTCGGAGATACCTATAGAGAATCTTTATATCCACCTAGTTATGTTGTGATATTTGATAGCACACAAGGTATTCCTCCGATATCCGGGAGTTGCATAATCTCATAGTCAAAGAATATGTATATGACATGAAGAAAGCAATAGCATAAAATTGAACAAACAATATGCTAAGCTAACGGATGGGTCTTGCCCATCACATCATTCTCCTAATGATGTGATCTCGTTCATCAAATGACAACACATGTCTATGGTTAGGAAACTTAACCATGTTTGATTAACGAGCTAGTCTAGTAGAGGCTTACTAGGGACACTGTGTTTTGTCTATGTAACAACACATGTATCAAGTTTCCAAGTAATGCAATTCTAGCATGAATAATAAACATTTATCATGATATAAGGAAATATAAAATAACAACTTTATTATTGCCTCTAGGGCATATTTCCTTCACAGGGGCAGTATGAGTCCTTGTCGACCTACGGGGCTCGGTAGTAACTTGATCTAAAGCTTCGTGATCATCATCATTAGCTTCCTCTTCACTTGGCGCAGGCGCCACAGAAACATCTTTCTGCGTCGTGCTACTTGCCAACTGAAGTGATGGTTCAACAACATCATCAAGTTCTACCTTCCTCCCACTCAATTCTTTCGGGAGAAACTCCTTCTCTAGAAAGGATCCATTCTTGGCAACAAAAACCTTGCCTTCGGATCTGAGATAGAAGGTGTACCCAACTGTTTCCTTAGGGTATCCTATGAAGACGCACTTTTTCGCTTTGGGTTCGAGCTTATCAGGCCAAAGCCTTTTCACATAAGCATGCAACCCCAAACCTTAAGAAACGACAACTTAGGTTTCTTGCCAAACAATAATTCATACGATATCGTCTTGACAGATTTAGATGGTGCCCTATTTAAAGTTAATGTAGTTGTCTCTAATGCATAACCCCAAAACGATAGTGGTTGATCGGCAAGAGAAATCATAGAACGCACCATATCCAATAAGCTATGATTACGATGTTTGGGCACACCATTACGCTGTGGTGTTCCTGGTGGCATCAACTTTGAAACAATTCCACATTGTCTTAAGTGATTGCCAAACTCATAACTCATATATTCTCCCCCTCGATCGGATCATAGGAATTTAATCTTCTTGTTATGATGATTCCCAACTTCACTCTAAAATTGCTTGAACTTCTCAAACGTTTTAGACTTGTGCTTCATTAAGTAAACATACCCATATCTACTCAAATCATCGGTGAAGGTGAGGAAATAAGGATATCCACAGCATGCGTCAACACTCATCAGACCGCACACATCAGCATGTATGATTTCCAACAAGTCACTTGCCCGTTCCATTGTTTCGGAAAACGGGGTTTTAGTCATCTTGCCCATGAGGCATGGTTCGCATGTGTCAAGTGATTCAAAATCAAGCGACTCCAAAAGCCCATCGGCATGGAGTTTTTTCATGCGTTTTACACCAATATGACCTAAGCGGCAGTGCCACAAGAAAGTGGTACTATCATTATCGACTCTACATCTTTTGGCATCAATGTTATGAACATGTGTATCATCACTATCGAGATTCAACAAGAATAAACCCCTCACAATGGGTGCATGACCATAAAAGATATTACCCATATAAATAGAACAACCACTATTCTCTTATTTAAGTGAGTAACTGTCTCACATTAAACAAGATCTAGATATAATGTTCATGCTCAACACAGGTACTAAATAACAATTATTCAGGTTCATCACTAATCCCTATGGTAATCGAAGAGCGAGCACGCCGACGGCGATCACAACAACCTTGGAACCATTTCCCACGCGCATTGTCACTTCCTCCTTCGCCAGCCTCCGTCTATTCTGTAGTTCCTGCTTTGAGTTGCAAATGTGAGCAACCAAACCTGTATCAAATACCCAGGCACTACAACGAGAGTTGGTAAGGTACACATCAATATCATGTATATCATATATACTTTTGTTGACGTTGGCCCCCTTCTTGTCGGCCAAATACTTGCGGCAGTTTCGCTTCCAGTGGTCAGTTCCCTTGCAATAGAAGCACTCCGTCTCCGGCTTGGGTCCAGAGTGGGGTTTCTTCATGGGAGGAGCAACTACTTTGCCACCCTTCTTGAAGTTTCCCTTCTTTCCCTTGACTTTCTTGAAACTAGTGGTTTTATTCACCATCAACACTTGATGCTCCTTCTGGATGTCTGACTTAGCGACTTTCAGCATCACGAACAGCTCGGAGACTGACTTGTTCATCCCTTGCATGTTATAGTTCAACACAAAGCTCTTGTGTCTAGGTGGTAGCGATTGAAGAACTTTGTTAGTGACAGCCTTTGGCGGGAGCTCAAATCCCAATTCAGCCAGACGGTTGTAGTACCTAGACATTCTGAGTATGTGCTCACTGGCAGTCCCATTCTCCTCCATTTGCAGGCATAGAACTTATCAGAGGTCTCATAACTCTCGATCCGGGCATTCTTTTCAAAGATAAACTTCAACTCCTGGAACATCTCATATGCTCCATGACGTTCAAAATGCCTTTGAAGTCCCAGCTCTAAGCCATACAGCATGGTGCACTGAACTATTGAGTAGTTATCAACATGCGATCGCCAGCGTTCAGCAACGCCGATCATTTGGAGGGGTGGCGCGCAAGCGGTGCATCAAGGACATAAGCCTTTTGGGCAGGCGTGAGGATAATCCTCAGATTACGACCTTAGTCTGCATAATTTCTTACAATATCTTTCAACTTAGTCTTTCTCTAGGAACGTATTAAAATAGGGAGCTACAACACGAGCTATTGATCTACAACATAATTTGCAAAGAGAACTTAGACTATTGTTCATGATAATGAGTCCAATTAATCATATTAACTAAGAACTCCCACTCAAATCAACATCCCTCTGGTTGTCCGAGTGTAACATGATCCAAATTCACCAACCACGTCCAATCATCACATGAGATGAGGTGGTTTCAATGGTGAACATCTCTATGTTGATCATATCTACTATATGACTCGTGTACGACCTTTCGGTCTCTTCTGTTCCGAGGCCATGTATGTACATGCTAGGCTCGTCAAGTTTAACCCAAGTGTTCTGCATGTGCAGAACTGGCTTGCACCCGTTTTATGCGAAAGTAGAGTCTATCACACCCGATCATCACGTGGTGCTTCGAAATGACGAACTTTCGTGGCAGTGCACACTTGGAGAGAACACAATTTTATCTTCAAGTCTTAGTGAGGGATCACCTTATAATGCTACCATCGTCCTAAGCAAAATAAGATGCATAAAAGGATTAACATCACATGGAAATAATAAGTGACATGATATGGGCATCAACTTGTGCTTTTGATCTCCACCTCCAAAGAAACGGCATGATCTCCATCGTCACCAGCATGACACCATGATCTCCATCATCATGCCACCATCAGGGTTGTCACGCCAACCATGCTTCTACTACTATTGCTACCGATTAGCGATAAAGTAAAGCATTACATAGCGCTTAATGATTGACACGCATGTCATACAATAATTAAAGACAACCCTATGGCTCCTGTACTTGCCGTATGCATCGACATGCAATTCGATATAAATTATTACAAACATGATCATCTCATACATCAAATATATTTCATCATGTCTTTGGCCATATCATATTACAATATACCCTGCAAAAACAAGTTAGACGTCCTCTAATTGTCGTTGCATGTTTTACATGGCTGCTATGGGTATCTATCAAGAACGATTCTAACCTACGCAAAGCCATAATGGTGATATGGAAGTTGCTATTTAACATTCTACAAGGATTGCCTTTGTCGAATCCGATTCAACTAACGTGGGAGAGGCAGACACCAGCGATACATCTTTATGCAACAAAGTCACATGTCAGTCGATGGAACCGGTCTCATGTACGTGGACATGTAAAGTTGGTCCAGGCCGCTTCATCCCACAATACCGCCGAATCAAGAAAATACCAAGGAAGGAAGCAATCTCAATATTAACACCCACAAACTCCTTTGTGTGCTACTCATGATGTCATCTACGCATAGACCTAGCTCATAATACCACTGTTGGGGAACGTTGCATGGGAAACAAAAAAATTCCTACGCTCACCAAGATCAATCTAGGAGATGAACATCTACGAGAGGAGAGATTAGATATACATACCCTTGTAGATCGCTAAGCAGAAGTGTTACGAAACACAGTAGATGTAGTCGAACGTCTTCGTGATCCAATCATGATCCATCCCACGAACTCCCGATCAAGTGCCGAACGGCCGGCACCTCCGCATTCAACACACGTACGGCTTGATGACACCTTCACCTCCTTGATCCAGTGAGCGATGGTGAAGTAGTAGCTCGAGTCCTCTGTCAGCATGACGACGTGGTGGCGGTGGTGGTGGTGGAATCTCAGCAGAGCTTCGCTAAGCACTACGGAGAGGAGGCTACGAGGGAGAGGGAGGGCAGCGCCGTGGCATAGATGGCTACAGCTTCCCTCCCTCTACCCCTCTATATATAGGGGGAAGGAGGGAGGTGGAGGCGCCCTAGGATTTCCTCTAGGGGGGCGACCACAAGGGCAACCCTAGATGGGTTTTGGGTGGTCCCCCTAGGTGCCTTGACCCCAAGCAAGGGGGAGGCAGCCCTAGGAGGCAACACTTGTCGCCCGCTAAACCCCTTTTGGTCATCCTGGTCATAACCCGGTACCCTCGGAACACTTTCGGACTCCGATTACCTTCGTCCTATATATTGATCTTCACCTTTGGACCATTCCGGAGTTCCTCGTCACATCCGGGATCTCATCTGGGACTCTGAACAACCTTAGATGACCACCATAATGACTCAACTATACTTATATCATCACCAAATGTTAATTGTGTAGACCCTGCGGGTTCGAGAACTATGCAGACATGACCGAGACACCTCTACAGTCAATAACTAATAGCGGGACCTGGATGCCCATATTGGTTCCTACATATTCTACGAAGATCTTTATCGGTCGAACCTCGATGTGAAGGATTCAGCTAATCCCATATGTAGTTCCCTTTGTTTATTGGTATGTTACTTGCCCAAGATTTGATCGTCAGTATCACCATACGTAGTTCCATCTTGTTACCAGCAAGTCTACTTGTTCCGAAATACAAAATCCCATGGCTAACCAATTAGTCACATTGCTTGCAAGCTCATTGTGATGCTATATTACCGAGAGGGCCCATAGATACCTCTCCGTCATACGGAGTGACAAATCGCAGTCTTGATCCATGCCAACTCAATAGACACCCTCGGAGATACCTGTAGAGCACCTTTATAGTCACCTAGTTACGTTGCGACATTTGGTACACACAAGGTATTCCTCCGGTGTCAGTGAGTTGCATGATCTCATGGTCATAGGAACATATACTTGACATGCAGAAAACGATAGCAATAAACTTGACATGATCATAGTTCATACTTTGGGTCTTGTCCATCACATCATTCCCATAATGATGTGATCCTGTTATCAAATGACAACTCAGGTCTATGGTTAAAAACCTTAACCATCTTTAATCAACGAGCTAGTCTAGTAGAGGCTCACTAGGGACACGTTGTTGTCTATGTATCCACACATGTATCTGAGTTTCTGGTCAATACAATTCTAGCATGGATAATAAATGATTATCATGAACAGGGAAATATGATAATAACCAATTTACTATTGCCTCTAGGGAATATTTCCAACAGTGTCCCACTTACACTAGAGTCAATAATCTAGTTCACATCACCATGCGATTAACACCCAATGAGTTCTGGGGTTAGATCATGTTATGCTTGTGAGAGAGGTTTTAGTCAATGCGTCTACAACATTCAGATCCGTGTGTACTTCACAAATCTCTATGTCATACTGTAGATGCTGCTACTATGCTCCACTTGGAGCTATCCAAATGGCTGCTCGACTATACGTATCCGGTTTGCTACTCAAAGTCATCCAGATTGGTGTCAAAGCTTGCATCGGCATAACCATTTACACCGAATTCTTTATCACCTCCATAACCAAGAAACATTTCCTTATTCCTCTAAGGATTATCTTGACCGATGTCCAGTGAACCACTCCTGGATCACTCTTGTACCCACTTGCCAGACACATGGTAAGGCACACATCATGTGTGGTACACAGCATGGCATATCATATTGAGCCTATGGCTAGGGCATAGGGGACGACCTTCGTCCCTTTTCTTTCTTCTGCCGTGGTCAAGCTTTGAGTCTTACTCAACTTCACACCTTACAGCTCAGGCAAGAACTCCTTCTTTGACTGATCCATTCTGAACTCCTTCAAAATCATGTCAAGGTATGTGCGATGTGAAAGTCTTATCAGGCGTCTTGATCTATCTACATAGATCTTGTTGCCCAATATGTAAGCAGCTTTACCCAGCTCTTCCTTTGAAAAAATCCTTTCAAACAACCCTTTATGCTTTCGTGAAATTCTACATCATTTCCGATCAACAATATGTCATCCACATACTTATCAGAAATGTCGCAGTGCTCCCACTCACTTTCTTGTAAATACAAGTTTCTTGCAAACTTTGTATAAACCAAAAAGCTTTGATCACCTCATCAAAGCGTATGTTCCAACTCCGAGATGCTTGCTCCAGTCCTTAGAAGGATCATGGAGCTTGCATACTTTTTAGCATCCTTAGGATCGACAAAACCATCTGGTTGTATCACATACAACATTTCCTCACGAAAACCGTCAAGGAAACTTTGTTTTGACATCCATCTGCCAGATTTCGTAATTGAAAATGTAGCAACTACTAACATAATTTCCAACAGACTTTAGCATCGCTATGAGTGAGAAAGTCTCATCATAGTCAATTCCTTGAACTTGTCGGAAACTTCTTTGCGACAAGTTGAGCTTCATAAATGGTGACATTACCATCAGCGTCTGTCCTCTTCTTAAAGATCCATTTATTCTCAATGGCTTGCCGATCATCAGGCAAGTCCACCAAAGTCCATATTTTGTTCTCATACATGGATCCTATCTCGGATTTCATGGTTCCTAACCATCTATTGGAATCTGGGCCCTCCATCGCTTCTTCATAGTTTGTAGGTTCACTGTTGTCTAACAACATGACCTCCAAGAAAGGATTGCCATACCACTCAGGGGCAGTACGAGTCCTTGTCGAGCTACGAGGCTCGATAGTAACTTGATCTAAAGCTTCATGATCATCATCACTAGCTTCCTCTTCACTGGGCGCAAGCGCCACAAAAACTTCTTTCTGCATCGTGCTACTTGCCAACTGAAGTGACGGTTCAACAACCTCATCAAGTTCTACCTTCCTCCCACTCAATTCTTTTGAGAGAAACTCCTTCTCTAGAAAGGATCCATTCTTGGCAACAAAAATCTTGCCTTCGGATCTGAGATAGAAGGTGTACCCAACTGTTTCCTTAGGGTATCCTATGAAGACGCACTTGTGCGCTTTGGCTTCGAGCTTATTAGGCCGAAGCCTTTTCACATAAGCCTCACAGCCCCAAACCTTAATCAAAGACTTTCCAAAGCACTTTTTCTTGGAAACTTCTAGAATTTCTTCACCAAGATTGCAAGCTCTTTGCCAATGTCTTCGGGGCCACTGATACGTCCATTTTGCATCATGTTTTTTCCTACTGTTATTTATTATGTTTTGGGTCATTATTTCACTTTATGATGCTATTCTAATGCCTTTTCTCTCTTATTTCACATGAAGAGGGAGATTGCCGGTAGCTGGAATTCTGGACCTAAAAAAGCTACAATAGAGATAAATATTCCCCACAGCTCCAAATGACCTAAAAATTTATGGAGAATTATTTTGGAATATATAAAAAGTACAGGAAGAAGATTTACCCGAAGGGGGCCACCAGGGAGCGACGAGCTTAGGGGGTGCGCCCTGTGAGCTCATGGGCCCCTCGGTAGGCCTCAGGTGCCCATCTTCTGCTATATGAGGATATTTTCCCTAGAAAAAAAATAAAAAAAGACTTCCAGGATGAAGCGCCACCGTCTCGAGGCAGAACCTGGGCAGGAGCACTACTGCTCTCCCACAGAGCGATTCCACCCGGAAAACTTCCCTCCAGGAGGGGGAAATCGAAGCCATCAACATCACCAACGATCCTCTCATCATGGGAGGACCGATCTTCATCAACATATTCACCATCACCATCGCATCTCAAACCCTAGTTCATCTCTTGTATTCAATCTTTTTCCCAAAACTTCATATTGGTACCTATGGGTTGCTAGCAGTGTTGATTGCACCTTGTAGTTGATGCTAGTTGGTTTATTTGGTGGAAGATTAAATGTTCAGATCAAGCATACTCAATACACCTCTGATCTTGAACATGAATATGATTTGTGAGTATTTAATTTTGTTCTTGAGGACATGTGAGATGTCTTGTTATAAGTAATCATGTGAAGTTGGTATTCGTTTGATATTTTGATGATGTGTATGTTGTTCTTCCTTCAGTGGTGACTTGTGAACATTGACTACATGAAAATTTACCGTACTTGGTCCTAAGGGAAGGCATTGGGGAGTAATAGTTAGATTATGGGTTGCGAGAGTGACAGAAGCTTAAACCCTGGTTTATGCATTATTCTGTAAGGACTAATTTGGATCCATATGTTTCATGCTATGGTTAGATTTATCTTAATTCTTCTTTCGTAGTTGCAGATGCTTGTGATAGGGGGTAATCGTAAGAGGATTACTTGTTCAAGTAAGAAAAACATCCTAGCACCGGTCCACCCACATATCAAATTATCAAAGTAGCGAACGTGAATCAACTAAACATGATGAACGTCACTAGATGACAATTTCCATTTGTCATCGAGAATGCTTTGCTTACTATAAGAGAATGTTCTAGCTTGTCCTTTGCTATAAAAAGGATTGGGCCACCTTGCTGCACCTTTATTTCTATTGCTACTCGTTAATTGCTACAAATTATTCTACTACAAAACTATCTGTTACCGCTACTTTCAGTACTTGCAAAGAATACCTTGCTGAAAACCGCTTATCATTTCCCATTTCTCTTTGTTGGGTTCGACACTCTTACTTATCGAAAGGACTCCAATTGATCCCCTATACTTGTGGGTCATCAAGACTCCTTTCTGGCGCCATTTCCGGGGAGTGAGGCGCCTTTGGTAAGTGGAAATTGGCAAGGAAACATTTTTATTACATTCTAAAATTTATTGTCACTTGTCACTATGGAAAATAATCATTCGAGGAGTTTTTTCGTGGTATCTTCACCTTGACCAGAAGCAATAAGAGTTGCCCCTCAACCTACTGCACCTACTGAAAATATTTAAGATGAGATTCCTTCGGATATGTTGGAGAAACTGCTAGGTAATCCTTATGTAGGAAATGGAATGGTACATCCTAATATATTAATGAAATTTGTGGATTGTTTAATCATGCAGGTTTATCCGAGGATGGAGTTAAGAAGATGGTGTTCCCTTTATTCTTGGGGGGAAATACATTGACATGTTATAGGCTATTGGATGATACTAGAACATGGGATTGGCACCGGTTGTAGCTGGAACTTTATCAGAAGTTTTATCCTATGCATCTGATTCATCGTGATCAAAATTATATGTATAATTTTTGGCCTCGTGAAGGAGAAACTATAGCTCAAGCTTGGGTGAGGATTAAATATATGATGAACCCATGCCCCAATCATGAGCTCTCAAGAGAAATTATTATACAAAACTTTTATGCTCGGCTTTCTCATAATGATCAATCCATGCTCGATACTTCTTATATTGGTTCCTTTATGAAGAGAACTATTGAATTTAATGGGATCTTTTAGAAAAAATTAAGCGCAAGTCTGAAGATTGGGAAATTGACCAAGGTAAAGAGTCAAGTATAAATCTTGAGTTTGATTGTGTTAAATCTTTTATGGAAATCAATGTTTTTCATAAGTTTAGTACTAAATATGGACTTGGCTCTTAGATAGTAGCTACCTTTTGTGAATCATTTGCTGCTCATGTTGATATCCCTAAGGAGAAGTGGTTTAAATTGCACCCACCTATTGAAGAAAATTGTGAGAAACCTGTTACAGGTAAAGATGAAACAATCATTTATAATATTGATCCAGTTGTGCCTACTGCTTATATTGAAAAAAAACCTTTCCTTGTTAGTATTAAAGAACATGCTAAAGCTACAACTATGGTTAATAAGAGTAATGCTAGATCACCTAAACCCTCTGAACAAATTAGAGTGGAACCTAATGTTGCAATGATCAAGGACCTTTTGGTTCATAATATTGATGGACATGTCATATATTTCTGTGATGAAGCAATTAGGATAGTTAAGCCAGATAATTTAGATAAAAATAAACTTGTTGTTGGCATGCTTATTGTTTTTGTTAAAATTGGAGATCATTGTTATCATGGTTTATGTGATATGGCCATATGGGTGCTAGCGTAAGTGCTATTCCGTTTACTTTATATCAGGAAGTCATGAATGATAATGCACCTGTTGAGATAGAAGATATTGATGTTACTATTAAGCTTGCAAACAGAGATACTATTTCACCACTTGGGATTGTTTGATATGTTGAAGTCTTGTGTTGTAAGGTTAAATACCCTACAAATTTTCTAGTTCTTGGATCACCACAAGATGAATTTTGCCCCTTATATTTGGTAGACCCTTCTTGAATACACTTAATGCTAAGAGTGATTGTACTAGGGAAACGGTCAATGTTAATTTTGGTGATGTATCACATGAGTTTTAATTTCATAGAAAATCTCATGATAAAGAATTTCCTAATAAAGATGAAATTATTGGTCTTTCTTTTGTTGTTGTTCCTCCTACTTATCCTTTAGAACAATATCTACTAGACCATGAAAGTGATATGCATATGAATGAAAGAAATGAAATAGATGAAATATTGTTTAGGAAAGCACCTATCCTTAAACACAATTTTCATGTGGAAACCTTGGGAGACCCTCTCCCACCTAAGAATGATCATGTGTTTGAATTAAAGAAATTGCTTGATACACCCAAATATGCTTATCTTAATGAAAAGAAAATATATCATGTTATTATCAATGCTAACCTTTCAGAGCATGAAGAAAAGAGATTACTTAAAACTTTGAATAAGCATCATGCTGCTATTGGATATACTCTTGATCTTAAGGGCATTAGTCCCACTTTATGCCAGCACAAGATTAATATGGAGCCTGATGCTATACCAGTTGTTGATCACCAACGCCGTCTGAATTCCAAAATGAAGAATGTGGTAAGAACTGAAATATTAAAGCTTATGGAGGTAGGTAATTTATCCTATAGCTAATAGTAGATGGGTAGGTCCTGTTCATTGTGTTCCTAACACTACTGCAGGATGCTGCTAACGTGACACTACGATCAGAGACCCTTTGACGAAACTGTGTGCAGTGCATTAATCGAAACGGTGGTGTAAAAACCATCAAAAAAGGTGCAAAACGTTTGCGATGGCGGAGCCATCAAACACGGTTCAGATTTTAGTTGCGTGTGTAATGCAGGGTACACGGTTAATCCATTCGAACTATTTGCGATGAGGCAGAACAACAGAAACGGGCAGCCATATCAATGTGTGTGTGATATACGGCATACAGTTCGCTCTGATGAACTGTTTGCTATTATGGAGTGCAACAGAAACGGTTAGCCAGATCAAGGTGTGTGTGATATATAGCATACAGTTCACTTGGATAAACTGTTTTTGATTAGGAAACACAACAAAAATGGTTCAACTTAACAAGATGTGTGTGATATGTGGCATACAGTTCACATGGATGAACTTTTTGCAATGAGCCAAAAGAACACAAATAAGTCGTGTAAACAAGATGTGTGTGATACGTGGCAAACAGCCGACTCGGATGAACTTTTTGAGATGAGAAATTACAACACAAACGGTTAATACAGTTAGTTCATGTGTGATTTTGTGTGTACAAAAAACTTTGAAAAAATCAAACTAGTTGCTTACGGTGGCTAGGAGTATCGCACATGATGCGCCTGCGAGTACTCATGTGCGATGATTAGTAAGTTACGCATACATTTCCTTATGCTAACATGTGTGTGAATTTGCAATATGGACAGTTAATATGCAAATGCCTTCTGGACATCGGGCACATGCTTAAACTCAATGAACTATGTACGATACTAATACTTTCCATGAAAGTTTAAGAACTTGGGTAATAGCATTTGAGTAACATATATATAGTGGTTACACTATTCGACAAAAGGAGGATCTTCGTAACATGGTTTTGACAACCATATGGTCATATCTACATACTTAACATCGTAACAACTATCACATTTTAAGAGGCTAACAACCATATGGTCCATATCTACATACTTAACATAGTAATAGCTAGCACACTTTAAGAGGATGAGGGCCAACAACCACAACTATCCACTGGAAGCAGCTTGATCACGGCGACTCGGCATCTCGCCAATGAAAAGGAAGAACCCTCATGTGCCTTGGTAGAGCATGAGTAGAACAGTGTCTCAAATTTTTCCAATATGAATGCATTGCCATGACAAGCGAGAACTTGTTAATTTGAATGGTTCCATTTCTGCGGGAAATGCAGTACCTTGCAATCACTTTGGCGTTATTAGCAGGCACAAGTGTAATTCGACCACACCGGGAAATCGATCCAGGAACTGCTACAGCGGGCAATTTCTGTTGAAATGTAGAATAAAAACCAATTGTAACATATCATTGAAGATATATATAGTTTGTGAGCATCAACATTAAAATAAGAGTTTTTACCAGCATTTTGTGCACACAATTGGTCTTGTTCAATGTGTCCACATAGGTATAATTAATCCTATCCAAAATCCAGAGCTCATACGTTGTGCTATCTCTGTCAGATTATCAACAAAGTTTATGACATGGTTCAAGTCCTTCCAGTGAAATTTGGTGCACTTTGTAACATACAGATTGTTCACTATGCATCCAACATATCCTGCTTAAAAGGTGGAAAGGTATTATTTATTCAAAACATGGCTGAAGAATATATAGTGCGCATAAATTGGTAAATAGAATTTGTTACTGCCTAGGAACGGAGTCAGAAAATGAAATCACAATTGGTTGCTTAAATAGTGATCAATTAGTTAGAACAAATACCCCGATTTTGCTAAGTAATACGACAGCATGGATAAAGTTGAAAGGACACTAACCTCGATCAGACATTGGTTGGCTGATGATGTTGGGGAAGTAAACATCCATGTTAATTAGACCAGGCTGTGGTGCACGCACTAGAACTTTATCGCCAGCTTTCAGTTCATAACACTTAGACATTTTTCTCCAAAGGTCCACATTAAAATGGGAGTGAACATCTTTATTAAGTTTTACGCTAACCGCCATTGTAAATCCATGTTGCATTGTCAATGACGTCCTGGGAGTCATCAACAAAGTAAAGCCCAAGATTCCCTTCTACTCCTGTTCTTGCAAAGCAAGGGATGTACTGCTTGAAATGAAAATTAAGATCGTAAATTAGATATATTGAAATAATAGAGCAAGATGCAAATATGGGAGTAAATGATTGAACAGATCAATATATAGATGAAAGCAAAGTACAAAAATATATAATTAAAAATAGATAATGTAACAAAGATTTGATGCAAATATATAGATAATGTAACAACAGACAGTATATGTACACAAATTTAGGCCATGCCGACCGTGGTAGGTTGAGATTGAACATACCGAGCGCTCCCTAAAGTCATCCGGAATGGTGAGATAGAACTTCATTTCTGACTGGCCGCGACCACACTTGCCCGATTTGTGCTCGCACTGTGGACACATGAATGAACACCCACAAATCAGATTGAACAAAAATGATTCCACGGCGATTTCCGCCGGTTGATTAACATTGACGGACGGACTACGATAAGAGATGAGTGGATATTTTGCTAAGTTGATTGCCTTCTCCATGAGAAAAATCCCCGGCCCAATCCCACAGAAAACCCCCATCGACTAGAGCCTAGAATGTCTGTGCATATAGGCGGTGGAAAGTGGTAGGGGCAAAATCTCGTGTCGTTTGGAGCGCGACCTCCTCCCGCTGACAATAGCCGTCGAGCTTAGGGTGGCCGCCGTGATAGAAGTTGATGAGGTGCAAAGTTGTGGAGGAGTCCGCGGCGAGTGGGTGGGGATGAAGTGGGCGAGGGTTTTCTTTTTTCCTTTTGCATGTGTGAGTGAACACACACGGTTCGCAGAGGCGACGGAGATAAATCTTGTGCGATAGTAAATCACCAAGATTGAATGGGAATCCAAATTTCCTTTGTCCTTTGTCCATGAGTTTTTTCTATGATGAACATAAACCCTGCTAATCACCGTGTTCAAATTTGACACTTTTCCGGGTTCATTTACAATATTTAGGGGATTATGTGCATTTTCTAGGCATTAATGCACATAATTCAAATTCAAACAATTGGTGCTTGAAAAGGTGCACGAGAACGGTCTGGAAAACCATGATCATGCTATTTAGTAAATTATCATGCCTTTTACAAGGAATGGGCAGATATTTCAAGGGAAATGTGTTTACTGGGTACTATACAAAAATGAAATACATGCTTGGAAAACATGACGCCTGGTGTGGTGCCATGGTATGGCCTCACCATGCCCTGGTAAAAATTTGAGAATGTTTGTCTTATGTCGTCATGCACGCCATTCATAAATCGAACCACCACCGAGGAAATTTCATGGTTTCGAGGGGGAAATCAGCAAGATTGAAGGGGGAATAAATCCAAATTTCCTTCCTGGCTTGTCATTCAGTTTTTTCTACAATCAACATACCCCCTCGAATGCAACATGTTCAAATTTGGCATTTTTCGGGCTCATTTACCAAATTCGGGGATTATGTGTATTTTCTAGGCATTAATCCACATAATTCAAATTCGAACAATTGGTGCATGAAAAGGTGCACAAGAACGGTCTGGAAAAACCATACTCGTGGTATTTAGTAAATTCTCAAGCCTTTTACAAGGAATGGGCAGAGATTTCAAGGGAATGTGTGGCAATAGTCAACCACAAACGCGTCATTTACTGGGTTATCAACTATAGAAAAATAAAATACGTGCTTGAAAAACATGACGCCTGGCATGGTGCCATGGTATGGCCTCACCGTGCCCTGGTTAAAAGCCGAGAAGGTTTGATTTATGTCATCATGCACGCCCTTCATAAATCAAACCATCACCGAGGAAGTTCCATGCTTTCGAGAGGGAAATCACCAAGATTGAAGGGGAATCCAAATTTCCGTCCTAGTTTGTCATTCAGTTATTTTCCAACGATCAACATACCGCCTCAAATGCAACGCGTTCAAATTTGACATTTTTCCGGGCTCATTTACCATATTTAGGGGATTATTTGCATTTTCTAGGCATTAATACACATAATTCAAATTCGAACAATCGGTGCATGAAAAGGTGCACAAGAACGGTCTGGAAAACCATGCTCGTGCTATTTAGTACATTCTCATGCCTTTTACAAGGAATGGGCAAATATTTCAAGGAAATGTGTGGCAGTAGTCAACCATAAACACATCGTTTACTGGGTTAACAACTATACAAAAATGAAATACATGCTTGGAAAACATGACGCCTGGCGTGGTGCCATGGTATGGCCTCACCGTGCCCTGGTAAAAATTCGAGAATGTTTTCCTTATGTCGTCATGTACGCCTTTCATAAATCAACCCATCACCAAGGAAGTTTCATGGTTTCGAGGGGGAAATCACCAAGATTGAAGGGGGATCCAAATCTCCTTTGTCCTTTATCCATGAGTTTTTTTATACGATGAACATACACCCTGCAAATCACCGTGTTCAATTTTGGCACTTTTCCGGGTTCATTTACCATATTTAGGGGATTATGTGCATTTTCTAGGCATTAATGCGCATAATTCAAGTTCGGACAATAGGTGCTTGAAGAGTGCAGAAGAACGGCCTGGAAAACCATGCATGCTCGTGCCATTTAGTAAATTGTCATGCATTTTACAAGGAATGGACAGATATTTCGATGAAATGTGTGGCAATAGTCAACCACAAACGTTTGTTTATTGGGTTTTCAACTATAGAAAACATGAAATAAATGCTTGAAAACATGATGCTTGGCATGGTGCCATGGTATGACCTCACCATGCCCTAGTAAAATTTTGAGAAGGCTTGGCTTATGTCGTTATGCACGCCCTTCATAAATCAAACCATCACTGAGGAAGTTTCATGCTATCGAGAGGGAAATCACCAAGATTGAAGGAGAATCCAAATTTTCTTCGTCCTTTGCCCTAGAGTTTTTTGTTTGTCTATGATGAACATACACCCTGCAAATCACCATGTTCAAATTTGGCATTTTTCCGGGCTCGTTTACGATATTTAGGGGATTATGTGCATTTTCTAGGCATTTAGCGCATATAAATCCAATCCAGCTACAGCTGCACAGGTGTGATGTGAGGGACGTGGATTATCGTTCGATCGCGGCACATCCTACAGTGCACACGCGCGATCCGCATGGCTGGGGTTCCGGGCAATCATAACAACACACAATAGGCTCAGCGCACACTGCTTCCGGAAGCGACGAAGATGAACTGTGTGCGATAATGAACGAGCAAAATTGTAAGGGAAGCCAAATTTCTTTATCGTTTGTCACTGAGCTCTTAAATACCACCTCATTGTATGGCTGCCCAGCCCCTCCGCCCCAGAGCTCTCTCCAAGCATCGTTCATGCCACCGCGACGCATAGTAACTGGTAAGGAAGTGATGGCATCCCGCCGCGCTGCGTTCCTCACCGCCGCGACCGCACATATGGTAAGGAAGCGATGACATCTTGCCGCTCCGGGTTCATCGCCGCTGACGGCCACACAGTTACGTGGGCGGACTTTGTGGCTGCCATGGCCGAATGGGCGGTGGATCTAGAGGCAGCCAAAGCCGCACAGAAGGAGCGGAAAAGGCAGAAAGTAGTCAAGAAAAGAGAGTCCTGCCGCCGCAAGAAAGAAGAGGCCGCATGCCGTGGTGAGGAGAGCTTGGCGGAGATCAAAGCATTGTGGGTTGCTGCCTACAAGGCCGGGAAGTCAGTGTCTGGCCAGCATGCCCCGATGGCAGCATGTGAGAAGTAGTTTAAGTTTGTAGTATTAGAGCAAATTACTAGTAGTACTTTAAGTTTGTAGTATTAACGTACAATGTCGGTAAGAGCATCCTTTGAGGGCTTTGAGAGTTGATTAGCATGTGTGCCCGTGTGTGTTTTTTGCGTTAATCATTAGAAGATCACAAAACACATGGTTTCTATGCCGTACCCGTGTGCATTTTTTGCGTTAATGATCCATAAGTCAGTTACCAGTGCGATGTTTCCTAATAAACTAGGCGTACCATTGACCGAAAAAATCAACTACACGTGTACAATTTTTTGGAGACGGGGTCTGCAAATTTTTTGTTTTCTCACACATGAGTATTTTACGCGCTTCGTCTATGTTGTGTGTTTCCCCCGCCCAAGTTTCAAGTTTCACAGCAAAAATTTCATTAGGCGCGTGATTTCAGAATTTATTCCTCCAACCACATCCCTACCATCAAATTTCCTCAATACCCCCCCGCCTCCCCCTACCGGCAGCTCAAACTACCGTTGCCGCAACCACAGCTTCAACCACATATATGTTCTGCTCGGATCCAGTCGGGTAACCCATCGATCTCTATCACGGCCCCGGCCTGATTACTTAAATGGCACCTGCGAAACATCCTCATGCCTCCAAATCCCCACTGCCCCTACCTCCAGAGCATCACCGCGCAAGCCCAACCACATATCATGTGGAGGTCGAGGAGCTGATGGCGGTCCATGGCGCGATGGCCGTTGTGCGTGTTGACCCGGAGGAACACCATGCCTCCGCCGCCGACGACATGGTGCAGGCACTGGCCCAGATGAAGTGCCCCAGCGACTACCACCAGGACTTAACAGGTATGATCTGACCAGCTAAATCTTACCACTACCACTTGCAATGGCTATGTTTTGTACGGTTGATGTATTAAGCATTTTCGTGCCTTGTTTATTTCGGTACTACACACTGTGTGATGTTCAAGTATTAACTGTCCAGCTCAATTTCACCAATACCAGCAACAAACTTACAATACATTACTCAGGATATCACTAGAGATGCTACCCATTTGCTATTTTTGGTGGATGCTAACCATGTTGTACTTAACATGCCTATCCATGTACTTACGCAGGGTCAATTCGATGTTGTTGTTTGCCGTCGAGGTTAGCTGCATCCCATGTCTTACAGTATTTCACATCATTTGTGCAATTGCAGTTTAACTTCTACCATTTACTAGTTGCATGTAGGTACACATGTTAGTGGCACTGATCCACGCTTCGATCCGGAGGAACAGTTCGTCTCCGCCACCGCTGACTTTGGGCGGGCTATGGCCAAGATGAAGTGCCCCAGCAACTACCTCCCAAGACTTACCAAGTATGTACTCACTAGTTCAATCTTACCAATACCAGTTGCAACTAATGGCTATGTTCTGTATGGTTGATGTATTAAGCATGTTCTGGAAAACATGCCTAACACATTCTAGCTACTTTACCTACCTTTTTATAGACAACGGTGACATTCTCTGCGCTGGCAGCACCTGCCTTATGATGTTCAACTCTGCCAATTGCATTTTTATCAGTACCGGTTTCAATGGCTATTAAGCATGTTGCAATTAACAGTTGAATCCATTTTTGAATAGTTGTATTTCAATGGTTATAAACTTACAAAACATGACTTAGGATGTTATTAAGCCTGTTGCAATTAACAGTTATATCCATTTTTTAATCTATCCCTTTGTTACCATGCTACTCTCCGCAATGAAGACTAGAGATGTTGCCCATTTACTATTTTGGTGGATGCTAACCCTGTTGTACTTAACATGCATGTGCATGTACTTACGCAGGGTCATAACGGCCGGTGCTATTGTTTGCCGTCGAGGTTAGCTACATCCCATGTCTTACAGTATTTCACATCATTTATGCAATTGCAGTTTAACTTCTGCCATTTACTGGTTGCCTGTAGGTACACATGTCAGTGGCACTGATCCACGCTTCGACCCTCAGGAATAGCTCGCCTCCACGCCGCTGACTTTGGACGGTCTCTGGCCAAGATGAAGTGCCCTAGCAACTACCTCTCAGGACTTACCAAGTATGTACTCACCAGTTCAAGCTTACCAATACCAGTTGCAATTAATGGCTATGTTTTGTATGGTCGATGTATTAAGCATGTTGTAGAAACATGCCTAACACATTTTAGTTATTTTCCCTACCTTTTTATAGACAACTGGGCCATTATCTGCTCTAGCAGCACCTGCCTTGTGATGTTTAACTCTACCAATTGCATTTTTATCAGTACCGGTTTCAATGGCCGTTAAGCATGTTCCAATTAACAGTTGTATCCATTTTTAAATAGTTACATTTCAATGGCTAAAAACTTACAAAACATGAACTAGGATGCTATTAAGCCTGTTGCAATTAATAGTTGTATCCATTTTTTAATCCATCCCTTTGCTACCATGCTACTCTTTCACAATGAATATATCACTACAGATGCAGCCGTTTTATTACCATTTGCTATTTTTGGTGGATGTTAACCTTGTTGTAGTTAACATTGGCTTTCCATGTACTTACACAGGGCTACAATGGGCGATGCTGTTGTTTGCCATCGAGGTTAGCTGCATCCCATGTCTTATACACCATCTATTCCTAAATATAAGTATTTTTAGAAATTCCAATATAGACTACATAAGGAGCAAAATGAGTGAATCTAGATTCTAATCTAAACTATATCCATAATTCTATATACATCTGTATGTAGTTCATATTAAAATCTCTAAAAATACTTGTACTTAGGAACGTAGGTAGTTGTATTTTACGTCATTTGTGCAATCTCAGTTTAGCTTCTAACATTTACTGGTTGTTTGTAGGTACATATGTGAGCGGTACTGATCCATGCTTCGATCCCTTTTGCGTATGGGGCAATGAGATATTCATGAACAAGCATCAAGTGAGGAAACTAAGAAAGATTGTTAGGCGAAAGAAACAGGTGATGGGAATTAAGCTCTTTATTTACACTTTGTCCAAGACAACAGTGAACTTTAGGATGGTAAGTAATGGGTTGCCTTTTCCCCTTGCCCACAACAAGTTACTCTATTAGACCTCGATGATTCGATATTTTCTCTTTTCGATGGTTTCAAGCTATTTACTCATGATTACCTTGCAAACTACATGAACGGAGTGGAGGCAACTAAGGTTAAAGTATATAATTCATGCCACCATGATAATGCTCTAGAAGTCTTCCTGAAGGCGGTGAAGGATGGGCAGGCGATCGCCACGAGGGGTTGGACAAAAGTTGTTCGTGCCTATGGCATGCATGAAGGCACATTATGCGCATTCTGCTTCTTCAACACCATCGGCAGTCAAAATGATTTACACTTGTCTCTTCACCTTTATCGCCTGTAAATATTGTGGTTCATTGATACGTCTCCAACGTATCTATAATTTATGAAGTATTATGCCATGTTTACAATAATTTTATATGGTTTTGGTATGATTTGCATGGAACTAACCTGGACTGACGCTGCTTTTAGCAGAACTACCATGGTGTTGTTTTTTGTGCAGAAATGAAAGTTCTCCAAACACCGCGAAACTTTTTGTGGAATTTTTATGGACCAGAAGACTACCAATGGGCCAGAGCAACACCGGGGAGGGTGCCCCGAGGGGGCCACAACTAGGCTTTCCCCGGTGGGTTGTGCCCACCTCGATGGCCTCCCGCACTCCCTCTTCACCCTATAAATTCTCAAATATTCCAAAAACCCTCACGGAGACCCTAGATCAGAAGTTCCGCCGCCACAAGTCTCTGTAGCCACGAAAAACCAATCGGGAGACTGTTCCGGCACCCTGTCGGAGGGGGAGATCATCATTGGTGGCCATCTTCATCATCCCGGCGGCCACCACAATGAGGAGGGAGTAGTCCACCCTCGGGGCTGAGGGTTTGTACCAGTAGCTATGTGTTTAATCTCTCTCTCTCTCTCACGATCTTGAGATGTCACGACCTTGATGTATCATGGGCTCTGTTAACATAGAGGGATCATATGATGTTTCTCCCCTCTCTACACTCGTTGTGATGAATTGAATCTTTACCCTTTGAAGTTTTGTCCTGTCGGATTGAATGTTCAGATCTGAGAACACATGATATATGAATACCCGTGGTGATAATGGGGTATTATTTTGATTCACTTGATATATGTTATGGCACTCAACTTGCGGACTCCCGATGTGACTTTGGGGTATCTATGCATAAGGGCTGATGCATGTTTTTATTATCATTTCTCCGATAGAAACTTTGGGGTCTCCTTGTAGTTCTTTGTGTGGATTGAGTATTATGATCATGAAGCTGTTTGATGCATATCGTAGAATTAACTCACGGATACTTGTGGTGACATTGGAGTATCTAGGTGTCATTAGAGTTGGTTGATGTGTGTCATATGGTGTTATTTTAGTATGAACTCTTGGTTAGATTGATCGAAAAGAATAGCTTTGTGTTATTTTAGTATGAACTCTAGGATAGATTGATCGGACAGAATAGCTTTGAGGTGGTTTCGTACCCTACAAATAATTTATATCTTTTGTTCTCCGCTAATAGGAACTCGGGAGTGATTCTTTATTGCACTTTGAGGGATAATCATATGATCCAACTATGTTAGCATTGTTGAGAGATTGCACAAGTGAAAGTATGCACCCTAGGCCTCATTTTCCATCATTGCAATACCGTTTGTGCTCCATTTTACTATTTACTACCTTGCTGTTTTTTATTGTTCGCACTACAAAAACTCATATCTACTATCCATACTACACTTTTATCACCATCTCTTCGCCTAACTAGTGCACTTATACAATTTCCCATTGTATTGGGTTTGTTAGGGACACAAGAGATTTTTTGTATTTGATTGTAGGGTTGCTTGAGAGAAACTATCTTCATCCTATGCCTCCCACGGATTGATAAACCTTAGGTCATCCACTTGAGAGAAAATTGCTACTGTCCTACAAAACTCTATGCTTGGAGGCCCAACACGATTCTACAAGAATAAAGTTGCATAGTAGACATCAAGCTCTTTTCTGGCGTCGTTGCCAGGGAGGTGAGTGCTTGAAGGTATATCTTTAGATCTTGCAATCGAATCTTTTAGTTTCTTGTTTTATCACTAGTTTGGTTATAAAACAAAACTACATAAAAAATGGAATTGAGGTTGCATCATATTATTGATCACCTTTATAATGTATTTCTTGAAAATGATGGTTCGGAAAAGGGACATTTACATTTGTGCCCCTAACTCGATCCCACTACTCATATTTGCCCCTAATTTTGAAGCATGCTCAAATTTGCCCCTCTACCGTTAGTTGCACTTATAGAAATACCCTTCCGTGCCGTTTCTGTCCAGTCAAAGCCGTTTGACCGCTATCTAGTCGTTTCCTAGACATTTTTGCCCCTTACTCCATGTCTCACTTACTGGTGGGGTCCATTCTCAAAAACCAAAACAAAAAACCGTTTCTCTCACCCCTCTCTCTCACACACACACTTACATGTGGACCCAACTAGAAAATAGAAAAAGGAAAAAGGAAAACGACAAACTATTTCTCTCTCCCTCTCATGTCTCTCTCCCTGCCTAACGACGGCCTGACGGACACTCTCTCTCTCAACTCCGGCGAGGGTGTTGAACGGGCGCCGCCTCCGTCGCTGGTCTCCCCTGACACCGCAACCCTCTCGCCCTCATTATCTCTCCGCCGCTCGCCCTTTCTCTCCCTCCCGTTCTCTAGCCCTCTCCCGCAAGCCCACCAGAGGCCGCCCCATCACCGTCGTCTGTCCAGCACGTGGCCAACAGCAACCCCAAGCATCGCTACCTCGCTAGGATGCTCTTAAGACATGACATTGTTACCCCAGCCAATGAATTTGACCAGAAAAGTCTGGGATTGAGCGCCAGGACGCATCTGCCCCGCCTCCGGCCTCGGACCGCCGCCTTCGATTTGATGTCGTTGAAGCATGCCCGCGGATCCCAGCCACTCTCCGGGCATCATGGTGTACAGCAGAAGACCTGGGCATCCTCCATAGCAAGCCCCATGACCTCGGGTCGTATTCCCCACGAGCTTTGATCTCTGCCATGGTCTGTATGGTCGAAGTCCTCGCCCCGGTCTTCCCCGAGCCCCAGCGACGTCCCCATCATGCTCCTAGTGAGCTCGTTAATATCACAGAGCCTTCCCCTCACCCCCCCTCCCATGCTAGCTCCCCCACTTGTTCCGCCCGAAGCCGCCGCTGGAATTGTCACTGTCATTCGCTCCAACGACCATATGGTCCAAAGAAAACATCCCTGGATGCGGTAGATCCAGGGCTATCACCTGCTTCCCTAGTCCAACCTCCTCCCGCCTCCCTGCGTGCCACCACCGCGGGAGTTGGTCACCGTCGGTCACTATTGGCCTAATCAGCAGTTAATTAAAACAAAATATGTAGAAAATATTGATAAGCCAATGATAGTGGGCCTAATATCTAGTTTGAATAGTCCTTTTCCTTTCCCTTTTTTTCCTTGTTCTAGATTGGCCCCACCTATAAGTGTATAAGAGATAGGGGTGAGAGAAAGGGTTTTTTGTGTTATTTTTTGAGAAATGGGCCCCACCAGTAAGTGAGACATGGAGTCAGGAGCAAAAATGTCAAGGAAATGTCCATATAGCGGTCAAACGGCTTTGACTGGACGGAAACGGAGCGGAGAGGCATTTCTATAAGTGGCACTGACGGCGGAGGGGCAAAACTGAGCATACCCGAAAACTAGGGGCAAAATTGAGTAGTGGGTTCAAGTTAGGGGCAGAACTGGAATTGGCCCTTTGGAAAGTTGTGCTCAATTGTTAGAAGAAGAAGTCAATAAAATATTTGGCACAAATTATTTGAATGATGAGCATGATTGCAATGTTGTTAGTATGAATCCTTTGAATATCCAAAATGCTAATGATGATTGCACTAGCCATGATAATGATGTCTCCTATAAGAATGTCAATTTTTGCGGAGTGAATTGGGAGTGCGAAAGCACAACAAAAAGGGAAGATAGATTTTGTAGAAGCATAAATATTTAGAAACAAAAAAGTTACAAAAGAGGCTAGATGATTGTGCTGAAAGATTTAATATTTCTCGCCATCCTTGTGAACTTTGCAATGAACATGGTCATTTAAATCTCCAATGCTATTTGTTTCATGATCAAATTGTGTCCAAAAATTGTGATAACTTGATTACCCTTGAGCATCATAAAGAGCTTAGTCTTCTTTTGGGGTATGAAGAAATGAAATGTATAACTAAGGATATTCCAAAATTTAATCACAATAGATTTCTTGATTTTGATCTAGAGGAAGTTTATATGTTTTGTGCGAAAAATCACATTGAGAATCCTTATATTGCCAACTATATAAAGACAAGAAAACAAATAGAGTATGAAGAGAGTACTAATGAAAGGGAAAATATTTCCCAATACCCTCCTAGTGTTTCTTATGATGAATCAGGTAACGAGGAGGAGCTTCCTATCCAATCAATCTCTTCAATAAGAAGCTCGAAAAAATTGATTAAACCCACACGTGAGGTGGTGAAGAAGAAAAGGTAGAGGTAAAAAGGTAACTCTCCCAAGTAACATTGCTCCTATCACATTGTGCCTCATGAAAGTGAATCGAATATGTTGATGGAGGATGATGATATTGAGTATGATTTTGTGATGCCTACTACTTGTTGTAGTGATTATGCTTGGGAAGACAATGATGTCTTTTATGATCTTGGAAATCTTTTTGGCACTTGCTTGGAAGAATATGATAATAATGTTTGCTATACTATTGGTTCCATTCATCCTATTGATAAGAATGATTATGATGGTATGCAAAACCACAAGCTTGGGGATGCTATGTTTGGTGAGTATGAAATAGAGTACAAACGATTTTTCATATCTTCGGGTGCAAACCCAAGATTTGGAAGTCCACATGCTTCTTTGGCCATAAGATCTATAGTTGCTTTATTTGAAATGTCCACAGACTTTGCGACTTCAGCGTTTGCTATTTGTGCTTCTGTGACTTTTCTTTGGGATCTTAAGTATAGGGCCATGTCTCCGGTAGCAAGAGGATGGTTATGTGCTGCCTCAAATTCGTACGCATAATATAATCCATTTTTGAGACTTATCTTCATATGGGCTTGACAACCACATCGTGTTTCGGGCCTACTGTAACTAAAAGAATCCTCTCTGCTATCTTCAGCATGGAATCCTGTCAATTAGAGCAATTATCTTAGTGAAAACAAAAGTAATAGTAGTATGACCAAAACAAAATACAAGCAACCCATACCTTGACGGGAGCACGTAAATGCATGTTGTTGTATTACTGTAGTATTCTTCACTTTATGGTGACTCCCTCTTCGGATGCTAAAACCAGTAGCTTTTGCATATTTGTTATAAAATGAGTAGGCCTCCTCTTCAAATAAAAATGTCATGTCAATCTTTGGTAACCTGTTGTTAGTACAATTTGTTGCAACATTTTCTTGCACATCCTGTATGAATTAGTATTCAATTTTGTTAATGCACATTTTCACATATGTTGTATTGTGCTTACCATGCATAATTTGACTGGATTTATGAAACACGGATTAAAAAAAGATTACCCATGTAATAACAGTATTATCAAACAATGTAGACTAATATGCACGGGCTGTTGTTTTATTAGAATATGCCGACTGGAGTATTAACTGAGTATTAAGCATCTATTTGACATGTGCAGTTTCTTCATGTACCAGGCATAAGGCTAGTATAATTGTAACCGGTCCACAAGCTGTATCATCCTATACGAAGCAACACAGATGTTTTATGATCATGATCGACAATTTCAATTTTGTTTCCATCAGGAAGAATTAACATTCTACAATCATGAAGGCATTTTTTATCTTTATCAGCAGGGAAAATTAGTCAATAGATTCTACAAGAAAAAGAACAACGAAAAGAGATCAAGAAGACTATACTTTTGGTCCCTCGGATTCATCGCCGTCCTCATGGATTCGAGGATCGATGCTTGAAGAAGCCATGGGGAACAAGATGCCCCTTTCCTTCAGCCCCTAGGTCGCCTTGCTTCTGCCCGATTGATGCACCTTAGCCTTGTGAATTTCCTTCTTCCGCCTAATATTGAACTTGTTTGATGTGCTTCTACCAGGGATCTTGTTCCTGATTGATGTGGGTGATGGTGAAATTTGCATGTTTCATATATGGATAATCAGGAATGTGTGTGTTTTCATCTGGATTAACAAAGGTCTAAGAGGTTTGGCGCCCAAACCTCTTTGTTCTATATGTTGGCGGCAAAAATTGGAAGCACAAATGGGAACAGGGGACGGGAGCAGGCAAGCCTCATCCGTGACAATTATGCCATGGTTGAAGGTGGTGACCTGCTTGGTCTCATCCAAAACAATAAGGTGTGCATCAAGGGTGCCCCCTCGCGTATTCCACGTCGATTACTTGTTACTGGGGGCGGTCGATTAAATTCTATCTGGCGTGGTCGTTTCCTTCGTCCATAAGAAAGAGAGAGGAAGAAAATATCTCCCTAGAATCCCAGATACACCCTCCCCTTACGCAAGCCGCAATGCCCTTCCTTCCTCGCACTCGACCTCCTTGTCTCCCTCACCGTCGCGTCTTCCCGTTGCGCGCGCGCCGCCGGTCGGCAAGCAAGGAAGGCCCGTGGCCGGGCGGCGGTCCAGACTGGATCCCGCCATCATCAACAGCAGCCGCCTCGTCCCGTCCCGCGCGCTCCATCAGTCTGCGGCTGAGGAAGAGGATACCTGCGAAGAGGATGAGGACACCCTCCTCGATATGTAAGCCGCTATTAGTTTCCTCCATCTGGCCCGATCTGATTGTTCTCGGCTTTGATCTAAGTATGAGTGTATGACGCGCCTGGTTCGGTGCTTCTTGGTGATGAGCTCGCTGCGTGCGTGGAGATCGTCCACCAGCAGAGGGCCCAAGAACCAGGCCTGCCGAGAACGCACGAGCGCCACTGCACCAGCACGTCTACCGCACCCCCGTCGCCCGTGCCCATCCTCCTCGGCTCGTTTTTGTCTTCGTTAGGTAGGTGAGAAATCATGCTTCCTCTCTCGATCTCCACTTGATTTTGTGCTGCTATTGTTCTTTGTGCGTGTGCGACTACTACATGTCCTGCTGCATATAATGTTGCTAAATGTGTGTGACGCAAGTTGTATTGCTTCTTGTGCTACTCCTATTCTTGATCAGTTGCCATCTCCGTTCGCAGGTCCTATTCCTATTTTGGTTTCTTCTTCTTACCTCTATTACATCTTCAGATTTTGTTTCTTACCTCTATTTGGCTCTTTGCTGGGTATTTGTTTCTTGGATTTTAGCTTTGTTTTTCTTTACTTTGTCTTCACCTGATTAACTATCCTTTTTGTACTGCTTAATTTGTTTTGCAGGTACCTATCTTTGGTGATTGTCGCTCACATTCCTGTCAACGCTTTGGATTGTAACAGATTTCTGTCTAAATAATTGTATGGTAGACTTGTACTAGTAGTTACTGAATTAGTGCAACCTTAGGTCTGTAGGTTAAGAAAACGAGCCCAAAGAAGTAATGCGTCCAGCCAAAAAACGGCATTGTGGCACGGCGATCCACATTCGTTGTTCTCGGTAAGTTGATGGACTGCATTAGCCAATCACTATGTGTGTTTTCCTCGATTTAGTTTCAATTCGTCCTAGTCATATTGTGATTGTTCCAGTACTTCAAGACGATGAGGTATGAGACCATGATATACTAGCATTTTATTTAAATCCCAATGGGGGCAGGTCAATGAACCATTGGTGTACCAACACTTAAGCAAGCAAGTTTTACTCATTTTCATTTTTAGCACATAGTTTTGAGCAAATTGTTCTGACTACGCAACTTGAGAGAGTCCATGCCAATGTAAGTCTTGCAATTCGCTGAACTATTTCTGAAATATGCAGCTAGACTCAGTTACAGTGTCTTGCCTTCGAATGAGAGCTACAATATTTGCCTTGTAGCTGCATGAGTGTCAATTTTTTTTACCACTGATCCTTCCAAATTCCGAAACTGAAGCTTAGACTCTCTGAATTGTTGTTTTCAGTAACAATGCAAGTGCAGCGGGAGGCGCCACTGGATATGCAATGGGCGCGTTCCTTGTGTAGAGCGTCGTGGTGAGCCGGGTCATTGCACCGTAGGATATCAGCGGAGACCTGGTACGCCATGTTATATAGGGCTGACTTCTGTGTTTTGTAATCGCACCGAAGGATGTCAGTTTTCCTTGAGTAAGCCTAGTGAGGTATTTTTGTAGTTCACCAAAGAATCGGGCAATGTGGTGAACGAGGTGAAGCTGAAGGTTGTTTACGCTCCACCGTTGCAACCGGCATCCATAAATGAGGGCTCTGATTAGAAAAGTTTGGGCAGTTGGGAGTTATCAAGAGGTAAAATCTTATCTTAAGTGTCTGCTACGGTTGTAACAACATCAACCAAGTTTTCTTGTTGTTGTCAAACTATAACTGTATTCAGATAATAACCCACGGTCATCCTTTGTTAGCCCTGTACTGACTAAATTGTGACCTTGTCAGTGATCCATCATCCTATGGTTGAGAGTTGTTCTTTCTTCGCAGACAACAAGAGAACTTGCAGAACCAAAAACAACAATACCTTCTCAGGTGAACTCCCTTCCAACAAAAAATCAACAAGCTATGCCTAACTCTTACTCTAAAGTGGTATAAACTATTAAAAAAGATCAGTCTTTTTTAATCTTTCATGTGAATCTTGTATGCTATTGATCATAAATCATTATAGTATCATGCACGTGAATCTTGCATCATCAAACATGAATGATCCGAAAGACCGAAGTAATTCCTATTGGCTACTTGAGTGACAACTTCTAGAGAGGACTCATCTAATAAACTTTGGTGTTTTTAAGAACACTGAGATTGTTATTTTTAATAGTTCACCATGATGTATACATCTTTGGTCCTCCAATATATCTTAGCATTCTTGATGAAATTTGTGATGCAATTTTATTCTTCAATTGCATTTTTTTTCTTGGCCTATTTATGTCTTATGTCATCATTTTGCAGTATCATGCACGTGTTGTCCATCTTCTGTTATCACTCAATATATGTGTTGAAAACTTTTCATTTCTTAATTAAACCATGTTCTTCTCACTCCTTTCAAGTTCTAACCCCACTTGATATGTTAAATTTATTGTTGCTATTTCACACAAAAAAAATTGTTGCTATTTGATCATGTTTTGTCTATCGACATCTATGGCCTTTCTATTTACTGTGGTCTTTCTTTCCTATTTAGATGGCCATATTTTTTCCTTTTTAATTGGAATACAATTTCCTATGCACTGTGTAATTTTTTGAAAAAAAATTGCGTGAGTGTAATTTCTTGAATTTGGGAGGTGGTATCCATTATGTTGTAACTTCAATGTGTTACTGTTCTGTACGTACTGTGTACCAAGTTCTCTTCGGCATTTCTACAAGTGTCATCAACAAAGCAATCTGGACCTTATCTAGAAGATATTACCCCCCTTATGTTGTCCCGAGATGCCAAAGGATAACACACTGATCTCGTTTATTTATATCTGTGCAGCCCTTGGCTTTAATTGCGAAGTTGATGAAGGAGGAGAAGAATTTTGTGTTCAATAGAACAATAAGCTTCGAGAGGAACTGGTTCGTGGGTTATACCTGGTATGCAAACATATTTTTTACTTGTGTTCTTAATTGTCCCTACCTGTAAGCATTAGATTCAATAAGACCAGAGTTTCTTGCTTCTATTAAAGAAGGCCAATGGGTCCTTCCCCTTTTGTCTTGTTGCTTTTGCAAGAATTAGATTCAAGATTTTTTTTGTGCCTTTGGCTTGTGAGAAAGCATTGCTGATAATTTGTGCTAAATGACCACCTCATATAATTCCACCCAACCCCCAAACCCATTTCTTTTATTAAGGTTTTGATGCTATGGACGTATTTGATGCCGCTTGGATTCAGAGGTTCTGTACCAGGCATAAAAAATAGAAGATGACACATGAACACATTCAAGTTTAGATAGAAATATACTGGTGGTGCATTGTCACATGTATGCTATATATGTAATCCAAGTTTTGGTTACATTGTGGTGGTGCATTGTCGCCTCACATTTCTGTCAGGCTTTTGTTAGTAACCTTTGGTTAGTAACAGCTTGTGTATTCAGGTCATACCAGTTTTTTGGTCTTTACATTTGTGTTTTTTCCTTTAGGAAGTCATTGCCTTTTTGCTAAGTTTTCATTACTGAAAGATCTGACGTCGAGATCTCAATTTAAAGTAGCGTTTAATTACCGACAGTAAAATAATTCGTCATCATGAGATTCTTCTACTGTCTGTTTGCCATCAGTTTTAAGGCCATGCCATCTTATTATTCTTTAATCGCCTCAATACACAAGCGTTAGCTGCCTAATGGACATTTTTTTCAATGTAATTTTAACGGTAATAGTCACACTAATGAATTGAATTAGATAATGATCCAAGACTGTACTTTGTTCTGTTACTGCTTAACTAGCTTACTAACTTTTATGTACTATTATAAGTGATTTTTTTCCTTTTGCAAGGTGCAACTTCTAATGCATTTTCTATTCCATCAAGCTGCATCTCCTCATGTCTTCTTTCATGTGCTATAAATATAAATATATGTGCTACACTACCTTTGGACCAGCTGGGTGATCCTCATTATCACTACAATCAGTTTAATTTTTTTTGTTACAATACATGTCTAGCGTCTTCTATACATGTGCCTCCTATAGATGCTCATGTACACAATGGACCAAACAAGCCAGCTGAATGGGCGGCAGCAAACCAGGCACCGCACTGTCACGCCTCAAGAGGCGCCACCGGGTGGCGCCCCAACCACTAGTTACAGATTCATGTGTGGCAATGTGGCAGTGTTTTCTTGCAAGGTTCGGGGATGACAATACAGACTCCAAAGATCTTTGTGTTTTACTGGTCGTTTGTTTTAGGATGCTCTTTGTTTTTGTCTTTTCTAAGTGTCAGGGTGTGCTTGTACGAGTCTAACGACTTTGTATTATTACATGATTTGAATACAAGCATACTTTCTCAAAAGAAGTAAATAAAAACAGAGGGAGTACTACACTCCGTCTGGATATATAACGTGTTTTCCAACATTTGGTTAACCAACAATATGTGCAGCAAAACAAAAAAAAAGTATGTAGTGCTTTAAAATACACAAAAAAAAAAAACATCTGTATCAAACTTTCATGACATAATACACATACATGTTAATCAACATCGCAACTTACATTTTCCGATGAAAGCTGCCTGTTAAGCCCCGTCATAACAGAGCACAAGCTCAAAAAGTGGATGCGAGGAATAATTCCAATCTCACCATAATCCACAAGTCTACACATAATGGTACGAATAGAAACATACAGTATCAATCACCGCACTCAAATTTAAGGCCACCAAATGATAATATACAGTCGTTAGATGATTAGCCTAGCATTGTACAACATGATGTCAAATGTACCCAGCAGTCAATAAATCCGATTAGCAACAAAAGAGTTATAAATGCACATCTAAAGGGATGGCTCTCTGCAAATTAGTATCTTAAAGATTACTTGGCAACCATTAGATGCCAATTTTACAGCGGTTAACGGTACAACAAGGACCCTGCCCTAATGCACTCAACTTCACTATATGGCTAAGCTACCTGAACACAACATCTCTTTGGATTATAGTATGTGCAAGTTTCTCTGAATCAAGTCTGTTGCATGACTGCCACGACCATCACCCCCAAATTGCGAAAATGTATTGCAGTCAAATCACACGCGCTTGTTATTCCTTCGGTCGAGCAAGCCAAAGAGAACTTAGGGCACGAAGCCGGGATGAGTAATCACTTATCACAAGAAGTGCACGGGCAGACTGCCTTGTGGTCAGGATCCTTTGCATCTGCTGAAGAGTCTGCTGCCGCAGGTTGTCAGCCTTGATAGTATTAAAACAAGAAAGGATGTCATAAACACACCAGTCATAAAAGCATATAGTTAAACAGGATTTGCAGATCATTTTGAATTGAGAAAAGTCTATTTTTGGTCCCTCAACTCTTCGCAAATTGCAGACTTCGTCCCTCGACTCTCAAACCAGACATCTTGCACCCTTAACTCTTTAAACCGGACAACTTTGGTCCCTCTCCAGAACCGAAGCGGTTTGTTTCATGACATGGCGTGGCTTTGACCGGGCCGTGTCCACGTAGCAATATATCTACTTCTTCCCATCTATCTCCAGTGTGGACATTTAGTCGACCATTTGGCGTGCGTTGTCTGCCGCAGCCAGCGGCATGCCTCCATCCCAGCCACCACCAGTGCAGCTCCTGCTGCAGAGTGCGCACCACCTCGCGGCAGACATGACAGCCCTGGCCTATGACTGTGCCGTGCACGGGCCACGGGACACCGCAGCACCTCGGTCTCTCGCGCGTACAGGCAGGCAGCACGGGGCGATCCTTCCGAACCGGAGCGACGATGGTCAACACCGCCGCCATTTCTGCCCCGGAGCGAGGCCTCACCGGGAAGGAAGCAAGGACCATACTAGGGAAGGGGAAGCCGCCATCGGCGTGCTGAGCCGCTCTCGGCCACCATCTCCATCCTCAGCGGAGTCTCTGCGGCATGGTCATTTCTGCCCCGGAGCGAGGCCTCACCGGGAAGGAAGCAAGGACCATACTAGGGAAGGGGAAGCCGCCATCGGCGTGCTGAGCCGCTCTCGGCCACCATCTCCATCCTCAGCGGAGTCTCTGCGGCATGGTCACCTCATGCTGCCGTTGACGGGAGCTGGATAGTACGGTGGCGACAGAAGAGGACGGGGTGCTGGCTGCTACTGGTGCGCGGAGACATGGTCACCTTAATATTTTATCGTGGAGCGGTGAAGCGTGGTTGTGCGCAAGACTGAATGAGGACGGGTCCCGGGCATGGAGGCGTGGAGGAGCAAACGTCAACGGCTCGGCAGCCAAACCCCTGAAGGCCCTAGCCAGTGGCACACGGTCCATCGATCATGGTGCAGAAAGGTGAGCACGGCCATGGTGCCGAAGGGGAGACGGTGGCACACGGGCCACCAGCTAAGCAACGAGGCTGGCTCGCTTGAGGAGCCGTCATGTCCGGCTGTGCAGCAGCCGATCAAGCGCGCGAGGTAGCAGTGGCTGAGGCTACCGAGCACCTCCAGCTCAGCACTAAACTCGCAATTGCCGGCACAAGTGGCATGGTCCGCTGAGAGGCACTTCACGGCTTGTGCACGTCCGCCGCATGAACATTGTGCTTTGACCACGTCCGACCCCCTGGACTCCCACGACGCATACCACGCCACCATCGAGCATCGGCGACGCAGACGAAGCCGGCGAACCTAGGCGTCTCCGCCACAGCTACAACAGCGACCATGGTCGACGTGACGAGAGGCCGAGTCCCAGACCCGGCGGCTATCGTTGACGACCAGCCAAGACGTGTAGGTCCAACCAGTGGTGCTGGTGGTGTGCTCCTACCTAGTCGGGTGACGAGGTGGTGCCGGTGGCGGAAGTGCATGTGTGTGATTTGCTTGATCAAATGCCCAATAGAGAGATGAGAGGATGGCTGTGTTAGGTTGAGCTTTTTTGTCCAACTTCTGCTTTGAGAAAGCTAGAAGCTAACCAAAGGGGTAATTTTGACAGCAGCTTTTGTAAAAGCTACAGCTTTCACGTCGAAGCCAGCCTACCGTTTTCTCTTCTTCGGCAGATGAAGTTGAAGAGTCTACAGCTTCTCAACCAACCGTTTTCAGCTGTCCCCTAGAAGTTTGATAGTATTTACCCACCTTTGCCACACCCAAGTGAACGTAACCCTTCAATCTGTTCCTCTCAGCAACCTCGCAGGAACAAAGGGGACCCCCTAGTCGCACTCCAGCACGACCGAGCAGCCAGCCCCATGCAGGAGCTAGGGTTGGCCGCCGCCAGCCACTGCAGCCGGACTGGACTCCAGTGACCCTCCAACCCCCGCCGACGCCCGGAGCAGCGCCCCACTGCCGGCCCAGGTACACTCTCGTCCCCTCCCTCCTTCCTCCCTCTTCCCTCTTCTATCCCCGTTCCCCGCGGCCCTGGTCCAGCCGGCTGTCCGGCACCGCCGGCGCACCGGCCCTCCTTTCTCCTCCCCTACTCCCTCCCCCCTCCACCCTTCTCCTCCCTCTTCTTGAATCAGCCAGATCTGGCGTGACCCTTACCTTGCTCGGTGCACGGCCACATCTGGGCTGGCCCTCTCTTCCATCCTCACTCTTTTCGCATCCTCCTCCCCTCCCCTGTTATGTTAATTATTTCTGCCTAACTTTGTGTGTGCGCTGTTGTTCAAAACAAATTGATGGGAGTTGTATTGGATGAGTAATTGCTGTATACTTGATATTTTGAGGGTATGATGATGATGGTTTGACAGTACTTGCTGCATATTGTTGTATATTGATGTACAATGGATGATATTTTGATAGTATTGTTGCATATTGTTGTACATTGGATGATTTTTTGAGATTATGTAAGTGGATTGTTCTTGATATGTGTTTGTCATATCGCTTGATTGAAGTATGACTGAGAAGGCGGTGTGGGATGATGCACATCTGAAGAAACTCATCAAAATCTTGAAAGAGGTTGAAAATGGGAATAGACCCTTTAGGTCATTTAGATAAGGGTTGGATAACGTTTTGGAGAAATGGGAAGCAAGAACCGGAAAGAAGTATCCCAAGGATAAATTCAAGAACAAATGGGATGCAATAATGAGTATGTTCTTTCAAGGAGTTGAACAATGAAGCAACTAGGCTTGGATGGATGATGAAAAGAGAACTGCCGATTGCTCTAAGGAATGGTGGATGAACATCTTCAGGTAAGAGTATTAAAAAAAGGTTCATTTTGCATGGTTTTATATGATTGCACTACCTAACTTGTACATTTATTTTCAGATATGCCAGGAGAAGACAGGAAAGAAATGCATCATTTCAAGTTCAAACGACAGGGGCTGAAGCACCTTGAAGTACACATCATATTTGACAAAGTAAATGTCACAGGGGCTGGTGCTTCTTGTGCTGGAGATATACCCTCTGATGAATCAAGTGATGATAATGCGGTTCCTATGGAGAAACCGATGATAGTGCTGAAATGACGTTGGCATCTTTGAAAACACCAAAAGCAAGCAAGAAGCGCAAGCAAACTTCTAATGCAAACGAGAAGGATGGGAAGAGTCCCTTCTTACAATTGTACAAGCAGATATGCGAGAAGATAGAAAGTGGACTGCAGAAGATAACCTCTAGTGTTGAAGCATCATCGGCTCCTCCCTGCCATTTCAGAGATCATAAAGATAACGGTGGCTGAGGCTACCGAGCACCTCCAGCTTGGCACTGAACTCACGATTGCCACCACCAGTGGCATGGTCCGCGGAGAGGTGCTTCACGGCTTGTGCACGTCCCGCGGCATGAACTCTGCGTTGACCATGCCCGGCCCCATGACGCGTGCCACGCCACAATCGAGCATCGGCAATACGGACAAAGCCAGCGAACCTAGGCGCCTCCACCACAGCTACGACGGCGACCATCTTCGACGTGACGAAAGGCCAAGCCCTGGACCCGGCGGCCGTCGTTGATGACCAGCCAAGACGTGTAGGTCAGGCCAGTGGTGCTGGTGGCGTGCTTCTAGCTGATGTTGCCTAGTCGGACAACGAGGTGGTGTCGGTGGCGAAAGTGCATGCGTGTGAGTTGCTTGATCAAATGCCCACTAGAGATGGGAGGAAGATATATGATTAATAGAAGAGAAATTTTGCCACGTCAGTGAAGACCGGTCACAACAGGGTCAAGTCAGCAGCTATACCGGGTCGGCTGAGACGAGGGAGTAAACTTGTCCGGTTTGAAGAGTTAACGGTGCAGAGTACGGTTTTCACGCTGAGGGACCAAATATAGACTTCCGGAAGAGTTGTGGGATGAAAAATCGACTTCTCTTTTGAATTATATAGCCTACAGAGATCTATATACTCCTGCCCAGCTCCTCCGGTATCATATCATAAATACTCTCTACTAACCATACATTCGGAGTAAAGTAAATACCTGACGAAGGAAATTTTCAAGGGTTCCAAGCTTTCCCATGGCCATGGCCATTTGCCCCATGTAGTTTGCCACATTTCCTGTTGATCCAGATCCAGAAGAGCCGATAGACCCAGCCAACGTTTCTGCCAAAGACTGCTGAAGAGCCTCCATTCCTTGTGAAAGAGCATCCTCAGCTTGTTGTGATGATTGCTGAAGGTTGCATATCCCTGACAGCTGCTGCTCAGTTAGGGGTTCAAGCTGGGTCGAAAGAAGCTGCAGTTTCTTGGTTTATTAGTAACTCATCAATAAATACATCAGCATTCAAACAAATAAAGGAGACAAAGGAAGTATCAAAGAGATGCAAAACAAGACGCATGATATTGCGTTCTCAAAATCCGTAATTTGCCTACATCCCCATATATTATTTAGTGTAACCTGATAATATACAGCACAGAGAAAGATGCATAGATACTCCCTAACAACAACAACAACAACAACAACAACAACAACAACAACAAAACCTTTAGTCCCAAACAAGTTGGGGTAGGCGCATAGATATTCCCTCTGTTCTAAAATAAATGCCCTTCTATATTGCCCTCCATTTATTTTCATGTTTATCGCTTTCTTCTCACCAAGGCATTAAAATGCCCCATTTTCCTCCTCAAATTAAGGCACCCAAGAATGAGTTAATTAGTTCCCGTTTTTGTGACACTGATAAAGGGTAAGGGCATGTACAATAGACCTATACAAGCTGTATTTAACAGGAGCCACATAAGAATTTTGATGATGTGGCGGAAAGAGAAAAAGGAGAAAGAGTGTCACAGCCTAACGAGTTTTTACAGACAAGACTGAGTTTTTTCTATTGTCTGAATGTTCTTTCTAACTTTTAATCAAAATTACCTATGAGTAGAAAGACTACTAACAGACGGATCATTGTACAGGCTATCTATACAGCATGGTCCATATGTGACATGGAGGGATATATTATGGACAGCACCTGTCTGTACTATTGTATACTCCCTCCGTTCCTAAATATAAGTCTTTCTAGAGATTCCAATATGGACTACATACGGATGTATATAGACGTAGTTTAGAGTGTAGATTTACTCATTTTGCTTCGTATGTAGTCCATATTGGAATCTCTAAAAAGACTTATATTTAGGACGGAGGGAGTACATGACCTAATACAAACACAATGATTCAAGTTGTAATTGAAGTGCAGAAGGACAAGTATTTGAGAGAAGTTGGATAGCCTATAAGGTCGTCTGTTTTGAAACAGAGGGTTCGTACTGACAATTTTTTCATTCTAGACTAAGATATTCTAGAGCAACATTGGTCATGCTAGATGATTTTGATATTCCGAAGGACTACAAGTAAAGCACATGGCTGCATTACACACCTTTAAAAGCTCAGAAGGTCGGAAACCTCCAAGCCATAGGAAACACCTCTCAGCTGGTGTCTTCCACATGCCTGATAACACATGAAAGACATCTGCTTTGGCTGCATTTCCTTTTTGCTTAAAAATCTCATCATAGTGTGACATGATCTTCTCAACAACACTACGCAGCTCAGTATCGCCTGCATGAGCATTAACTGCAGCTCTCAGCTCATTAACTTGTCGATTGTGTTCTTCCAACCACCGTGCGTACTCCGTGTCAAAAGCCAACGCCCCTGTAACAAAAGGCAGCATAGTTATAATATACAAAAATAAGAGAATGTGGCATGTATTTGTTGGATACGTTCATGGTGAAAATTAAGAAAATAGTTCATGTGGCATACAAAGATTACATATTGATCACTGGAGAGATCTGATATTACCATTTCCACTCATGGAATGGGACTGGTCTGCTGAACTAGATATAAAAATGCCCTGTGAAGGAAATTTCCATAAGCAAACTTCAAATGAAGTCTTGTAACCAGAACTCGAAAAAGTGACAAGCAATAAAAGCAAACTTGTTGACGAGCTCGTTGCAACTCCTGCTCTAGCTGGGTAAGCTTTAGCCTGCTGTTCTCCAATTGTTGAACATATGCCTACAAAAGAGAACAACATTACGAAAACAATATACAATACACAGGCCACGCCGCCACGGTCAATCTATAGTAGAATTGTGAAAATGATGACTTTGTAGCAATGAATTAAATATTGTGATGTTCTCCATAAGCGAACTCCGTTTTGATTCTCAACAATGGAACAGTTCACCCGAAACCTCCGCAACATAATCACCGAAAGCTCCTTAAGAAGCCAACCAGTAGAAACTTTGAACTCTTTTAACGGCTTACAGGCAAAACCACTAGACCCGCTTCTGTGCTTAATCCAATCTAAAAATTATACACAGGCCTACACAAGTTCATCCATCCTCTCTACATTTTTCCAGCAATATAATGTGTATACTGCACTAGCGCCAACAATAACTGAGCCCCAATAGAAAAATAAATAAACCCAATAGCAAAATGCAGTTCAGTTATATGAGAGTGGCATAATTCAAGTACTAGTAGAATGCAATACCAAGTGAACCAAAAGTCTCACAAAGATAAAAGCACTGTCATTAGTAAAGAAGCTAAAAGTGACATCCAGGTACCTTTTTCCTCAAACGACTTTTCCTAGCAGCCTCGCGATTTTGAGCAAGCCGACGCATTGTCTGCAACATAAGCTATTAGCAAAGTATTTCTTGCAAGTAGCAGGAGCGATAACGTGAAATGAAACGGAGAAAGCTACTTGAAAACTTTTACCTTTTGATCTCCGTTTTTGTCTCTGGATCTGTCACTAGAGTCAGAAACAACAGCAAGAGCAGCATTCCCTGGTTCAAGCTGCGGATGACAACATACTACTATCAGGCTTGCTTTATTCTTATTTTTAAACAATTAAATTCCCTCTCATAGAGTCCTGAAAAACCTGATTCAAGCTGCGGATGACAACATAACTATCAGCGTTATTCTTATTTTTAAACAATTAATTTCCCTCTCCTAGATTCCCAATGTTTCAGCATAAAATATGAATGAGATTTTCCACTACATAACTGAAAAGCAAAACTAGTTTACTTCTCTTTTATGCTTCTCCTGTTCTTGAAAAACTAGTGGACTAGTTAAGGGTATTAGGGCATCTTCCTAGTCACTTATATGCAAAAAATGATTTTGGCCACTTAGCATAGCAGCTCCTGTTTTGTGTATCCTTTGGTTTACTATTGTTTTATCATCTATGAAGGACATGTATGTTCTGCATCACAGACATAACGTATTTTGGGTGCCCATATTGTAACTGTCAAAATTACCATTTTCAACTACCACATAATCTACATAGACCTCAGCAGATGAGTTGAAAGATCTATGTTATACTCCCACCGTCCCAAAATAAGTGTCGCTGATTTAGTACAAAGTTGTACTAAATCTTATTTTGGGGCGGAGGGAGTATGCACGTAATTGTACATGTGTGATACTCCTGAATCCTGATGGTCCAATTTCACAAGCTATCATAAAGACAGAATACAAATAAATGGTTGTTGAGGAACTAAGACAAGGTCAAGGGGTTTGAGGATCATATCAAGCAGTGAGCCAACTTAACAAGTGTTATATTATATTTCCAAAAGTATATTGTGCTAGATATCTTAATAGGTAAAGCTGACTGTTCATGTTTTTTCACTCCTAATTTCATGGATATCTACGTGAACTGTCCATTCACAACACATAGTTATATTGGATTATGAAATGTGAAGGTTCTGTTCTATTGTGTAGTAATCTAAACAGGACTGATGGATACCATACAAAATTCTCCAATCTACCCAGTATTGTAAGAGCGGTTCTCTCATAACAAGATCTCAAAAAAATCTAAGTAGCAGCATGGTGAAATCACTATATACTGACTTTTTAGTTTACACATCTTTCATGAATTTAGACCATTAAATGAACGGCAAAGCTAATAGAAATATCTTACAGAACACCCTCTACATTTGGTCAACCCCTCTTATTTCAACTTCTGTAGCCACTATTGCTCACATGGTTTAATGTAATGGTTGATCTCATAACCACTGATTCTGTTTCCAAGTGAAAATGATAAACCTCAGTACCTCACTATTGATATCATTGTTTACCATTATTATATGATCACTCATATACATTCAGTAAAAATAGTTGGGCTGTTCTCCACTCCATAGTCCATACAATAGCTGAGCTAATTAAGGTAAGAAAAGACTTACCATAAGATTTTCATCAGTATCATCTGTTGACGTTTCTGTTCTAGGGCTGGCCTCTGCCATTGCAGATTATTCCTAGTGCTCAACGTAACTCCCAGAGAGATTCCTTTGTTGTGACAAAGCTGCAGATATATGTCTAAACACTGATGAACAAACCATTTCAATAAGATATAATATGCAAAGATTAAAGACGCTGTAAGCCAGACATGATCAATCTGCCAATTTGTTTCTAACTACTAAATATCTAGGTGGCATTGAGCAACAAACGATTAATTAATATGATGAACAGACTCAAATGGCAAGATTGGTAAACAACATGCATTTATATGGGAGAACATAGTTCATCAAGCAAAATTTATACGTGACGAATAAAGTTCTACATGCATACTCATGACTTCCACGCAGGCTTGAGATGTCAATTTCTGGAGTTACACAATTGCAACCAAGAAATGAATTGATGACTTAAATGCCAGGTAACGTGAATCTTATTCTTCATATTTCCATTGGTGAATAGCTCAAACCAAACCCAAATAATATGATGAATATCACAACCCCCTCCAAATATAAGGCGGCTCCATTTATAGTTCCCACTTTTCACATTTACAAATCGGCCACTGTTCATGTTAGATTGGAAGTGAGGGATTGGAATCAACCACGTTTCAGTACAATATCTTGCGGTCATCATTTCCTAGCATAGAAATTAGTCAACATTCTGGTTTAAAAATTGCTGAAGCATATGTGGAATGGGACACCTTCTCCATAAGTTCGGACTTTTGGGTGAACTGGTTGGTGCGTGAAACATATAATGGTATCAGAGTCAGAGGTCTCAAGTTCGAGTTCTGGCTAGAGCGTTTGCTCACCCCTATTCACAAACACGGGGGCGAGAGTGCTAGTCGTGCCCACGTTTGAGGCGAGGGTGCTTGCACGTGTGGGTTGTGTTGAAGTATATGTGCAATGCCCAACCTTCTCCATAAGTTCGGACTTTTGGATAACTGGTTGGAGCATGAATTCAATAGTGTATCAGAGCTGGAGCTAAGCTGGTGCAACAATCTGAGTAACTGGTTGGTGCATGAAACATAACAAAAATATCTTGTGAGCTGGCACTTATCTAGAATATTCATCATTTTGTTCAAAACAAGAACCGGATGATACAGAAAAATGTAATGCTAGGACTTACCAATACCTCCGCAGCAAACAAAAAATGGAATCGACTAAAAGGCAGGATTACCAAAAGCGACGACAGCCACAAAGACTAGACGCTTATTTATCATGACCTAAAAAGAAAACTTTTTAACATTCCGATCACTTATAGTTCGCAACTCATAGTAGGCTACTAAGGCTAGGAATCGATTGCCTTCCTATCATTGCAATCTAGAGTAGTACATGAATGGAGCTAAGCTGGCGCAGCAATCTGGAAAATAACCAAAATGTAACCATGTAAACTCGCTGCGAGCTAGCAGTAACTTCATCCCGCAGCAAAAACAAGGGAAAGATAAGGGTCCTCGAATCACCTCGATAGGAAGAGGTGCCTCTATCCGAACTACGGGGTAGTAGACTGCCGCCGTCGCCGATCCTTTTGCGGCCGCCGCTGCTGCGAGCTCCCCGAGCTACCGCCGCCGCCGCTCTTGGCCTACACGACGAGCCCGGCGAGCAGGACGCGGCTGCGGCTTCCTGCCGCCGTAGGTCCCGCCGCCGGGGACGCCTCTTTGGTTGCGGCTGGGGAAGCGGAGGGCACGGGAGTTCGGGGGGCGGTGCTCCCCGGAAACGAACTGGAACGAACCCTAGTTTTTTTTTCTCCCCCTTACTCCTTTTTACGTGAGCATAAAAGGAAACACATGTATTGCCTCTCCTGGCTGCTCGTAGGCAAAATGCACAAATTTAACCTCACGTGGAATTATTTCACAAACTAAACCGTCGCTGCACATTCAACTGATCTTTTTGTGCAGCGCCCAGATGTTGCACTCTATTGAGCAGCACATTACCAACACGCATTGCACGCCTGGCCAACGTGGCACCTCGGGGTCAGACCCGGCCCCACACCTGGTCGTGCAGCGCCTAGCCGACAGACGCTATGCTACCCATATGTGGCGTCTATGTGTAAGGCGCCACACTTGCCAAGTGCAGCGTCTATGCTTTATGTGCTGCACATTCACTTACTTAGCGTTGTGACCCCTAGCCCATCCCCCACACACACCCACAACGGATTTGGCTCCTCCCCCTTCCATTTCTCCTCTCCCCTCTCAAATCCTTCCCCAAATCCTGCAAATCTGAAGGTTTTGTCCGTGGATTTAGACCCTAATCCCTCTCTCAATGTAATCTCCTCCGATCCCCTCGTTTCCGAAAAAATGCTCCCATTTGCTCAATTCTTGCTAGGGTTAGGCAAACCCTAGTTCTTCATGGATTTTGGAATTTGTATGGAAATATGAGATGATTGTTTTGGCATCTTGCCAGGGTTAGACTTCTTAGTATGTTAGGGTTAGGGTTATGGTTCTTGTTATGTTGGGGTTAGGGTTAGGGTTATGGTTCTTGTTAAGTTGGGGTTATATTTATTGTTTACTATCTATGTTAGGGCTTTGGATTTTGTGTTAATCTTTAGACGAGTACTTACGAAATATATTTTACATTGTGTTATTTTAATTAACTAGCACATATGCCCGTGTGTTGCAACGGGAGAGATTTTTTTTGCGAGAAGCAACGGGAAAGATAATTGATGTGTCATCCAAAAAAAGGTCTCCGCAATGATAGGCGACAGAGCAAGGAGTTATGGTCTTCTCGCTAGACATGTTTGACATGCGAAATCTTGATAGTTGTGGGGTTGGTCGGCGTGGTGGCGAGCATCCAACTAGTGCATTTTTTCCTCCGGGTCCGCATCCATCTCGTGGTTGTGCCTGCCTTCTCATTTGGCGGCTGCGCGGCGACCTTCATGGCAGGTTGCTTCGACCACTCTCTACTACGACGACGTAACCGAGAGGGTTATTAATTGAAGCACATAAATCTTGTTTCATTAGCATAATCAGGCATGAATGTCCCTTCTTTATGTGAGTTTATTCTCTTTGATTATTTCACTGCTCAAGTGTCCATAATTTTGCTCTAATTAAAGTCAAACAACATATTCTCTTTTATTGGCATGTGCCTATAATTTCTTTCATTTATAGTCAACCAGCATAGAATAAACGTGCACCGCTAACCAATGGTCAACGTTACATTAGAAATATATTTTTTATTTTTTTAACATTCAAACAAATATAAATTGGCGAATATTCTTCAAAACATGGATAATTTTTTAAATCCCGAACATTTTTGAACAAATGCAAACATTTTTTAATTTCCAATATTTTGAGAAAACACAAACAAAATTAGAAATATGAATAGTTTTTTAAATTCACAAACAATATTTTGAAAACATGAAAAATTTATAGAAACACAAATAATTTTGAAATTTTGTTTTTTTCAAAGGGGAACATTCATAACAATTTTAGAAAGTGAATTCTTACACATGAACATTACTTTGGATTTGTGAACATTCACTAAAAAGGAATGTTTTCAAATATGGAACATTTTATAAAATGTCATTTTTTATAAAACAAATTTTGAAGAATGTTTGAAGAACACAAACATTTTTCTAAAAATGAGAACTTTTTTAAACTGAGAACTTTTTTTGAATGCTAAGAAAATTTAACACGTGCATTTTTAAATGTTTTGAACATTTTTCAAAACAGGAATGAAGTTTTGGAATTATGACCATTTTTTGAATATTTCGACAAAAATTGAAATTCTGAATATTTTTGTAAATCTTTAGTTCACAAAAAAAAAGGAAACAGAAAAAAAAAGAGAAAGGAACAAAAAAATAGAAATAGAACAACGAAAAAGGGGAAACGGGCCGGCCCAATCTTAGGCGCCCTGTGGGAAGCTTCAACTATTTATCGCTCCATGCAACAAATAAGGTCTTCCCAACTACATGAGCAATAGTAATTGGGTTGGCTTCGTTGGGCCAGACCACACACGCGGCCCAATTGCGAAATTCTACAGAAACCTTTTTAAGTTTCTAACAGATAGACGCATAAAAGTTTAGTACCACATCAGATATATAAAAAAATCGATGATGAACGGATGAGAAAAATTGAAGAAACGCATGTCGGTGTCAAAATCGGCAGATCTCGGGTAGGGGGTCCCGAACTATGCTTCTAAGGATCGAAGGTAACAAAGGAGGCAGGGGACACGATGTTTACCCAGGTTCGAGCCCTCTTGATGGCGGTAATACCCTACTTCCTGCTTGATTGACTTTGATGAGTATAGGGGTTACAAGAGTTGATCTACCTTGAGATCGTAATGGCTAAACCCTAGATGTCTAGCATGTGTCATTGTGATTGCCTCTATGGACTAAACCCTCCAGTTTATATAGACACCGGAGGGATCTAGGGTTGTATAGAGTCGGTTACAGAGAAAGAAAGGTACATGATCCAAACACCAAGCTTGCCAATCACGCAAAGGGGAGTCTCATCCGGACACGGGGGATGTTCTCTATCTTGTATCTTCATGGCCCATCAATCCAGCCCATATCACATAGCCCAGATGCCCAAGGACCCCTTAATCCAGGACTCCCTCAGTAGCCCCTGAACCAGGCTTCAATGACGATGTATCCGGCGCGCGGATTGTCTTCGGCATTGCAAGGCGGGTTCCCCTTTCTGAATACTCCAAAGTAGTTTTCCGCATACAAAGAGTTGTGTCCGGCTTTGCTTAACATGTGCAACCCTAAGCTGTAAAAAACAACAATACTTAAAATAAGTCACGTCCACGGGCCACTTTTCCGAAGAGACGTATAGTTCTGGCCTTATTATTATTCTGAACCGTTTTACAGCCTCGTTTCGCATTTCGAGTTATGGATAATGACATGTCTTGTCCAAGCAGAGTCCCATTATTACGGGATTCTTATCAATAGGGGTCTTGGGTAATCCAACCGTGTTGTTCACACGTCCCCTTGGGAATAGGCGAGATTTAAAGCTTATGAGGGGGTGCTTGATATTCGCTAATACGTCTCCAACGTATCTATAACTAGATGAAACCCCGCGCGTTGTTGCGGGACATTTCAAATTTGCCCTAAAGTCAACATTGGGTTGTGGCTGCAATAAAATAGCCAACGTGCTCCTATATTAGCGGAGGCATGGGAGATATAAGAACTCAAATAACATATGTATGAAATTTCACATGTGAATTGTTTTCATGTGGAAATTATTATATCCAACAAATGACTCAGAAAGAAACACTAGGTTGTCCGTCTAACCTATACCTCCAGAGAAACTACTCAAGGGTCATTTGACTTACCTCAAGGTAATTGAACAATTTCGTTTTGTATGTTGACGAATTGAACATTGTGAATACTTCTGAACTTTATTTCCTACAACAAAATAGTAATTTTCTGCAAATCAATGTTGACAGAATGATGCAAGGAGTGAATACCTTATATTGCAACTTAGGTTATCCTCCATATCAAAACTAAGATTTAATCTAAGAGAGACTGGAAAGAAACATAATTGCTCAAAGTGAAACATCATTGGATATTACTGGACACTGGAAATAAAACTTACAACATAATAGAAAATGATCTCTCAAAACAATTTAAATAACGCAAGCCCGGGCATCTCAGTTCTCATGTGAATTCAGTGCAACACTGCCACCATAATAATTTCTCTCATTTAAAATGTTGATCTCTCCAAATGGTGATGCTTCGTTGCGCAAAGTGAGAAAAAAAAGTTCAGCTAAGGGTGAAAATTCCATACCAGAGTAACAATGGACTTAGAAATCCAATATCTTGGCTTCAATTAACTGAGAAATCTCCAACTGGTGCAGAGGATGAGAACTTCCATCTTCACTTATAACCTTGAATAAAGAATGAAAAACAGAGGCTATTTTGATGCATACAGAATATCCATGAAGATGCATTTTCCTATTTGACCTTCCATCTCAGCAGACATGAAAGAATCACAACTCGAAACAGTTACACAACGGCCAACACAGAAAGAAATTACAATGCAAAAACCGAACAAATCTGTGGACTCCAAAATAGACACACATCAGGGCACGTGTAATGCAGCAGGTCCCGCACATGCGGTGAACATCGACAACAGCAGGGAATGGCGCTACGTGCATCATGGCCAACAGCAGCAACAGGGCACGGCCGGCAGCAGCAGCGCACGGCCACCACGGCCACGTGCACATACATGGCCAGCAGCAGCAGTAGGGCACGACCATCTCGCCGTCGGCGCCCACGCAAGCCGCCCACCTCGTCGCAACATCCGTGCTGCTGGCACTCGCGCATATCGTCCATCTCGGCGCCGGCGCTGCGCATATCGCTGCTGGTAATGGTTGGCCCGGTCCTCTCGGTCGTCTAAAATCCATTCACCGGCGGACATGACTGGACCATGTCCAGCCTTAGGCGGAAGAACGGAGCCATGTCGAGGCGGTTACACTCCCAGCATAAACATCAACGACCGTGTGGATGGTACCGTCAGGCAATTAGATAATTTGTACCTCCAGAGCCTCGGATAACAGATCCAGTGAGGAAATAAGAGAAAAATCTGATTGATGATCAAATGCACTCTATGGAGAAAACTTACAGTTGCATGATGAACCTCGGATGAACGACGCGAATATGAATATTCTCCTCCTACTCCTCATAAACCTCAAACATCGAGCAAGTGACGGATCTGTTCGTTCTCCTTCTCAGAGATCTCGAAAAACTAAAAGCAATCAGGCAAAAAGAAATCTCTCGGAATTTTGTACGAACATACTGGAATATTTAGGAAACGAGGAGAGAGAGAGAGAGAGAGAGAGAGAGAGAGAGAGTGAGAGAGAGAGAGAGGAAGAAGAATCAACATGAGCAAGATGAGAAGATTGAAGATGAAGGGGCAGCCGGATAATGTTTATCCATGTGCAATGAGGAGATATAATGGGAGGGCTGGCCATGGACGGATGTCTGTACAGCGGAAAAGCTGACCTTTTTATGTGGGAAAAGAAAGGCTATTTGACTCTTGCTGTTGGAAACGTAACCACTAATGGCTATTACTCTTCGGCTGACCATTGAGATTGTTCGTTTCTGCTTGCCCATTAATTCAAGGAAGCTGTTGACGTGACATGCATGCTGGGTTGGAGTAGCAGCATGTTGAGGTAAATCAAAGTGGTGGGAATCCTCTACTCTGGATAATGACGTGGCATATCGCTGATGTGGACTGTGTGCATGGTGAGAGAATAGGAAGTAGTGGGGAGCAACTTCTTAAGAATGGTAGATTTATGAAGCATTCATTCTATTTTATTACCTGTTTTGAATGATTGTAGGCTTTATTATACACTTTTATATTACTTTTGGGACTAACCTACTAACTGGAGGCCTAGCCCATATTGTTGTTTTCTTGCCTATTTCAGTATTTCGAAGAAAAGGAATATCAAACGGAGTCCAAACGGAATGAAACCTTCGGAAAAGTTATTCTTGGAACAGAAGCAGTCCCGGGAACTTGGAGTGCAAGCCAGGGAAGCATCGAGGAAGCCACGAGATAAGGGCGCGCCCCCACCCCCCTGGGCGCGCCCTCCACCCTCGTGGGCCCCTCGAGGCTCCCCCGACCGACTTCTTTCGCCTATATATTCCCATATACCCTAAAAACATCGAAGAACAAGATAGATCGGAAGTTCCGCGCCAAGAAGCCTCTCAGAGCCACCAAAAGCTCTCGGGAGCCCGTTCAAGCACTGCCTGGGAGGGATCCTCACCGTGGCCATCTTCATCATCTCGGCGCTCTCCATGACAAGGATGGAGTAGTTCACCCTCGGGGCTGAGGGTATGTACCAGTAGCTATGTGTTTGATCTCTCTCTCTCTCTCGTGTTCTCTCTATGGCACAATCTTGATGTATCGCGAGCTTTGCTATTGTAGTTGGATCTTATGACGTTTCTCCCCCTCTACTCTCTTGTGATGAATTGAGTTTTCCCTTTGAAGTTACCTTATCGGATTGAGTCTTTAAGGATTTGAGAACACTTGATGTATGTCTTGTCGTGCTTATCTGTGGTGACAATGGGATATCACGTGATCCACTTGATATATGTTTTGTGATCAACTTGCGGGTTCCGCCCATTAACCTATGCATAGGGGTTGGCACACGTTTTCGTCTTGACTCTCCGGTAGAAACTTTGGGGCACTCTTTGAAGTACTTTGTGTTGGTTGAATAGACGAATCTGAGATTGTGTGATGCATATCATATAATCATGCCACAGATACTTGAGGTGACAATGGAGTATCTAGGTGACATTAGGGTTTTGGTTGATTTGTGTCTTAAGGTGTTATTCTAGTATGAACTCTATGATAGATTGAACGGAAAGAATAGCTTCATGTTATTTTACTACGGACTCTTGAATAGATAGAACAGAAAGGATAACTTTGAGGTGGTTTTGTACCATAATCTCTCCGTTTGTTCTCCGCTATTAGTGGATTTGGAGTGACTCTTTGTTGCATGTTGAGGGATAGTTATATGATCCAATTATGTTATTATTGTTGAGAGAACTTGCACTAGTGAAAGTATGAACCTTAGGCCTTGTTTCCTAGCATTGCAATACCGTTTACGCTCACTTTTATCATTAGTTACCTTGCTGTTTTTATATTTTCAGATTACAAAAACCTATATCTACCATCCATATTGCACATGTATCACCATCTCTTCGCCGAACTAGTGCACCTATACAATTTACCATTGTATTGGGTGTGTTGGGGACACAAGAGACTCTTTGTTATTTGGTTGCAGGGTTGTTTGAGAGAGACCATCTTCATCCGACACCTCCCACGGATTGATAAACCTTAGGTCATCCACTTGAGGGAAATTTGCTACTGTCCTACAAACCTCTGCACTTGGAGGCCCAACAACCTCTGCAAGAAGAAGGTTGTGTAGTAGACATCAAGCTCTTTTCTGGCGCCGTTGTCGGGGAGCGCTAGGTAAGCGGCACTCACACCCCGTCAACTAAGCTCTTTTCTGGCGCCGTTGCCGGGGAGGTGAGTGCTTGAAGGTATATCTTTAGATCTTGCAATCGAATCTTTTTGTTTCTTGTTTTGTCACTAGTTTAGTTTATAAAATAAAACTACAAAAAATGGATTTGAGTTTGTCTCATACGCTTCACCTTTTTAATATCTTTCATGAAAATGATGGAAAGGAAAATTGTGCTCAAGTTCTAGAAGAAGAATGCATTAGAATGTTTGGCACTAAATCTTTGTATGATGAGCATGATTGCAATGTTGTTAGTATGAATTCTATGAATATCCATGATGATAATGATATGCAAAGCAACAAGCTTGGGGATGATATGTTTGATGAAGATGATATGTTTAGTCCCCCAAGTTTTGATGAGAATATTTATTATCATGAAAGCATGCCTCCTATTTATGATGATTATATTGATGAAAGTGGATTTGGAGAGGTCATGACTTTATTTAGTGATGAATCCACTATTTCAGAAGAGGTTCCAATTGATTATGAGAACAAAGTTGCTATCTATGATGATTATTGTGATGACTTGTATGCTACTAAGAATAATGATAACCATGAAACTTGTCATCATGATTTTAGTTTTCAATTGGATTATGCCTCACATGATAATTATTTTGTTAAGTTTGCTCCCACTACTATTCTTGAGAAGAAATTTGCTTATGTGGAGAGTAGTAAATTTTCTATGCTTGTAGATCATGAAAAGAATGCTTTAGGTGCTGGTTATATTGTTGAATTCATTCATGATGCTACTGAAAATTATTATGAGAGAGGAACATATGCTTGTAGGAACTGCAATAATATCAAGTTTCCTCTCTATGTGCTTCAAGTTTTGAACTTATGCTTGTTTTGCCTTCCTATGCTAGTTGATTATTGTTCCCATAAGTTGTTTTCTCACAAAATACCTATGCATAGGAAGTGGGTTAGACTTAAATGTGCTAGTCATATTCTTCATGATGCTCCCGTTATGTTTCAATTCTTATCTTTTATGTGAGCATCATTGTCATCATCATGCCCAACTAAAAAGGCATTAAAGAAAAGCGCTTGTTGGGAGACAACCCAATATTTACCTTTACTGTTTTTGTGTGTCCACATGATTATGCTACTGTATTAATCATGTTTTATAGCTTTTGTTTCAATAAAGTGCCAGGTAAGACCTTTAGGATAGCTTACGGTGATAGTTGTGTTGATCCTGCTGAGAATCAGAAACTTTTGCACTCAGTAAATTAGTTTTGTTAATTCACAGAAACAATCTTATGAACTGATTCTTCTTGATCTGGATTGGTACATAAATTTCTTAGGACTTCCTAATTTGGTAGGATTTTTGGAGTTCCAGAAGTATACGTTTATACAGATTACTACAGACTGTTCTGTTTTTGACAGATTCTGCTTTCATTGTGTTGTTTGCTTATTTTGATGAATCTATGAGTAGTATCGGAGGGTATGAACCATAGATAAGTTGGAATACAGTAGATATTACACCAATATGAATTTAGAATGAGTTCATTACAGTACCTAAGTGGTGGTTTTATTTTCTTGTACTAACGGAGCTTACGAGTTTTCTGTTGAGTTTTGTGTTGTGAAGTTTTCAAGTTTTGGGTAAAGATTCGATGGACTATGGAATAAAGAGTGGCAAGAGCCTAATATTGGGGATGCCCAAGGCACCCCAATGCAATACTCAAGGACAACCAAGAGGCTAAGCTTGGGGATGCCCCGGAAGGCATCCCCTCTTTCGTCTTCGTTCATCGGTAACTTTACTTGGAGCTATATTTTTATTCACCACATGACATGTGTTTTGCTTGGAGCGTCTTGTTATTACTTGCTTACTGATATTTAGATTAATGTTTTGCATCTTTATTTTCAATAAAAATGTTAAGGATAGCCTTTACCATGCTTATTTTGCTAGTATACATGTTGCTATTTGAAAACAAAAAGTTTACCACTGTTGCAAAAATTCTCTAGAAAAGTCAGGGAATGTTATAATGTTGAAACTTTTTGCATATTGAGATCTGATAAATCTACTACAGCGTAGTATTTTTCTCATAATTTTTGGAGTTAGGGAAGTATGATGAATCTTGCATTCTTTACAAACTATACTGTTTTGGCAGATTGCTGTTATGTTTGCATTGTTTGCATATGTTTGCTTGTTTTAATGATTCTATTTGAGGATAGGAGTATTAAATATGCAGAGACATTTAGTATGCAATGTTGAATAATTATTTTAATGATTTTCTATAGTAGAAAATGGTAAGGTTTTGCATTGGTTTATACTAACCTATCTCACGAGTTCTTGTTGAGTTTGGTGTGGATGAAGCTTTTGAGAAATAGAGAAACCATGATATGAGAGGAATTAAGGAGACACAAAAGTTCAAGCTTGGGGATGCCCAAGGCACCCCAATATAATATTTCAAGAAGTCTCAAGCATCTAATCTTGGGGATGCCCCGTTAGTCATCCCGCCTTTCTTCTTCAAGCGTAGCTTCATAATAATTTTGCAAAGCTTCCGCATAATTTCCTTCGGATTGAGCCAACATTCGTTACGGTCGTTCATTCTATTCAAAAAATCTCCGTTAGTATCGGTTGAGCCTAAGTTTTGCTTCTTCACATGAGTTGTGCTATCCTTGCAATGTCATTTTATTTTGCTTTGCTTCTTGTTGAATAAAGTACTTAAGATCTGAAATTCTTAAATGAGAGAGAGTCTTCACATAGTTACATAATTATTTAGCTACTCATTGATCTTCACTTATATCTTTTTGGAGTAGTTTGTCATTTACTCGTGTGCTTCACTTATATCCTATGAGTAAATGGTTGAATGAGTTGAATGTCATAAATCTGAAATTATATATGTCTCATTTGCTTATCCCATGGGGAGTAATGACTTCACATCTAAGAAGTAGAGGTTGTAAATTTATTGAAGGTTAGCAAGCATTGTATTGGTCATTTGAACAATTCATGAAAGAATATTGAAGGAAGAGAGATTTCACATATAAATATACTATCTTAGACATCTTTTATGATTGTGAGCACTCATTAAAGTATGACATGCTAAAGAGTTGACGTTGGACAAGGAAGACAACGCAATGGGTTATGTTTTCTCATATCTCAGTTAAAGTATATTGTCATGGATCATTCAAACATATTGAGCTTGCCTTTCCCCCTCATGCTAGCCAAATTCCTTGCACCAAGTAGAGATACTACTTGTGCTTCCAAATTTCCTTAAACCCAGTTTTGCCATGAGAGTCCACCTTACCTACCTATGGATTGAGTAAGATCCTTCAAGTAAGTTGTCATCGGTGCAAGCAATAAAAATTGCTCTCTAAATATGTATGATATATTAGTGTGAAGAAAATAAGCTTTATACAATCTTGTTATGGAAGCAATAAAAGCGACGGACTGCATAATAAAGGTCCATATACAAGTGGCAATATAAAGTGACGTTCTTTTGCATTAAGATTTTGTGCATCCAACATAAAAGCGCATGACAACCTCTGCTTCCCTCTGCGAAGGGCCTATCTTTTACTTTATGTCTTTTACTTTATGCAAGAGTCAAGGTGATCTTCACCTTTCCCTTTTTCATTTTATCCTTTGGCAAGCACCTCGTGTTGGAAAGATCGATATATATATATATATATATATATATATATATATATATATATATATATATATATATATATATATATATATATCCAATTGGATGTAAGTTAGCAGCAACTATTATTGTTGACATCACCCAAAGGTGAATACATTGGGAGGCAACACTATAAGCCCATATCTTTCTCAGTGTTCGATTAAAACTCCATAACCATAAGTATTGCGTGAGTGTTAGCAATCATGGAAGACTATATGATAGTTGAGTATGTGGAGTTTGCTAAATCAAAGCTCTGACATAGACCCTTCCTGAAAATAAGATGAATTGTAATTGTTTGATGACTGAGAATGAACTTTGCTAGTTTTCAAGAAAGTTTATGGTATATGCTTTAACATGTGAATTGCTTGTTGCTTGTTCGTGAGAAGTTTTATGAGATGAATCATGCTAGAAAAGGTGATTGAAATTATCATTGATCAAACTTGTGCACCTTCTAGCATTCACACTTCATAAATTCTTTCTTTTATCATTTACCTACTCGAGGACGAGCAGGAATTAAGCTTGGGGATGCTGATACATCTCCAATGTATCTATAATTTATGAAGCATTCATGCTATTTTATTATCTGTTTTGAATGATTACGAGCTTTATTATACACTTTTATATTACTTTTGGGACTAACCTACTAACCGGAGACACAAAAGTTCAAGCTTGGGGATGCCCAAGGCACCCCAATATAATATTTCAAGAAGTCTCAAGCATCTAATCTTGGGGATGCCCCGTTAGTCATCCCGCCTTTCTTCTTCAAGTGTAGCTTCATAATAATTTTGCAAAGCTTCCGCATAATTTCCTTCGGATTGAGCCAACATTCGTTACGGTCGTTCATTCTATTCAAAAAATCTCCGTTAGTATCGGTTGAGCCTAAGTTTTTGCTTCTTCACATGAGTTGTGCTATCCTTGCAATGTCATTTTATTTTGCTTTGCTTACTGTTGAATAAAGTACTTAAGATCTGAAATTCTTAAATGAGAGAGAGTCTTCACATAGTTACATAATTATTTAGCTACTCATTGATCTTCACTTATATCTTTTTGGAGTAGTTTGTCATTTACTCGTGTGCTTCACTTATATCCTATGAGTAAATGGTTGAATGAGTTGAATGTCATAAATCTGAAATTATATATGTCTCATTTTCTTATCCCATGGGGAGTAATGACTTCACATCTAAGAAGTAGAGGTTGTAAATTTATTGAACGTTAGCAAGCATTGTATTGGTCATTTGAACAATTCATGAAAGAATATTGAAGGAAGAGAGATTTCACACAACATAGGTAAACACACCACACATGAACAAGACATGATGCACAACAAGCATGATGCATGACAATGCTACATGAAGCTACTCATGGCAAGAGAAGATGCAAAACAACACATCAAGGCAAGTTTAAATGAGGCCGGGAACAACATATAACAATTCCGGTAAGTCCTCATATGCAAATTTCGAAATTGGTCCAGAACTGAATAAACATTATGTTGAAGTTGTTAAACAGCAAGTTAAGATGCACCAAGATGATCTACACGAAATTCTAGTCAAGTTACATATAAAGTTCATTAGATTCGGAGCTACGACCTAGAAGATATGAGCAAAACAAGTTAAACATGGCATCGATGCAAAATGCACCCAAACATCAAGCAAACACACAAAAACAAGGATGCAACATGATAATATGGCACTACATGCAAAAACAAGCAAGTTTCATATAGAGCACAATCAAAACGGAGCAACGGTTCAACACACACACACTAAACAAGTCCTAGCAACAATCTGTCCAAAACAACAACTAGGCATCTTACAAGCATCAAAACAACATGCTACAGCACCCCAACATAATAACAAAAGGCATGGGCATGAAGTACACGTAAAGCATAACAAAACATGAACACTGAGCTATCTCCAGAAACAACTAGAACATGCTCAAAATGACATGGAGATATTGCAAGTAATAACAATTTCAGACTTTAGCAGAAATAACATCAGGTTGCAATGTTTAGAGCTATCAAACAACATGTTACAGGAACTTATCATGGCAAACAAAGGCATGGCATGAAACTACTAATTGCATATATCAAAAGACCCTTACTGACCATAAGCCAAAAAGGCACGGAAAATATGATGGCACCCATGTAAACATGGCAAGTTTTATAACAGATTTATACATGGCAAGAACAACAATAAGTAGGCATGTTCGTGAGCTTGAACCACTCACCACAGAGCAATACATGGCATGGCAAGGCAACCAACAGTAAGAAGGCATGTTTATGAAGCTAAGCATGGCAAGAACAAGTTCATAGCATACACGGATCAACTACAACGACCTCGTGAAAATTGAATCTTATGCAAACAATCTGTCAGGAAACATTTTCAAGCAACTTTGGAGCAAGAAATGGACATGTTCCAGCAGGCTATAATTGCAACCAAGGGCATGAATGGATAGAGCAAGACATGTATATCAAAACATGTTTATAGAGCATCTCCAGATTATGCATAGAATGATTAGTGGAAGCATGTTAACATGGCATCAAAATATAACAGAATCTGTCAGAAAACAAAATAAAGAACTACCCTACTTTACAAGCTTGATACACTCAGCACACAACTCACAAAAATACAAGGTCAACACCTCTGGAAAGATGGCATGGCATACTCCAACATTCATGTAGAGCTCATACTCATAGGATGCACACATAAATCATGGCAAAAATGACAAAACAGCAAGTTATAACAGTTTCAGTAGATTAACATCCTGAAGCACTCTTCCAACAGCATTTCGGGCATCAAGATGAGCTCAAATGCAAAATATGCAATGGAATGAAATGATGTACTCGTCGAGACGAACAATTTGACATATTATACGCGCAAAACGGAGCTACGGTTGCGGAGATGTGATGCGATGAATATGGCATGAAAATTACAAAAAAATCTGGGACTTAGGCATTTTTTTACCTCCGGGAAAAGTCAACCCGGGACGGAGGCGTTCCGGGACGGAGGGATACCGCATTTGGTTGGCTGTACGGGTGGATCTCATCCCGAACGGAGTCACCGCCGGCTCCGGCGACCCTATGGTTCCGGCGATCGCCGGAGAGGACGGAGGAGGGCGCGGTTGGCCGGAGGAGACCGAGGGCGGCGAGGGTGAGTGGAGGGGCGGCGGCGGCGGCGGCGGATCCGCCGGCCGACACGGATCCGGCGGCCGGCGGCGGGAGCCCGAGGGCGACGGCAACCAGCGGCGGCGGTGGCTGGATGGCGGCGGCGACGGGCCGGGGGGCAATGGCGGGAGAGCTTCGAGAAGGCGGCGACGACAGCATTAACGGCGGCAGGGAGTAGCCGGGCGATGGCGGCGGGCGGCGCGGGCGAGGTGCCGCAGCGGGCAGGCGGCGAGGCGCCGAGGATTGGCGGGCGGCGGCCGAGGCGGCGGCGGCGGTTGAGGTGGCGGCGGCGGAAGCAGCGGCGCGGCGGCAGCAGCGAACCTCTGGGTGCAGCTGGCTCCATGGGCGGCGCTGGAAGGCCGGAGGCGCCACGTGGCGCGCTCCGTTGGCCACGGAGGCGGCGGCTGAGGTGGCAGCGTCCTATTGGACGGGGTGACGGGCGGACATGTCCGGCGCGACCGGACGTGTCCGATGCATGTGGGAAGAGGCTAGGGTTTGATCTGCGCGAAAAATCGGGGGGAGGTCTAGTTTTATAGGTAGAGGGAGCTAGGAGAGTCCAAATGAGGAGCGGTTTTCGGCCACGCGATCGTGATCGAACGACCGAGAGCATGGAGGGGAGTTAGATGGGTTTTGGGCCACTTTGGAAGGGTGTTGGGCTGAAAACAAAGAGGGCTTTACTTGTTACCTTGTTAACTGTTGAGTACCAAACGACCTCCAAATGGCACGAAACTTGACAGGCGGTCTACCGGTGCTATACCAAGGACGCTTGGCAAACCTCGGGCCATTCCGAGAAAGTTTAATACCCGCACACAACAGGAGAGAAGAAGGGGACGCCGGGGAACATAGGAGTGCCGGATTGCAAAACGGACAACGGGGAAAATGCTCGGATGCATGAGATAAACATGTATGCAAAATGAAATGCACATGATGACATGATAAAATGCAAATGATGACATGGCAAAGTGCAACACGCAAGCACATGACATGGCAAAGACGGCGAATGACTGGCGGACACCTGGCGCATCGGGTCTGGGGCGTTACAATTATACACTTTTATATTACTTTTGGGACTAACCTACTAACCGGAGGCCCAGCCCATATTGCTGTTTTCTTGCCTAATCATAATCTCTTCGTTTGTTCTCCGCTATTAGTGGCTTTGGAGTGACTCTTTGTTGCATGTTGAGGGATAGTTATATGATCCAATTATGTTATTATTGTTAAGAGAACTTGCACTAGTGAAAATATGAACCTTAGGCCTTGTTTCCTAGCATTGCAATACCGTTTACGCTCACTTTTATCATTAGTTACCTTGCTGTTTTTATATTTTCAGATTACAAAAACCTATATCTACCATCCATATTGCACTTGTATCACCATCTCTTCGCCGAACTAGTGCACCTATACAATTTACCATTGTATTGGGTGTGTTGGGGACACAATAGACTCTTTGTTATTTGGTTGCAGGGTTGTTTGAGAGAGACCATCTTCATCCTACGCCTCCCACGGATTGATAAACCTTAGGTCATCCACTTGAGGGAAATTTGCTACTGTCCTACAAACCTATGCACTTGGAGGCCCAACAACGTCTACAAGAAGAAGGTTGTGTAGTAGACATCATTCGCTGCCTCTATAAGAGGACAAAGACCCATCTGTTCACCTCACGCCTTCTCCTTCATCTACTTTTCAATCCCCGAGCTACAGCGCCCAAGTCCCAAACTTTCTTTCCGCCCCATCTCCTCCAGCAATGGCCGGATCTGGCTTTCAGGGCAAGTGGATGGCCTCCTCCGTAACAGAGAAGAACATCCAGGACCTGCGGTGACGGCGGAGATCAAACATAGGCTTCCAACCCCAGGGCAGATCGTCACCCCCCCCGAGAGCCCGGCGAAAGGGTGGTTTGTATTCCTCACTTCCTCTGAGGACTCGGGTTCGCCCTTCACCCCTTCGTCCGAGGTCTCATGTACTACTACGGGCTGGATTTCCATGATCTAGCCCGGAATTCCTTCCTCCACATCTCAGTGTTTATCATCGTGTGTGAGGCATTTCTCTGCGTCCCTCCACACTTCGGCTTATGGCTCAAAGTATTCAATGTAAAGCCGAAGGTGGTTGAAGGCCAACACACCGAGTGCGGCGGCGCCATGGTGAGCAAGCTCAACTGCTTTTCTTGGCCCAAAGGAAGATTTGTGGATACTGTCAAGGTGTGGCAGCAGGAGTGGTTCTATATCACCGAACCCCGTGGCACCGAATGGGCTGCTGCACCTGCCTTCAGATCTGGACCTTTGTTGTGGCTCGCCTCCTGGACCAACAAGGGCCTAGATTGGGGGTCCCCGGACGACGTGTCGGTGCTGCAAAAGCGCGTCAAGAGCATGATAAACAAGGACATCACCCTTGCTGATGTGATTCAGGTGATGCTCATCCGTCGAGCTCTCCCTTGCCAACGACGACCTCTCAAAATGTGGGAGTTCAATCCAGAGGGGCCATAGACTCTGCAGCACTTCTATGGCACGACGCACAAAAAGATCTGGAAGTTGCTTTTTAAGAAGCAGAAGACGTGGCCATGGACATCCAACGACACCGGCCTCGACTGCAAAAATCCGGCATCCCCAGTAAGTATCATATTGCTGAACACTACTTAGCCTGTCAATCTTAAGGAGAGGTCCTGAGAATTCCATCTCCTAAACAGGACTGGATAAAGAAGGCTGAGCGGATTAAGTGTCCGGCCACGCTCCCCGAAAACCCAGCTGATCCTCTGTTAATGAAGACACTGGTCCTGGCGCCCTATCTGGCGCCGGCAAAGAAGGACAATAAAAATAAGAAGACCAAGGAGGCCTGAGGTGACCTCCATCTCGAAAAGACTTCAGGCGCCGTGTCCGGAGGAACCGAAGCTCCTTTGAAAGTGCAACTAATCCCCGGGTGGTTTTGGTAATTAATAACAACATATATATCATTGAACTAATAACTTCTTGAGTATCATTTCAGAAAGTTCAGTGATATGGGTATGGCAATGACTGAAGATGTGGACCCCTCAAAATGCTAAGGAGAACATTGGCAAAAGCTCAAGACTCTATTTTTGGTTTAGTGATCCAAGATCACATTGAGTCTATAGGAAAGCCAATACTATTAAAAGGGATGAGGTTATGATAATGATCTGGTTGCTCAAAAGTGCTTAGTGATCTATCTCCCAAACTATCGCAATCTTTCATTTCAACATATACTCATAAGTAATCTCGGTCCCACCGATTCCATAAACTCACCACACCGAGATGAACCACCTCACCATATACCCAAACCCTAGTAATTTCGGATTTTCCGATTCCAAACTCGGTCTCACGAAACTAGTGTTGCCAAGCTTCAGAACCTTCATCATCATATCGGTGTCACCGAGATGATAAAGTCGGTCCCACCGAGATTGGCAAACCCTAGTCTTTGGAAGAATCGGACTCACCGAGATTGTATTTTCGGTCCCATTGAAAATCCCAACGTTCACAAGATTTGAACTTTCGGTCTCACCGAGTTGTCAACTTCGGTCCGACCGAGATTGGTCAAATGTGTGTAACAGTTGGATTTTGTGTGGAGGCTATAAATACCCTCCACCTCCTCTTCATTCGTGGAGAGAGCCATCGAAAGAACTACCACTCCTACCTTACATTTCGAGAAGAAAACTACCTACCCTTGTGTTGAGATCAAGTTGCTCCACTCCCACCATATGAAACTTGATTTCTAGCCTTCCCAAGTTGCTTTCCACTCAATCCTTTCTTCCACCACAGCCAAATCGGTGAGGAGAGTTGAGTGTTGGGGAGATTATCATTTGAAGCACAAGAGCAAGGAGTTCATCATCACCAACACCATCTATTACCTTTTGGAGGGTGGTGCCTCCTAGATTGGTTAGGTGTCGCTTGGGAGCCTCCGTCAAGATGTGGAGTTGAACCAAGAAGTTTGTAAGGGCAAGGAGATCGCCTACTTCGTGAAGATCTACCCCGAGTAAGGCTAGTCCTCCGTGGGCGTATGCCATGATGGCATAGACAAGGTTGCTTCTTCGTGGACCCTTCGTGGGTGGAGCCCTCCGTGGACTCTCGCAGCCGTTACCCTCCGTGGGTTGAAGTCTCCATCAACGTGGATTGACGATAGCACCACCTATCGGAACCACGAGAAAAAATCTCCGTGTCTCCAAATTGCGTTTGCTCTTCTCCACCTCTCTTTACTACATGTGCAATTTACTTTCCGCTGCCACTACTCTAGAATTGCATGTGTAGGGTGATACTTGACTTTGTGAACTTGCTAAAAACTTGTCCTAATCAAAAGGCAAAGCTTTTAAATTGTCAAGTAGTCTAATCACCCCCCCTCTAGACATACTTTCGATCCTACAAGTGGCATCAGAGCTTTGGTCTCCATTGGATTGGTTTCCATTGCATTGGACTCCATAAGCTTGGTTTCACAACCTAGGAGAGTATGGCGTCTAGTGAGGGTAATTTTCGTAGAGGTCCTTACTTTGATGGTTCAAATTTTGCTAGTTGGAAGCATAAAATGAAAATGCATATTCTTGGACATAACCTCGCCGCATGGGGCATTATTTGTGTTGGCTTGCAAGGTGAGTTCTTCGAGGAAGGAAAAGTTTGGATCGTGAAGCTACTGCGGATGAATTGCGGATGTTGCAAAACAATGCTCAAGCTTGTGACATTCTCTTCAATGCTTTGTGTCCCGAGGAGTTCAACAAAATCAGCCGTCTTGAGAATGCAAAGAGATTTGGGATACTTTGGTCGAAATGCACGAAGGTACCGAGTCCGTGAAGGAATCAAAGCTAGATGTTCTTCAAGGTCAACTTGACAAGTTCAAGATGAAGGAAGGTGAAGGAGTCGCTGAAATGTACTCTAGGCTTGCTCTCATCACAAATGAGATTGCCGACTTAGGAAGCGAAGAAATGACCGACCGATTCATCATCAAGAAGATTCTCGAGCTTTGGATGGAAAGTATGATACCGTGTGCACTTTGATCCAAATGATGCCAAACTACAAGAATCTCAAGCCTACCAAGTCATTGGAAGAATTGTTGCTCATGAGATGACACTTAAAGATAAGGAAGAGCTTCACAACAAGTCAAGTGGTGCTTACAAAGCTACATGTGAAGCTCCCACAACCTCAAGTGACAAGCTAGTTTCCAATGAAGAGATAAGCCTAATGGTGAAGAACTTCAACAAATTCTACAAGAGTAGAAGCAAGGAAAGAAGCTCAAAGTCTAGATCATATGATGAAAAGAGATCTTCAAGTCGTGATCGAAACTGCTACAATTGTGGAAGACCCGGACACTACTCAAATGAGTGTTCGACTCCCCACAAGAGAAGAGAAGAATCTCCAAGAAGAAGAAGCTCAAGAGAAGAGTCGCCTCGGAAAGAGAGAAGGAGTAGAGATGATCGTTATGAACGAAGATCCTCTCGGAGAAGCAAGGATTCGGAAAGGAAAGACAAGTCATGAAGGAGCTACACAAGAAGAAAACATCAAGCTCATGTAGGTGAATGGGTCTCCGGCTCCGACTCCGACAATCACTCCGAAAGAAGCTATCACTCCAACTCCGAATCTGATCAAGATGAAGGTGTTGCCGGTCTTGCTCTCGTATCCTCCAACTTCAACTCCTATGACTTATTTGATTCACCAAATGAGGGAATTGGAAGATGCTTCATGGCTAAAGGCCCCAAGGTATCACACCCTGAATTTATTGACTTTGATAGTGATGAGGATGACTTGCTTGGTGAAGATGAGCTTTTACATGACAAATCTAGTGAGCCTAGTAATAATGAACATGCTAGTAGTCTTTATAGTCGAGAAGAGTCGAATGACAATGCTATGAAGGAGATTGAGCGTCTAACTAAAGAACTAAACACTCTTAAGTTAGCTCATGAAACAACTCAAGAGGATCATAGAGAGCTCCTAAGATCTCATGAGAAGCTACGCTTCGAGAAGCTCAATCTAGAGCAAGAACATGAGTTCCTAAAAGCTATCAATGACGATCTTCGAAAGAAGAGTTCTTCATATCTTGCCAAACGACTTCTCTTGTCTAATTTCTTGCCACCTATTAAAACTAAGCATGACAAGCATAAGAAAAATTCTTCCTCTAGTAGTAACAATAACCATGCTAAATCCAATATTGTTGCTTCTAGTAGTTCTCTTGATTCCACTAACAATGTTTCAAGCCAAGTTACACTTGAGCAAGAAAATAGTCTATTGAAAGGGATTATAGAGAAAGGTGTCTACAAGAGCCTTGCGGAAGCAAGAACTTTGAGGAAATTGTTCTTAAGCAAGGAAGGCACCGGAAGAATCAAGGAATTGGTTTTGAGCGAAAGTTCAACGCCGAGGGTGTTGAATGGGAAGAAGGTCAATATCCCACTCCAAAGTTTGTTTCTCAAAAGGAGAAGTATGATCCTACTTCTTCCAATGTGGAACAAGCTCAAGATGACCTTCCACCACAAGACCACAAGCTAAAAGGCAAGGACAAGCTTCAAGAAGAGATTGATGCATTTATTGAAGCACCTAAGGCCATGGTCAAGTGGGTTCCCAAGGAAACGTCAAGTTCTACTTCGTCAAGCTCAACTACTACCCCAAGGATTCCCATCAAGATGATGTGGATCCCGAAGAAGAAGAACTAGAAAGTTCTTGAGGGTGACTCCGCCAACATACTTCACTCACATTCATTTTGGCAAGAACTTGTGCAATCAACTTCCACATCTTGCACTAGTTCATGGAGTCACAAACCCTCTTGTTGGTAAGTCAAGGGACAAGGTAATCATTGCTTTCATGGACATCATCTATTGTGTACTTCAATCTATGTCCATGGATATCTTTGTTTGTTCCTTGTGGGACTAACCCATGTAGGTATTGAAAGTGCCCGAATCCAAAGGATTGCTCCCAACTCTTGATGATCTTCATCAACATTGAGCATCCACATCTTCAACATCTACATGAAGTCTTCTACGACAACCCAAGGTTAGTTTGACCCTTTAAAAGGGGTTCTCACATCAAGGGGGAGCTTTGCTCTAAAGAAATGAGCTAAAGCATCTTCAAATGATGTGAACACATTAATGCTTTATGTAAAAGTGGTAACCCCACTTGTGCTTAAACGATGAGTATGACCTATGATCAAATGTTCTCATTTGACTCCTAAGTCAATATACTCATATATAGATGACCTAGTCATCGACAAATTGTGTGATAGTAGCTAGTGTGTTGTTTGTGCATGTTTGACACATATTTCATTTGCTATCTTATTGCGTGAGCATGTTGGATGCATGATTTTATCCATTCGAGGACATCCATTTGTTGCTTTGGTCTCTTTGTGATTTTTCCTCTTTGACCAAATGGATGGACAAGAATGCCTAAGTTCCTCCCCTAGCTATCTATGCTTTCTTGTCTCAAATTCTATTCATGCTTATATCACAAACTTTGATCAAGTCTTTTTCGGACCCACCGAGTGAGGAGCACTCGGAGCCACCGATCCGTCAAAAGCTTAAATTCCAAAACCTTCTAAGTATTTTCGGTCGACCAACCCACTCAAATCGGACGGACCAAAATCACTTGGATTGATCTAGGTTTTCACCTCGGTGAAACCGAAGTTACAAATTCGGCGTGATCAAGTGAGTAATCGCTTGCGATTAACCATCTCGGTGCCACCGAGTTTTACAACTCGGTCCCACCGACTGTTGAAGGGTATATATACCGAGGGCAGCGCGTTGATTCTTTCTTCAAAACGCCTCGCCCCAAACCTTTTCTTTGCCGTCGCCGTGGTCTCCGGATCGTCTCCGCTGCCGCTCAGGCGCCCTCGCCGCAGTCTCCGTCGCCGTCAGCGGTCAATCTCTCCGCGCCGTTGCGCCGAGAGAAACTCCACCAAGTTAGGGTGAGTTTGATCCTCTCGTGTTTCAACCTCCGATTCAATACACGATTGGTTTGCCTAGCTTCTTGCCACGTTTGAGATCTTCCTATCCAGCAGATTAGTTCTTAGAACGAAATTGAGTAAAAGTTTTAGGGTTAGGTTTCACGAACACATCTCGGTGTGACCGATTCTACATTCTCGGATCGACCGATTTGGCCTCGGCCATTGCCTCAGACTTTTCGGTCCAACCGAAGTTGTGCAAATCGGTGTGACCGAAATGAGGATTTAGTGAAACCCTAGAGTTCTCGGCTAGACGAAACCCATTTCGTCCAACCGAAAGTGGTGTGAATGGTTCTGTTTAGACACTTCGGATTCACGAATTTTAGACTCGGTTTGACCGAAATGCATTCTGTGAAAACCTAAAACTGAAATTTGAACTCATTCTTTTGCAAGATCTTCTCGCAGTTTGTGATAACTCTTCTATTCTCGCCTATACCTTATCTATTCACAAAGTTGTCACCATGTCGATGCCGTGACAGCCGAACAGTCTGAATCTCCAATTGCTGAAATTCCAGAGGCGTGCACTAGTCCTGAAGCCAGCAGCTTTTCTGATGATGGTGAGAGGAGCACACCAAGTGGTTTGCCTCCTGCTGCCACCAGGGCCAAGAAGAAGAGAAATTCTGATGAAGAGGATTCAGATTTCATTGCTGAGGAAGAGATCACATCTAAGCCTAAGAGGAAAGTGGTTGCCAAAGAGCATCAAGGGCAACAAACCAGGAAAGGCACCAGCAAGGTGAAGAAGTCCACAGTTGCCAAGAAGCTGAGCATGGAAGAAGAAACATCCAGCAAAGTGAAGAAAACTTCCAAGAGGAAGAGGATTGTGCATGATGAAGCAGCTGATGATGATTCTGATGAGGAAGCACCCCAGCCTCCTCAGAAGCCTAAGTTGATGGGAGATGCCATCGAGGCAGGAGCACCTACAAAGTCTAAGCCATCAGCTCCAAAGAAAGGCAGCTCAAGCCAAGCCTCACGCCAAGCCAAAGAAAAACTGTCGAAACATTCCGCTTCAGAGAAGAAGAAAGACAATGTGCCACCGGTGAGTCGATGAAGAGGCACATGTCTTGCTGAAACTCCGTAAACCGCCGATCCACAATGATGCTCATCCTCGAGCTGAAAACATGAAGGAAAGAAAGGACAAAGGTCTCAAAGCTATGGAGACAAGCTGATCCATATGCCATAAGGAGAAGGACTGCTGTTGATTCAAGGTTCCACACCGAGAGCAACAAGATTTCTATGAGCAGTGCTTATGGACAAGAAGCCCATTATTCTTGACACTCGCTATGTTGATCGGGCATATATTGACATGAAGAGCACAGAGACTACTTCCCACATGTGCATGAGAGCTTCACCGCATGTGGTGTTGCTGAGTTCGTTGGTCGGTCGACGTGACTTGGAATGATGAGATGATCATGCAATTCTATGCCACAAAGACATTTCTATCCAGATGGCAGGATTGTATGGATGACTGAAGGCCAGAGATTCTCTTCAACAGTTGAAGAGTGGGCAGCACTGCTGAATGCTCCAGTGTCAAGAGATGATGATGTTGATGTCTATGGAATTCCCAAGAAAAATCATGAGTCTATGAAGAACATGTATAATGAGGTACCAGCTAAGGATGTAGAGATTTGGAAGCTCGGCTCAGTGTATCATCTCTAGGCAGGTCTCCCTACCACTAACACAATTCTGAGGCATACCCTGATGCCCAAGTCTAGAGATCATCGCATGATACGAGGCTATTCTATCAACATGCTGCATATACTAGATCAAAAGACACCTTTCAAGTTGATGGACCTAATAGTTGAGACTATCAAGAGGACTGCAGCAGACCAGAAGAGGTCATGTGGTTTTGCCCCGCACATACAGATGCTTATCAATGCCAAGTTTGGCACGGGCACCTACTTGTTGGATAGACCCCACTTGCCACTGCAGCCTGAGCATGAGGATAATGAAGTTGTGATGACTGAGGATGATCCCACGTCTGTTGAAGGTCAAGCTAAGTCTGAAGCTGCCAAACAAGCTAAAGCTGAGAAGGAAGCAGCAGCAGCAGCAGCTAAACCCAAGAGTGTTGGAGAGCAGCTCCTTGAAGCTACCCAGAGGATTGAACTACGCCTGGCTAGCATAGTGCAGTCTCAGGAGAGTCTTGAGAGGATAGTTGAAGACAAGTTTCATGCTCTGGATGTCAAGTCGATCAAGTGCAAGTCATCACAACAAGCTTGAGGCGGATATCGAGGAAGCCAAGAGGGAGAAGGCAGAGCTCATGCAGGAGATGCAGGATGACCTTGTCCAGATGACTATGAGCAGCCTGCTCCGGTTCCCACAAGACCCAGATCACTGCTATTCCGATGCACACACTGGCCTTCTGATCAAGACCTCCCAGCTCCATCGGGCCCAGCTCTAGCTCCAGTGTCCACTCCTCCAGCTCCACAGACTTCACCAAGCCTTTGCAGATGCAGATTATCTCCACTCCATCAACCTGCACAGAGCCGCCAGCAGAGTCCCTAGTGACGTTTAGCTCTATACCTTTCGAACTTTTTGGTAACTTGTTGCCAAAGGGGAGAAATTGTATAGATCATAGGACTTCGAGAGAGAGTGCTCGCTTTTGCTCTTTCGCTTATGCGGTTTCTTTGAGATACTTTTGACATTTTCGAGACATTCTGTGTGTTTGATACTACGTTTGCTCTACTTTGATGAGTGCTTGATCATACTATGCCTTAATGTGTGCTTAATGCTTATCATATGCTATTCATATCTTGTATGATCATTTACTCATGTCTTGGTGATTGGGTTCATGTTATTCATTCTTATCATTTTGTGCGCTCCACCAAGATGTATGTGACATGGAAGAGTGACACATGATCCTAATCGATTGTGCATTTGCATTCAAACGCAAATCTTAAATAATGCACAAATTTAGGGGGAGCTCTTGCTTATCACATACTTCTCAAAGCGACGATATTATTCATTGATTATATCATTTGTCGAAGCTTTGATCTATATGTTGTCATCAATTACCAAAAAGGGGGAGATTGAAAGTGCAACTAATCCCCGGGTGGTTTTGGTAATTAATAACAACATATATATCATTGAACTAATAACTTCTTGAGTATCATTTCGAAAGTTCAATTGATATGGGTATGGCAATGATCAAGATGTGGACCCTCAAAATGCTAAGGAGAACATTGGCAAAAGCTCAAGACTCTATTTTTGGTTTAGTGATCCAAGATCACATTGAGTCTATAGGAAAGCCAATACTATTAAAAGGGGATGAGGTTATGATAATGATCTGGTTGCTCAAAAGTGCTTAGTGATCTATCTCCCAAACTATCAGCAATCTTTCATTTCAACATATACTCATAAGTAATCTCGGTCCCACCGATTCCATAAACTTCCACACCGAGATGAACCACCTCACCATATACCCAAACCCTAGTAATTTCGGATTTTCCGATTCCAAACTCGGTCTCACCAAAACTAGTGTTGCCAAGCTTCAGAACATACGTCATCATATCGGTGTCACCGAGATGATAAAGTCGGTCCCACCGAGATTGGCAAACCCTAGTCTTTGGAAGAATCGACTCACCGAGATTGTATTTTCGGTCCCACCGAAAATCCCAACGCTCACAAGATTTGAACTTTCGGTCTCACCGAGTTGTCAACTTCGGTCCGACCGAGATTGGTCAAATGTGTAACAGTTGGATTTTGTGTGGAGGCTATAAATACCCTCCACCTCCTCTTCATTCGTGGAGAGAGCCATCGAAAGAACTACCACTCCTACCTTACATTTCGAGAAGAAAACTACCTACCCTTGTGTTGAGATCAAGTTGCTCCACTCCCACCATATGAAACTTGATTTCTAGCCTTCCCAAGTTGCTTTCCACTCAATCCTTTCTTCCACCACAGCCAAATCGGTGAGGAGAGTTGAGTGTTGGGGAGATTATCATTTGAAGCACAAGAGCAAGGAGTTCATCATCACCAACACCATCTATTACCTTTTGGAGGGTGGTGCCTCCTAGATTGGTTAGGTGTCGCTTGGGAGCCTCCGTCAAGATGTGGAGTTGAACCAAGAAGTTTGTAAGGGCAAGGAGATCGCCTACTCGTGAAGATCTACCCCGAGTAAGGCTAGTCCTCCGTGGGCGTATGCCATGATGGCATAGACAAGGTTGCTTCTTCGTGGACCCTTCGTGGGTGGAGCCTCCGTGGACTCTCGCAGCCGTTACCCTCCGTGGGTTGAAGTCTCCATCAACGTGGATTGACGATAGCACCACCTATCGGAACCACGAGAAAAAAATCTCCGTGTCTCCAAATTGCGTTTGCTCTTCTCCACCTCTCTTTACTACATGTGCAATTTACTTTCCGCTGCCACTACTCTAGAATTGCATGTGTAGGGTGATACTTGACTTGATCATCATTGTGAACTTGCTAAAAACTTGTCCTAATCAAAAGGCAAAACTTTTAAATTGTCAAGTAGTCTAATCACCCCCCTCTAGACATACTTTCGATCCTACATCCTTCCTCCGGCGAGGAAGATGAAGACGAGGACAAGGAGGAGGAGGGGGAGGAAGAGGAGGAGGTAGAGAACCCTCCTCCCAAGGGGAAAAAGAGAGCGGCCTCCATAGATCCGGAGGAGGGGGCATCCAAGAGGGGAAGGGTATCCCTCTCTGATGACTCAGATTCGGGCACCGAAGCCGTTCCCAAGCACCGCCCCCGCACCAAGCCCCTTGTCGAATCGTGAGTTTCCTAAGATCTTTTATATACATCTAATTATTTTTAGAGATTATAAGAATAATATCAAATTTCAAATCACAGACCGGCCCTCGACATTCCTCAAGAATCGTCATCATCGGGGGATCTTTCGCCGGACAAGATGGAGAGCGAGACGCCTCCGCGAGCTTCCTTGCCTCCTAGGGCGGATGATCTTGAGGTGTCATCCCAAAGGATTTCTCTGGGCTCTGGAGTAGTATGGGAGAGGACCAATGCGGCACCGGAGGCTACCGATAACATGGAGGGCGCAACCCCTATGGAGACCGGCCATGGGGGTCCTGGGTCATCCATCCCTCAGCCGGATACTGTTCCGAAGACCCAACGGTTCCGAAATCGGATCGTAGCCACCTCTTCGGGAGGGGGAGACGGCGACCTCTACGAATGCAGAGGCGCCGAACAAGCTGATGGATGCACTACAAGGTGCATCCCTCTTGGAGGAGCACCGTACCTTAATGGGTACGGTGGTTGAAAAAGTTCAGTCTGCCAAGAGCGGACTGGACAAAGCCTTCATGAGCCTACTAACATGCTTCGAGGTATGCGATGTAATGTCTTTTAGCCGATTTTCATAACAAATCTGTCTATATATAGATAGTAGCCCCTGAGACTCTGTTTGGCCAACGAAGGAGGGTGAACAGAGGGTTTATAGGTACCCGCAGTAAATAACATATTTAGCCTTTTTGATAATCATCGGGCTTCACTATTAGCGGCGACCGCTCAGGCCGCCGAAGTTTCCAAACTGAAGCGGAAATTGCAGCTGGTCGATGAGGACAATATCCGGATTAACAAGTAGTTCGACGAAGCACAAGGTATATTTCCAGTGCTCCATATTACACTGAATTAATTTGCAAATGCTTAAGTGAAGCTCACGCGCGGCTATATGCATAATTGCAGACGGCGCTGCTGAGGTCAAGACTGTCAGAAGTGACCTTGACCGTGCAAAGAAGTAGGCAAGGGTAAGCAATGCGGCCGCTGAGAAAGCGGCTGCCGATTTGAAGGACGAACAGGCCACCCGGCGCCAGTTTAAGGAGCGCGTATCTAAGATTGAGCAAGAGCTCAAGGACGTGATTTGCAAGTGCGAGCTCCTTGAGGAGGGGAATAAAGAGAAGGCAGCCGAACTCGCCAAGGCCCTTCAGGACGCCCAAGAGGCAAGGTCCGAATCCCGAGCGGCTCGCGAGGAGCTCCGACAAGTCGGACAGACAACGACTGTTAAGCCCTTTCTTTTATAGTCTAAGTTTGGCGATCGGAGGTATGCCTTACTGAATCGACTATGGAGTTCTCCAGACTCCTTTGCGAATCTACCGAAGAGCACCGTAGACGCAGCGCAATTCTATCGTTCCCAGGAGGGGCATGCGACGGAGAAGCTGTTCTGGTCGCAATATGTGACGCAGGAGCATTCGACGCTGTTGAATAACCAGATGGCGCAATGGGACGAGTTACACAAGATGTCCGGAGTGGCCATGAAGGAGGTGATACTCCGGCTATGGCCTGGGGAATCCGTTCCGAGCAGTTATTTTGGCCTAGTACGGTGACTCATCGATGTTGTGCCCCGAATTGATGCCATCAAACGTCCGGTGTGCATAGAAGGTGCACAAAGGGCCTTCGCCCGTGTCAAGGTGCACTGGGCTAAGATGAAAGCCGCCGTTGTCGCGGTGGAGAGTCCTCCCGAAGGCAAGGACCACCGCACGCCTGAGCGTTATTTAAACGACGTCCTAGAGGGTGCTCGTTTGATAGAGGGTCAATGCTCAAAGGACATCATATTCAAATGAATGTATTCGAATGACCCGATCGTGTGTATTATAGATATTAAGGCTTTGTAATATATTTGCACCTATATCTAAAATTGCTTTCCTCCTGTGCGGCGGTTTTTTGTACGCCTGAGAGTTTTCTAGTCGTCGGCTTCGACCCCCACGTAGATGCTATGGGGGTGTTCGGAATGGCACATGAACACTCTTGACCCAACATCTTGGTCTGTGATGGAGGTGTCAGTGCGTCAAACCAGGCAATCGGACTATACGGCTTTACCGCTCTCACTTAGCCATAGGAGTTTGACGATGGGGCTATAAAATAGCCCCTGGTATTTATGTGGCTATCTAAATGCGGATGCATTATGTATATGACTGGAAAAACAGTCCTTCGTTTAAAACGGAAAAATCGTTAAAGATTTAGTAAGTCACCGAATGGCTGACTAGCTCTCGCCGCATCATGACAGTCAGTTTTCGGCTTTCTCTACTGAGGTGCTTGACTAGCTGAACCAGAAACACAATCGCAGTAGTTCTCCCTTTACTACCCTAGCCGAACAAACGGAACGTAAGGTAGCAAACACAGGAGCCGGGTAACCCAACTATTGACCAAAGACATGATTCGGAGCCGATGCATATGATGCCAAGCTCGGGACACCGAAGTGTGCTACAAAGTTGTTCGGGGTTTCGTTTAATGGCTCATAAGTGGCCGTATAGAGCCCCTAGCAATGGATGTCAAGGTATGTGTCACAACTGGAGAGACGGACTACAGTTTTATAAATAAAGTTGATACCAAAAAATTGTCACTACTAGAATCTGATTGATACATCGAGACGTGATCTTACAGAGGGTACCATAAGCACCAAAATCATTTTACATGCCGGGGGTCTGATAACAAGGAGAAAAGCTCAGTATAGGTCCTTTTAGATAAAGTTTGGTCCGAAGAGTCCTTTGGATGTCCTGTCGCACATCTGCGCCGCTTTCATACTGTAGAGAGGAGTTCCTTGAAGGAAACGGTCTTCTGATTGTCATACGGAATCGGGCTTGGAGTGAGTCCTTGTAAGTCTGTAGGACACATGGGCTCGAATGCGCCTGTGGTAAAAAGGTAAGCGAAAAAAGGTGGAAGATCATATAGGGTCGAGTCGTACTATAGACCTTCCTATATTGTGCCTCCGCCGATGCCCAAGGTATTTGAGTGCGTAATTATGCATGCATGGTACGAATTCCGTGGGTGTGTGCGGTGATCGACGGAGGCGGAACTACTAGTCTAGCTCTGGATGTACCGAGCCACCAGTTTGCGAGACTGACCGGACTCTTTTATCAAAGTCTGGCGGCTTGATGACCGACGAGGTGTGCGGCTTAAGTGGGCCGCTTTGTACCTCGGCTGCGAGAGCTGCAGTGTGCTCCTCTGTGCAGAGGGAGCGTTCCATGTTTCCATTGACTGTTATAACACCACATGGACCTGGCATCTTGAGCTTTAAATAAGCATAGTGCGGCACCGCGTTGAATCGAGCAAAAGCGGTCCGTCCGAGCAATGCGTGATAGCCACTTCGGAAGGGTACGATATCGAGATCAAGTCTTCACTGTGGAAGTTGTCGGGCGAGCCGAAGACAACCTCCAACGTTATTGAGCCCGAACAGCGGGCCTCTACGCCAGGTATTACTCCTTTAAAGGTAGTTTTCATGGGCTTGATTCTTGACGGATCGATACCCATTTTGTGAGAGGTGTCCTGATAGAGCAGGTTAAGGCTGCTGCCGCCGTCATGAGGATTCGCGTGAGATGGAATCCGTTGATGATTGGATCGAGGACCAAAGGTGTCGATCCTCCATGACAGATATTGGTCGGGTGGTCCTTTCGATCGAAGGTGATCAGGCAAGCCGGCCATGGGTTGAATTTAGGGGCAACCGGCTCTACGGCGTAGACGTCCCTTAATGCGCGCTTGCGCTCCTATTTGGGGATGTGTGTGACATAGATCATATTCATCGTCTTGACCTTGGGGGGAAATTGCTTCTGCCCCCTGTGTTCAGTGGCCAAGGCTCTTCATCGTCGTCCTCGCTGGGCGGCCTTTTCCCCTTGTGCTCGGCATTGAGCTTGCCGGCCTGTTTAAACACCCAACAGTTTCTGTTGGTGTGATTGGCAGGTTTATCGGGGGTGCCATGAATCTGGCAAGGCCGATCAAGTATTCTGTCCAAACTAGATGGACCATCTTTGTTTCCTTTGAATGGCTTCTTCCGCTGACCGGATTTTGAGACGCTGAATCCGACGTTCACCACCGTGTCTTCTGTATTGTTTCAACGCTTGTTCTTGTCGCGTCGTGGTTCGCCATTGCCGTCCCTAGCTGCAGAGGTGCCTGGGTCGCTGGTGCTATTGCTTCTACGAGCGAGCCAACTATCTTATCCCGCGTAAAAGCGGGTCATAAGTGCGGTAAGGGCTGCTATGGACTTCGGTTTTCTCTTGGCTGAGGTGTCAGGCGAGCCACTCATCTCGGACGCTGTGTTTGAAGGCCGCGAGGGCTTCGGTGTCCGGACAATCCACACTCTGGTTCTTTTTAATTAAGAACCTGGTCCAGAGCTTCTGGGCTGATTCGCCGGGTTGCTTGATTATGTGACTAAGGTCATTGGCATCCGGGGGCCGAACATAGGTACCTTGGAAGTTGTCTCTAAAGGCATCCTCCAAGTCGTCCCAGCTTCCAATAGAGTTTTCTGGGAGGCTATTCAGCAATGCTGTGCTGGTCCCTTAAGTTTTAGGGGGAGGTACTTGATGGCATGTAGGTCATCACCGCGGGCCATGTGGATATGGAGAAGAAAGTCTTCAATCCATACTGCGGGATCTGTGGTGCCATCGTATGATTCAATGTTTATGGGTTTAAACCCTTCTGGGAACTGGTGCTCCATTACTTCATCGGTGAAGCATAGAGGGTGTGCGGCTCCTCTGTATCGGGCGACGTCACGACGCAGGCCCTTGTGAGGTTGTGTTTATCACGCTAGGCTTGATGGCCGTCTTCTCATGCTGGTGCACGCCCTCGTGATCCATAAATTGATCTGGTATGACCGGATCTATTGTCTAGGTCCTGTCGCAGGTCGTGCGTGCGTCCTGCGGCCGCCGTTTATCTACCTATAGGGCGAGGTGGCGCATGTTGGTGTTCGGCTTGGGTTGCCACTCTGTCCCGACCACGAGGCGGTCGGTCAGGTCCGTCAGCTGTGTTACGTGCTGACAGTATAGGCTCTAGGACCTCATCATTGAATTGGGAGAGCAACCTGCGCTTTGGGTAGCTCTTAGTTGGGCGTTCGAGGCCATATTCCTTGGCTGCCAGGACATTAGTCTATCTGTCATTGAGTAAATCCTGATCGGCTTGAAGTTGTTGTAGCTTTTTCCTCAGGCTTCTTGACGTGGCTATTAGCCAGCGCTCTTGTTCAAGGGGGTCCTCTAGTATGATGAAGTCTTCGTCGCCCAGGCTCTCATCCTCTTCGGAGGTCGGTAGGTAGTTACTATCCTCCGATCCCTCGTCCCTGATAGGATCATCGGGGTTGACTTGCCCCTCTTCCCATTCATCCTGCTCGGATGTTTGCTTGATAGGGGCTTCTTGGTCTTCAGCGTTATCCGGGGTGTTATTGTCTCCGGTGCCGGTATTATTGTCTTTTTTGCGACGTGATTTAGATCAGCGCCGTTGACATCGACGCTTCATAGGTGCTTCAGCAGGTTCATCCTCTAGAATCTTCCTATCGTCGACGTCATTCTCTTTGGGGGTGTCCACCATGTATACGTCATATGTGGAAGTAGCCGTCCAGCGTCCGGTAAGCGGCGGGTTCTGGCTTTGCTCCTCTCTGGCATCGTCGTCCATGCTGTCGATGTCTTCGGAAGCGTAATCAAGCATGTCAATTAAGTCCTCGATAGTGGCTATGAAGTGGGTGGTGGGTGGGACATAAAATTCTCTGCTCTCGGCCCCCACTGCGGGCTGGGCACAGTTCCGCAGCGATCCTTCTATGATGGTGAGAGATCGCATTCAGTCCAGAGCCTCGTTTAAGGTGAGGTACGATGGGGAAGCGAGAATCCGTGGAGCGAGGCGGGACAGGAGTTCCCTGGCCGTGCTCGTATAACACAGACCTCTAGAGTTTGGAGCTGGTGTACGGAGGTGAGTCCGGCTCGACGAGGATAAAGGGAGCCTGGAGTGGTTCTGGGCTGGCCGGTGAAACGATCCCCTCTGTATCTCCGATGTTGAGCTCTATGGCTGTGAAAAGTCCGACGGGCTCTAAACCCCCGTCTTCGGACTCAGCGAGGAGTTGTTGATCTGAGGCTGGAGCTGTGGTCGAGGCTGCAAACCCTTGGAAGATCAAGTCTCCTCGAATATCAGCGACGTAGTTTAAGTTTCCAAAACTGATCTGATGACGAGGGGCCTAGCTGTCGATCTGCTCCAGATGGCCAGTCGAATTGGCCTACAGTGCGAAGTCGTCGAATACGAAGATTTGGCTAGGGAGAGAAGTCTCCCTCAGGGCGGTGTTGTCGTGGATGGTTGATGGAGCCATCGAGCCTTTTGGTGATGACACAGTGGAACTCTCAATGAAAGCACCAATGTCTGTGGCAAAACTGGCAAATCTCATGTAGGGGGTCCCGAACTGTGCGTCTAAGGATCGAAGGTAACAAGGAGGCAGGGGACACTATGTTTACCCAGGTTCGGGCCCTCTTGATGGAGGTAATACCCTACTTCCTGCTTGATTGACTTTGATGAGTATAGGGGTTACAAGAGTTGATCTACCTCGAGATCGTAATGGCTAAACCCTAGATGTCTAGCCTGTATCATTGTGATTGCCTCTATGGAGTAACCCTCCGGTTTATATAGACACCGGAGGGATCTAGGGTTGTATAGAGTCGGTTACAGAGAAAGGAAGGTACATGATCCGAACGCCAAGCTTGCCATCCACGCAAAGGAGAGTCTCATCCGGACACGGGGGAGGTTCTTCTATCTTGTATCTTCGTGGCCCATCAGTCCGGCCCATATCACATAGCCCGAACGCCCGAGGACCCCTTAATCCAGGACTCCCTCAACACACCTTACTTTATTAGCATGTATAGATTTAGGGATGGGAAGAACTTGTGTTTATGTTCATCATGCAGACAAGGACGCATTTTTGAAAGGCAATATCAAGCTGGGTCTGGATGGGCTTGACATGGTGTTTGAGAGTAGTCCTAGCTATGAGGAGGTCTTGGAACATGTCATGGATTTGTCACGGCAGATGTCCTTAGTGTCAGGACTTAGTCGTGAAGCCAACGCAACTATGTGGTAGCTTGAGAGGGGTTGAATGGGACGAGAGACACGAGGTTTTACCCAGGTTCGGCCCCTCAAGGTGGACGTAAAAACCTACATCCTGATTCATTGATATTGATGATGATGATCATGATTACAGGGGTGCTCTATTTCGAGAGCTATTGACTTGTCTGTCTGTCTAGACTTTTTCCAACCCCTCCTCTTGGGGTGCCAAGCCCCTCCTTATATAAGTTGGAGGGGCGGGTTACATGTGGAGTCCTAGTAGGACTAGGACTACTCTATTCAAAGTGGAATCCTTGATTTTGCTTCATTTGTAAGGAAAAACTCCTCATGCCTTTCCTCTTAAGCCGGCCCGTCATAGCATGAACCAGCCTTCTGGGCCTTGGAACTTGTCATATATTTGACCCACCATCAGGGTCATCAGTGAGTCTCTAGACCGGTGAATCGCCAGACGAGTGAGTCGCCAGTCTTTAGGCGGGTTACCGATGAACCACCAAGTCCCAGCCGGGTCATATATCCGGCCGGGTCATATCGCAGGGTATACCAATGTGTAGGGCTCAGTTGGAAATCTTCTCTGAACTCTTCAAACGCCAAGCACGCTAGGTACAGTATCTCATCAGTATTGTGAACTCCCTGGAAAATTCCAACTTGCCTTGCTGGGTAATGCCATCGTGTTGACCGGACCATAGACTGTATGCGTGGATCTTTGATAGAGTTTGATTCATAGCAGAGGGGCGCTGAGTTTCCATGGCCACAAAAGAGGCGAGACCTCCTTTGGACGAAGGGTGGCTCTGCAATGGCGCTGGACGGCCGGCTCGACAACTAACAGTCGCTTTAACGGGTGAGAGCCGGCTCGGGACCTGACCGTGGCGGATTGAGTGAAGGGGTCGGCGACTCAAGGAGTGAAGCCGAACTTGGCCGTAACCACAGCTCGGCGCGCCGGCCAGGGTGGCTCAAGTGTCGTTGGTTTTGATGAGGCCAAGTAGCATGGTGACCCAGCGATGCGGTAGGGACGAATCCGTTTTTTACTCTGACTCGTTAATGTGTGACTCTGTCCGATTGAGGATCGTCCCTGTCTTTGAAAAATACACTATGGTTATCCCTCCAACTGTCTCTTACTCATCTCCCCAGCTGCACATCTCAGCGGCGGCGACAGAAGATGCTTAAGGCGAGCGCGTTGTGGCCGCAGAGTTGAGGCGGATGGCGGCTTGGACGGCGGTTGAAGTGAGCCCGGCGGTGACTCGGGGTCAGGTCAGCGGCAACGGAGAGGTGGAGGTAAGGCGGGGTGAGGCCACCAGGCCTGGGTGGCTCGAGAACACCGACTTGAGGTCACAAACAGTGGGGATGAATAGTAGAAGTGGAGCACCAATGACGGCGGCTTGTCCGCAGATGTGGTAGTTTAGGCAAGCGGCAGCCTGCGTAGAGACAGCAGCGGCTGGTGGCGGCTCGGAACAAGGGGCGGCCAAAGCGCCAGAGTCGCCACGGGCGGAGGGCTGCTCAAGACGAGCTAAAACGACTAGATGGATCAATGAGGGCGGCTCAACCGCGGGGTCGCATAGGCGACGTTGTTGGCCGATGGCGGGTTCTTGGAGTCGGCGACTCGGAAGAGGCCGGTGGCTCGCAGACAATGCCGCGGCAGCATATCGTGGCAGCCCAACGGAGGTGACTTAGACGCGGAATCGAGGGCGGAGGAAGTTTGTAATTGGGTTTTCCATCCTCGTCCGTGCATGTTGATGTATAACACTTTGTATTGTTGTTAGTTTGATGGATGCATGCTACGTCTTGAGCTTGCGTTGGTTTTCCTTGAAGAGGAAAGGGTGACGCAGCAATAGTAGCGTAAGTATTTCCCTTAGTTTTTGAGAACCAAGGTATCAATCCAGTAGGAGGCTCCTCAAAAGTCCCACGCACCTACACAAACAAACAAAGAACTCACAACCAACGCAATAAAGGGGTTGTCAATCCCTTCACGGCCACTTGTGAAAGTGAGATCTGATAGAGATAGTATGATAAGATAAATATTTTTTGGTATTTTATAATATAGATGCAAAAAGTAAAGATGCAAATAAAAGTAGATTGGAAGCAAATATGATAAGAGATAGACCCGGGGGGCATAGGTTTCACCAGTGGCTTCTCTCAAGATAGCATAAGTATTACGGTGGGTGAACAAATTATGTCAAGCAATTGATAGAAAAGCTTAATAATTATGAGATTATCTAGGCATGATCATGTATATAGGCATCACGTCCGCAACAAGTAGACCGACTCTGCCTGCATCTACTACTATTACTCCACACATCGACCGACTCCTGCTTGCATCTAGAGTATTAAGTTCATAAGAACAGAGTAACGCCTTAAGCAAGATGACATGATGTAGAGGGATAAACTCATGCAATATGATATAAACCCCATCTTTTTATCCTCGATGGCAACAATACAATACGTGCCTTGCAACCCCTGCTGTCACTGGGTAAGGACACCGAGCACTTCTCCCATGGCAAGAAAGATCAATCTAGTAGGCCAAACCAAACTGATAATTCAAAGAGACTTGCAAAGATAACTCAATCATACATAAAAGAATTCAGAGAAGATTCAAATATTATTCATAGATAAACTTGATCATAAACCCACAATTCATCGGATCTCAACAAACACACCGCAAAAAGAGTTTACATCGAATATATCTCCACAAGAGAGGGGGAGAACATTGTATTGAGATCCAAAAAGAGAGAAGAAGCCATCTAGCTAATAACTATGGACCCGAAGGTCTGTTGTAAACTACTCACAACTCATTGGAGGGGCTATGGTGTTGATGTAGAAGCCCTCCGTGGTCGATTCCCCCTCCGGCAGAGCGCCGGCGAAGGCTCCAAGATGGGATCTCGCGGATACAGAAGGTTACGGCGGTGGAAATTGTGTTTTGGTGGCTCCCTGGATGTTTTTGGGGTATGTAGGCTTATATAGGAGGAAGAAGTACGTCGGTGGCCGCCCGAGGGGCCCACGAGACAGGGGGCACACCCTATAGGGGGGGGCACCCTACGCTCTCGTGGCCGCCTCGGCTGCTTCTTGACTTGCACTCCAAGTCCTCTGGATCACGTTCGTTCCAAAAATCACGCTCCCGAAGGTTTCATTCCATTTGGACTCCATTTGATATCCTTTTCTTCGAAATACTGAAATAGGCAAAAAAATAGCAATACGGGCTGGGCCTCCAGTTAGTAGGTTAGTCCCAAAAATGATATAAATGTGTGAAATAAAGCCCATAAACATCCAAAAGGGGTATTATAATAGCATGGAACAATAAAAAATTATAGATACGTTGAAGACGTATCAATGCAGTAGCAACATGATCCTGACATGGCCTCGGGACTTGATCCATTGTAATAAACAACTAATGTTTTGGTTGCAGTGAATATACTCTGTTGATCTCGGTGACTTGTGCCTCGTATTGACTGATTTTGGATGCGAGACTTTGACCTGCAGCGGCAACCGAAATTAACCCAGCCTCGACGGATCTGATTGTGTGTGCTGGCGGATAAACGCAACCCTAATTTTCACTTGATCTTAAATCTTGTAGATATCCCTTTGACTGTTGTCAATGATGTATCTTCTGCGCCGACTCTTTTCCATCTGGCACGTTGCGAACTTCTCGATCCCTGAAGAAATCCCTCCAGGAACTCAACACCACCATGCACAGACCCCATGGTGGGCGCCAATTGTTGTGGATTTGTCACGACAGATGTCCTTAGTGTCAGGACTTAGTCGCGAGGCCAACACATCTATGTGGTGGCTTGAGAGGGGTTGAATGTGATGAGAGACACGATGTTTTACCTAGGTTCGGCCCCTCATGGTGGAGGTAAAAGCCTACATCCTGCTTCATTGATATTGATGATGATGATCACGATTATAGGGGTGCTCTATTTCGAGAGATATTGACTTGTCTTTCTATCTAGACTTTTTACAACCCCCGTCTTGGGGTGCCATGCCCCTCCTTATGTTAGTTGGAGGGGCGGGTTACATGTGGAGTCCTAGTAGGACTAGGACTACTCTATTTGAAGTGGAATCCTTAATCTTGCTTCCTTTGTAAGGGAAAACTCCTCATGCCTTTCCTCTTAAGCCGGTCCGTCATAGCATGAGCCGACCTTCTGGGCCTTGGACCTTGTCATCTAGTTGACCCACCATCAGGGTCATCAGTGAGTCGCCAGACGGGTGAATCTCTAGACTATTGAGTCCCCGGTCTTCAGGTAGGTTACCGATGAACCGCCAAGTCCCGGCCAGGTCATATATCCGGCCGGGTCATACCGCGGGGTATATCCCCGACAGAACAAGTGAGGAAATATTTGGATTGAATGGACCCAAGTGACATTGTTGAGTTAGAGGTAAGGTATAATGTGGGGTTTGGAATGCACATCCGTTGGAAGACAATGTCGGCGTTCTGGGAATGGGGGTCCCCAGACCTGCCTGCCTGCGGCCTGCAGCGTGGCTCAACCGGTGGCCCAGTATGGCCCGTCTTTATCAACAAACACTCAAGACCCTCGTGAGGAGCCAGGCCTCGTGGGGCGGACGACGCAAGGCCTCCTCAGGGGCGGCCTCACCAGACAGGCTCGCGAGGAGATAGAGAGATCAAGGCAGAGGGTACCTCGCGAGGTGCTCATGCCGCAATCTATGACGATCAAGACCAGGCGGGCGCCAGCTTGTGCAGTGTCCTCGTTTCCTCTTTGGTGCAAAGGGGGCAAGCGCAGGCGCGGAGTACCGAGGCATCAGGCAAAGGTTTCCATATCGGTGCGATGAGACCAAGACCAGCATGACGGCAGGATGGAGGTCACCGTGGAGCCCAAGACGGCGTCATCACCAGCACCTTTGGCAGTCGAAGACCACCTTTAGTCAGGATAGCTTGTACTAGCTATCCCCTTTAGAAATGGCCGTTGCTGGCTCCCTTCCCGCTCAATATTTGGGAAGAGGACCAGAGCCTCTATAAATAGGGCTAGCCACCATAGTAGAAAGGAGATCGTCTCATCTAGAGCAAAGAGAGACGGATCGACTCCTCTCCAAACGCACCACCACAAGAACACCTCTCCTCGCGAGGCTGTTCTTCCTCTGTACTGTTCATCATCAGCCCAAGAGGCAATCCACCACACCACACACTGGATTAGGGTATTACACCACAACGGTGGCCCGAACCAGTATAAACCTCGTGTCTCTTGTGTTGTTCATCGTGCTAGCTTAGAATCGCGGCAAGGTTGTGGGCATGCTTTGATAGGGAGAAGATCTTCGTGCGCACCCCAGAGTTTGAACCTTAAGGGTTTTGCCAGAACCCGATATCCGACATTTGGCGCGCCAGGTAGGGGTGCGCCGGAGCTCTTCCCTCCGTCGGCCCGCTCTCCACCAACACTGCCCTTTGCTCTCATGGCGGACAACACGCTTCCGGCTCCGGCGGCCGACGCGTGGCTGGGGCGGGGCTCGAGCCTTGGCCCCGCCTTTGCGGCGAGTGCAATGGCGCAAGTTCAAGCCGAGATCTTGCCACGCTTATGACGGCACAGCCGGACCAGCCGCTTTCTGTTGCATACGAGGAGGCCATCCTTAATGCCGGAGGCGACGACAAGGTCATGGCCAACTGGTTTCCCATGGCCCTCACCGGCATCCCGCACATTTGGCTGCTCAACCTGCCAACATCTTCTGTGGCCTCCTCGGAGGAGCTGCGCAACCTCTTTGTGACGCCCGGATAATTAAGCTACAGTGATCCCCCGCTAATGATGCCACGCCACCCCGCATTACTGTTGATAAACTTGCGCCAGTTCGAAACCCAGTTCAAACTTTAAAAATCAAGCAAACAATAAAAGTTTTCAAATTTTAAAACTAAAAATAAAAAAACTACAAATAAAAAGAGACAAGAAAATATAAAAAGAGAAAACAAAACTAACAAAGAACAAAAGAAAAAGAAATAGAAGAACTCCCCCCCACTGGGCCACGGCCCAGCTCGCCTCTGGACCCACTAGGCCGGTCCAGTCGGCCCAGCCGCCGCCCGACCTAACCCTAGATGACCGAACCCCCACGCCCCTCGTTCCCCACTTCCCCCACTCGCTCTCCCCCACCCCCCTCGCTCTGGATCTGAATCGGAGGAGCCCGATCCCCATCTCCCTCGCTCGACGCCCGCCGCCGCCGGACTCCACCCCGTCGAACACCGCCCCCTGCCTCCTCCCAGGCGCCCCCACTCGACTGGATCGGGGAGGGGCAAGGTCTCGTGCCGCCCCAGCGCGCCTCGACGCCGGTGCCCACCTGCGCCTTCACCCATCGTCGCCGGACAGCCGCCACCTCGTCCTCTCCATAGTCGGACCTCCTCGACCGCCGTCGAGCCCACTGCCCTAAACCCGTATGGCCACAGTGAGCATCGCCCCTCTCCTCTCCCCCTGCTTCGCTCTGTCACCGTTGAGTTTGTCCCCGCGCTCGACCGCCATGGCCGGAGCTCGCTCCGCGCCGTCGCCAACCCCGTCGTCGGTCCTCGCCTCGTGCGCCGTCATCGACGCTGCCACGACGCCGCGCCCCTCCTTTCTCCCCTGTCTCGCCACAGCCGCGCCGGCCTCGTGTCGTGCGCGCCCACCCGCGCCCCGTGGCCGCGTCCTAGGTCATCACTATCGGCCCCCACGTCCGTCTGCCCTTGCTCACCGCGGCCCACAACTGCTATTGCTGCACTCCACGGCCACCGCCCTGCCACCTCGCCCGCGGCCACGCTGACCTCCCTCCCGCGCCCCTTTTCGAGTGCGCCGCTCGCTCCTGGCAGCAGCACTGCCGGCGGCCACCACCCCGCCGCTTGCCGTCGCTAACGCCGGCGCCCATCACGCCGGATGGCTCGGGCAAGCACCTTAGCGGTTGGCGCCAGACGCTCGCGCCAGAATCGACGCCCGATAGGCTCTCTCAACATCGATCGCCGGGCCTAGCCCCAAGAAACGAAAAAAGACTTAATAATAATAATAAAATAAATTAATAATATTAATTAATTAATTAATTGAAGAATTAATTAACTTAATTAATTCTGTTAACTAACTATTAAACCAAATTAACCTGCTAATTAATTAGACTAAACAGTTAGTTAGTTAGTTAGGCAATGACATGCGGGACCCCCATGTCAGGTTGACCAGGTCAACTGCTGACATCATGCTGACGTCATGATGACGTCAGCAAACACTGTTTGGATAATGTTGGATTTAAATAATTAATTAAATTCCAGAAATTAATAAATCTTCAGAAAATCATATCTTTTAATCCGTAACTCGGATTAAAATATTCTCAACATGAAAGTTGCTCAGAACGACGAGACGAACCCAGATACACAGCCCGTTCATCCGCCACGCATCCCTAACCTATCAAACTCGCAACTTTCCTCCTCCGTCTCCTCTGCCCGAAAACACGGGACACCTGTAACGCCCTCGATGCGGCTATATCTCCCACGTGTCGAAGCACGACTTAGAGGCATACCCGCATTGAAAGCAATGTCGCAAGTGAGGTAATCTTCGCACAATCCATGTAATACATAAGGGAAAAGATACATAGTTGGCTTACAATCGCCACTTCACACAATTACATGAATAAAGCATTACATCATCCAGATACAATCAAGGTCCGACTACGGAACCAAAATAAAAGAAGAACCCCAAATGCGACAAAAGGTCCTCGATCGACCCCAACCGGGCTCCACTACTGATCAACTAGAACGAAACAACACAAAGGGAAAGATCTTCATCAAGCTCCTCCTTGAGCTTGGTTGCGTCACCTTTCGCAACATAGGCACCGCAAACTGGTTTTGAAGTATCCGTGAGTCACGAGGACTCAGCAATCTCACACCCGCGAGATCAAGACTATTTAAGCTTATGGGTAAGGTAAAGGCATGAGGTGGAGCTGCAGCAAGCGACTAGCATATACGGAGGCTAACATACGCAAATGAGAGCGAGAAGAGAAGGCAAAGCACGGTCGACAAAATATGATCAAGAAGTGATCCTATAGCAACTCGTCAAGCATAACTCCAACATCAGTGTTCACTTCCGGACTCACGGAAAGAGACCATCACGGTAAACACACGGTTGATGTATTTTAATCAAGGTCAACTTCAGGTTTTCTACAACCGACATTAACAAATTCCCATCTCGCCACATAACGCGGGCACGGCTCTCGAAAGTTTATACCTGCAGGGTGTCCCAACTTAGCCCATGACAAGCTCTCGCGATCATCGAAGGAATAGACCTTCACCCGAGACTCTCCGATCGACTCGGAATCCGGTACATCAAGACATTTCACAATGGTAAAACAAGACCAGCAAAGCCTCCCGGTGTGCCGACATCCCGATAGTAGCGCACAGATCTCGTCTCGAGCCACAACCGGATGAGCAATCCGTACAACTAAAACCAGACCTCAAGTTTCCTTGAGGTGGCGCGCAAAGCGCTCTAGTTTGGACCAACACTTAGACAAGCATTGGCCCGGGGCTGAATAAAGATGACCCTCGAGAGAGCGACTCCCAAGGGAAAAAGTAGGTGGTGGTGAGGCAAATGGTAAAAGGCAATGTTGGGCCTTTGGACAAGTTTTATTCAAAGCGAACTGTCAAGGGGTCCCATAAATCACCCGACCGCGTTAGGGACGCAAAATCCGGAACATAACACCGGTATGACGGAAACTAGGCGGCAAGAGTGGAACAAAACACCTGCATAAGGCCGAGCCTTCCACCCTTTACCAAGTATATAGATGCATTAATAATATATAAGAGATATTGTGATATCCCAACAAGTAAACATGTCCCAACAAGGAATAACATCTCCATGTTCCAACGAGGAACAAACTTCATCTTCACCGCAACTAACAACGCTATAAGAGGGCCGAGCAAAGCGGTAACATAGCCAATCAACGGTTTGCTAGGAATGGTGTCAAAGGTTAGAGGTTTGACATGGCAATTTGGGAGGCTGACAAGCAAAAGGTAGGCATCGTAGCATTGGCATAGCAAAAGAGCGAGCAAACTAGCATAGCAAAGATAGTAGTGATTTCGAGGGTATGGTCATCTTGCGGAAGGTTCTCAGAGTTGACGAAGGCTTGATCCTCGTAGGCGTTCTCAACAGGTTCCTCGTTCACGTACTCGTCTCCCGGCTCTACCCAAAGCAAGGACACAAGCAACGGAACCACAATCAAACAAGGAACAATGCACAAGCAATATGATGCAAAACATGACATGCGATGCGAGATGTGATATGCAATGCATATGTATGCTCGGAAGGAAAATGATGAACTGGCATCAACTTGGCAAACCAAGTATGCCGCTGGAAAGATGAGATGATTTCGGTTGAAATCGATATAAAGATCACCGGAATCGGATGCACGGTTTGCAAATGACAAGCAAAACAAGAATGACGCAAATCTGCGTTTAACAGCCCGATGCTACTTAGCACGCAACACAAAACTATGCTACAGCACCCCAACATAAAAACAAAGCATATGACAACGAACCACAGGAGATGCTTAACAAAAGAGGAACACTGAGCTACGGCTAAATCACATCATAACATGTTCAAACAAGCATGGAGAAAGTGCTCAAAATATCAGGTTCACAGACTTAGTGAAAATACTAACATGGCAGGAATTAACATCAGGAAGGCATGTTTAGAGCAAGCAAACAACATGCTACAGGAACTTAAAATAGCAAAGCAAGGCATGACATGATTCTACTCAAAGCATATTTCAATAGTCCCTTACTGACCATAAGCCAAAAAGGACTCTAAGAAATGATGGCACCCATGTAAACATAGCAAGTTTTATTACAGATTTCAGACTTAGTGAAAAATCAGGACATGGCAAAAACAGATAACTAGTAGGCATGTTCGTGAGCTCGATGCACTCACTACAGAGCAACACATGGCATGGCAAGGCAACCAACAGTAAGAAGGCATGATTATGAAGCTAAGCATGGCAAGAGCAAGGTCATAGCATACACGGATCAACTACAACGACCTCGTGAAAATTGAATCTCACGCAAACAATCTGTCAGGAAACATTTTCAAGCAACTTTGGAGCAAGAAATGAACATGTTCCAGCAGGCTATAATTTCAACCAAGGGCATGAATGGATAGAGCAAGACATGTATATCAAAACATGTTTATAGAGCATCTCCAGATTATGCATAGATTGATTACTAGAAGCATGTTAACATGGCATCAAATATAACAGAATCTGCCAGGAAAACAACAACAGCAACTACCCTACTTTACAAGCTCAATGCACTCAGCACACAACTCACAAAAATACATGGTCAACACCACTGGAAAGATGGCATGTCCTAGTCCAACATTCATGTAGAGCTCATACTCATAGGATGCACACATAAATCATGGCAAAAATGACAAAAGAGCTCGAGCTGATAAGATTCTGAAACTAACGATCTGAAGCTATCTTCCAACAGCATTTCGGGCATCAAGATGAGCTCAAATGCAAATGATGCAATGGAATGAAATGATGTACTCGTCGAGACGAACAATTTGACATATTACACGCGCAAAACGGAGCTACGGATGCGGAGATGTGATGCGATGAAAATGCATGAAAATTACGGAATTCTGGGACTTAGGAGAATTTCGGGGAAATCAACTCGCGCACGGATTTTGATGCTCGTCGGAGTTCTCGCGGAGAACGGGCGGGCGGCGGATCTGGCGGATCTCGCCGGAGATGCTCGGGGGCCGGAGAGGAGCGGGACGGCGGATCCGGGTGTGGCAGACCGGATCCGCCGGGCGAGGCGAGGAGGCCGAGGGGGGCGGGCGGCTGGGGCGGCGGTGTGGGCGAATGGCGCCGGCAGCGGCCACTGACAGGGCGGCGGCGATGGGCGGAGGGCGCGATCGCTGGCGGCGGAGGCGGCGCTCTGGCGAAGGAGCGGCGGCTGGCGCGGCGCGGCGGCTGGGTGGTGGCGAAGCGGGCGAGGTCGACGGCAATGGCGGCGAAGTCAGGCGGTGCCGGAAGGACGGCCGGCGGCCGGAGGAGGCGGCGGGTCCGGCGGCGGCAAGACGCTGGCCCGGGTTTGGAGCTCAGATGGGCCATGGTGCGCGGGAGAGAGGCGGCGCGAGGTGGCGAATGGGATTGGGCGAGGCGGCGGGGCCGGTGACGTGGCAGGCCGTGATTGGCCGGAGCGACGTGGCCGGCGGACACGTCCGGCGCGGCGCGGACATGTCCGGCGGCTGCGAGGGAGAGTGCTAGGGTTTGACCTGTGGGAATTCGGGGGAGGGTCTATATATAGAGGTAGAGGGAGCTAGGAGTGTCCAAATGAGGTGCGGTTTTCGGCCACGCGATCGTGATCGAACGACCGAGAGCATGGAGAGGAGTTTGGTGGGTTTTGGGCCACTTTGGAAGGGATGTTGGGCTGAAACAAAATAGGCTTTCACGGTTACCCGGTTAACCGTTGGAGTACCAAACGACCTCCAAATGGCACGAAACTTGACAGGCGGTCTACGGGTGCTATACCAAGGCCGCTTGGCAAACCTCGGGCCATTCCGAGAAAGTTTAATACCCGCACATGAAAAGAGAGAAGAGGGGACGCCGGATGACATAGGAGTGCCGGATTGCAAAACGGACAATGGGGAAAATGCTCGGATGCATGAGACGAACATGTATGCAAAATGAGATGCACATGATGACATGATAAAATGCAAATGATGACATGGCAAATGCAACACGCAAGCAAATGACATGGCAACGACGGCGAATAACTGGCAGACACCTGGCGCGTCGGATCCGGGGTGTTACAACACTCCACCACTATGAGAGGATCTCGTCCCGAGATCTAGGATGGCACCGGAGAGAAAACGGAAGAGGAAGAGAAGAGGTAAAACAAAGTTGCTTCTTTGACGAACGAGTGAAACCACGAACCTTGAGAGGTTGAGCAATTTAAAAGAAAGAGAACCACGAAGATGAACAAAGTTGGAAACACTCCGTTGGAAAAGGGGAACAAGGGATACAACGAGAAGCAAGAGGTTTAGTGATAAGATAGATATTGAAACCACTCCGGTTAAAACTAGATAGAGAAGGAATAAGATTGATATAATTTGGGCAGCACTCCGACTGTAATTGAAAGGAATAGAACATGAACTTGAGAAGATAAGATGATACTTGATGAAATCAACAACACACTGCCTCCGGAACTAAAGAATAGAAGATAGACCATTGGAATAAAAGAATGGAGAAGAAAATGACAACTTTTGCCACCAGTGAACTTGGAAAACATCCTTGCAAAGAAGATTAGAACGGAGTTGTTGGAAAATCAACAACGAAAAGAATAAGCTTGATATGGGCTTATGGCAAACATCTCAAAATGATGAGGTGACAACCGGCCACTAATGGAAATCATGATTTGATTCAGCACCAAAGAGATGAAAAACTGCTTTCGCCGAGAGGATAGGAGAAAACTTGGATCATTGATAAACACCATAATAGCAACATTCCTTAGGGAAGGCTTTAGGTGAAATCTTTCCCAAGATAACTCCAATGAAGAGACTGATGGATTTAAAATACCTCATTCTTGACAACAATATGAATCATGAAACATGAAGGAAATTGTCAAGAGTGGCATAACACCATCTGAAAAGATAAGGTAGAAAGAATTGCACTTTGGAATGCAAGCTGAAGAAAACTTGAGCTTCTCAAAACAAAACAAGTGTTGGGCACCCTGTTTAATTTTGAGTATAGCTTGGCGGATCATAACTTCAAGAGAAAACTTGAAGAACAATTCGAGATTGAAAGGAATCCTTGATGAACCGTCATGTAATGCCTCCATGAAGAACTCCGGTAATAAAAGGATGATAAAAGAAAGAGAAGTTGAAAACACAAGGTGAAGCCCTGCAAATGAATAATACTGAGATGATGAGCTTCAAAGAATGAAACTGGAAAGACTCCTAAAATGCTCCGGATGGGTGAAAAGATTCTCACAATCGAAAACCATTATGAGAGGATGGCAACAAGCTAGCACCAAGAATCTTGAAGAGAATAGAGCAAGATTAAAGAGAAATCCTTCTTCGGTCTTCAAATGATGAGAATGACAACGAGAAACACCACCAAGAATTATTGAGGCACACCGGAAGAATCAAAAGCGAAGAGGTTGAGCCAACTATGAAAAGAATTTGAAATTGATCTTGGAGAAGGCATGTGACTGATGAAATCCATTCTTACGTCAAACTTGGAGAAGAATTTAGGATAGCTCTGGGAAAATAGAAGAGTCAGGTAAGATCCTGGGAAAAGACCTGTGGGTTAGGGCCCACTCAAAAGAACACCGTTGAAAAGATTTAAAGAGAGATTGCACCGGTTGAATTAAATGGCTTGAATGAGATAACAATCTCCAAATGGCTTGAACGGATTAAGAATGGAAACACAAGTCTCCGAGATATCTTGAGCACTCCGGAATAACAAATAGCGAGAAGTAGAATGATAATGATGTGCACCGGCATGAGAAAGCATTTGACACGAGGAAAGGAATATGATCAACACTGAAAGCTTGAATTAAATCCACTGGAGAAGAAAAAGAACGAAGGATTATGAACTTGAAGCTCGTGAGCATCTACATGGGAAAACACTGGATAAAACATTGATTGAAAAGAATGAAGAGACTTCAGATGAATAAATGGATACTTGATTAAGAAATCTGTGTCCTTGAAGAAAAAGGGTGGGTGGGCGGGAAAAAACAAAGGCAATTTGGGGAAGATGGAACAAACACCGTTGAGAAGGAATGATAATTGGTCTTGCTGATGGGAAGAATGATGGGATCAACTTGAAGAGAAGCACACCGGTTGGAAAGAATTGACATGACAATCTCGATGCTCAAAAGGATTAGTATTCACATAGCAATATGAGAACACCATTTCGGAAAGGTATGGATTCAACATTTGACTTCGAAGCAACTCGAATACCACAACTCAAAACAAAAACAAAGGATGGCTTGCGAATAAGCGGAACAAACATATGATAGAGATTTCGTCCGAAGTTTTCGTGGTGGGGCCTACACGGGCTCAATCGACACAGCACCATCATGTACAAGGCAAAGGCACATGACATCTGAAGCGCCCCAGTCGGCATAGCCAAGGACTCTTTAAGACACAACGAGACCATCTGTAAAACCAACCGTGAATAGGCGGACCACTAGACGCCGAACCCCAATTTCATATCATACATCCGTCGGAAAGATATCCTAAGAGCTACTTGAATTCCCACCTATGAAACTCCCGAAACTTTCTGGTTATGCAATCTGGTGTTGGGGATACAGGGAGCAATATATCTCACACAAACTAACAATCCCTACATCCATTGTATCCATCCGTCAACACATAACCAAGAAACCTTCGAAATCGTCTACCTCAACCTTCAAAAGCATCCGTTATATGAAGTCATGGCAATACTCCGTACTCACCTCAAGATCGGGTTAGCGGGTTATCTCACCAACAACTGCATAAAAGAGATTTTCGATGTCGGCGCATTAAACTCGGTATTCCGAATCGCAACGATAAAATTATGACGACAACACCTCGGAGCTCAACTCCCGGACACCGCCACAACCCCTAAATGACAGGAGGCACCAAGACAATGTTGTCATCATAAAACCATCGAACGATTCCAATATACCCGCGTGATCCTAAAAATTTTTTAGTGAAATTTGAGAAGAGAAGAGTCAAAACTCTACGTCGGGATACCTTACCGTAAGGTCAAGGACTGGGAGTAAAAAGAATTCCTAACTCTCCGATATATATAATCCTAAATGACTCAAAATATTTTTTTCTAGACACAACTCGGCCACTAAAAACGATCAAGCAGTGGGGCTCCTAAGGTCGGGGATGGCTCTGATTACCAACTTGTAACGCCCTCGATGCGGCTATATCTCCCACGTGTCGAAGCACGACTTAGAGGCATACCCGCATTGAAAGCAATGTCGCAAGTGAGGTAATCTTCGCACAATCCATGTAATACATAAGGGAAAAGATACATAGTTGGCTTACAATCGCCACTTCACACAATTACATGAATAAAGCATTACATCATCCAGATACAATCAAGGTCCGACTACGGAACCAAAATAAAAGAAGAACCCCAAATGCGACAAAAGGTCCTCGATCGACCCCAACTGGGCTCCACTACTGATCAACTAGAACGAAACAACACAAAGGGCAAGATCTTCATCAAGCTCCTCCTTGAGCTTGATGCGCCACCTTTCGGCAACATAGGCACCGCAAACTGGTTTTGAAGTATCCGTGAGTCACGAGGACTCAGCAATCTCACACCCGCGAGATCAAGACTATTTAAGCTTATGGGTAAGGTAAAGGCATGAGGTGGAGCTGCAGCAAGCGACTAGCATATACGGAGGCTAACATACGCAAATGAGAGCGAGAAGAGAAGGCAAAGCACGGTCGACAAAATATGATCAAGAAGTGATCCTATAGCAACCTCGTCAAGCATAACTCCAACATCGTGTTCACTTCCGGACTCCACGGAAAGAGACCATCACGGTAACACACACGGTTGATGTATTTTAATCAAGGTCAACTTCAGGTTTTCTACAACCGACATTAACAAATTCCCATCTGCCACATAACCGCGGCACGGCTCTCGAAAGTTTATACCTGCAGGGTGTCCCAACTTAGCCCATGACAAGCTCTCGCGATCATCGAAGGAATAGACCTTCACCCGAGACTCTCCGATCGACTCGGAATCCGGTACATCAAGACATTTCACAATGGTAAAACAAGACCAGCAAAGCCTCCGGTGTGCCGACATCCCGATAGTAGCCGCAGCGTATCTCGCCTCGAGCCACAACCGGATGAGCGATCCGTACAACTAAAACCAGACCTCAAGTTTCCTTGAGGTGGCGCCGCAAAGCGCTCTAGTTTGGACCAACACTTAGACAAGCATTGGCCGGGGGCTGAATAAAGATGACCCTCGAGAGAGCGACTCCCAAGGAAAAAGTAGGTGGTGGTGAGGCAAATGGTAAAAGGCAATGTTGGGCCTTTTTGGACAAGTTTTATTCAAAGCGAACTGTCAAGGGGTCCCATAAATCACCCGACCGCGTTAGGGACGCAAAATCCGGGAACATAACACCGGTATGACGGAAACTAGGGCGGCAAGAGTGGAACAAAACACACTGCATAAGGCCGAGCCTTCCACCCTTTACCCAGTATATAGATGCATTAATAATATATAAGAGATATTGTGATATCCCAACAAGTAAACATGTCCCAACAAGGAATAACATCTCCATGTTCCAACGAGGAACAAACTTCATCTTCACCTGCAACTAACAACGCTATAAGAGGGGCTGAGCAAAGCGGTAACATAGCCAATCAACGGTTTGCTAGGAATGGTGTCAAAGGTTAGAGGTTTGACATGGCAATTTGGGAGGCTGACAAGCAAAAGGTAGGCATCGTAGCATTGGCATAGCAAAAGAGCGAGCAAACTAGCATAGCAAAGATAGTAGTGATTTCGAGGGTATGGTCATCTTGCCTGAAAGGTTCTCAGAGTTGACGAAGGCTTGATCCTCGTAGGCGTTCTCAACAGGTTCCTCGTTCACGTACTCGTCTCCCGGCTCTACCCAAAGCAAGGACACAAGCAACGGAACCACAATCAAACAAGGAACAATGCACAAGCAATATGATGCAAAACATGACATGCGATGCGAGATGTGATATGCAATGCATATGTATGCTCCGGAAGGAAAATGATGAACTGGCATCAACTTGGCAAACCAAGTATGCCGCTGAAAGATGAGATGATTTCGTTGAAATCGATATAAAGATCACCGAATCGGATGCACGGTTTGCAAATGACAAGCAAAACAAGAATGACGCAAATCTGCGTTTAACAGCCCGATGCTACTTAGCACGCAACACAAAACTATGCTACAGCACCCCAACATAAAAACAAAGCATATGACAACGAACCACAGGAGATGCTTAACAAAAGAGGAACACTGAGCTACGGCTAAGTCACATCATAACATGTTCAAACAAGCATGGAGAAAGTGCTCAAAATATCAGGTTCACAGACTTAGTGAAAATACTAACATGGCAGGAATTAACATCAGAAGGCATGTTTAGAGCAAGCAAACAACATGCTACAGGAACTTAAAATAGCAAAGCAAGGCATGACATGATTCTACTCAAAGCATATTTCAATAGTCCCTTACTGACCATAAGCCAAAAAGGACTCTAAGAAATGATGGCACCCATGTAAACATAGCAAGTTTTATTACAGATTTCAGACTTAGTGAAAAATCAGGACATGGCAAAAACAGATAACTAGTAGGCATGTTCGTGAGCTCGATGCACTCACTACAGAGCAACACATGGCATGGAAAGGCAACCAACAGTAAGAAGGCATGATTATGAAGCTAAGCATGGCAAGAGCAAGGTCATAGCATACACGGATCAACTACAACGACCTCGTGAAAATTGAATCTCACGCAAACAATCTGTCAGGAAACATTTTCAAGCAACTTTGGAGCAAGAAATGAACATGTTCCAGCAGGCTATAATTTCAACCAAGGGCATGAATGGATAGAGCAAGACATGTATATCAAAACATGTTTATAGAGCATCTCCAGATTATGCATAGATTGATTACTAGAAGCATGTTAACATGGCATCAAATATAACAGAATCTGCCAGGAAAACAACAACAGCAACTACCCTACTTTACAAGCTCAATGCACTCAGCACACAACTCACAAAAATACATGGTCAACACCACTGGAAAGATGGCATGTCCTAGTCCAACATTCATGTAGAGCTCATACTCATAGGATGCACACATAAATCATGGCAAAAATGACAAAAGAGCTCGAGCTGATAAGATTCTGAAACTAACGATCTGAAGCTATCTTCCAACAGCATTTCGGGCATCAAGATGAGCTCAAATGCAAATGATGCAATGGAATGAAATGATGTACTCGTCGAGACGAACAATTTGACATATTACACGCGCAAAACGGAGCTACGGATGCGGAGATGTGATGCGATGAAAATGCATGAAAATTACGGAATTCTGGGACTTAGGAGAATTTCGGGGGGGAAATCAACCTGCGCACGGATTTTGATGCTCGTCGGAGTTCTCGCCGGAGAACGGGCGGGGGCGGCGGATCTGGCCGGATCCTCGCCGGAGATGCTCGGGGCCGAGAGGAGCGGGAGCGGATCCCGGGGCCGACCGGATCTGGCCGGGCGAGGCGAGGAGGCCGAGGGCGGCGGCGAAGGGTATGGCGGGGCGGGCGGGGCTGCCACGGACAGGGCGGCGGCGATGGGCGGAGGGCCGCGATCATGGGCGGCGGAGGCGCGCGCGCTGGCGCGTGGCGGCTGGCGGCATGGGCGTCATGGGCGTCGGCAGGCGAAGCGCCGGCGAGGTCGACGGCAATGGCGGCGAGTCGGGCGGTGCTCGGAAGGACGGCCGGCCGGAGGAGGCGGCGGGTCGGCGGCGGCAAGACGCTGGTCTTGGGCTCAGATGGGCCCGGGGGCGCCTGTGATGGGAGGCGGCGTGACAGTGGCGCAATGGGATTGGGCGAGGCGGCGGGGCCGGTGACGTGGCAGGCCGTGATTGGCCGGAGCGACGTGGCCGGCGGACACGTCCGGCGCGGCGCGGACATGTCCGGCGGCTGCGAGGGAGAGTGCTAGGGTTTGACTGTGGGAATTGGGGAGGTCTATATATAGAGGTAGAGGAGCTAGGAGTGTCCAAATGAGGTGCGGTTTTGCCACGCGATCGTGATCGAACGACCGAGAGCATGGAGAGGAGTTTGGTGGGTTTTGGGCCACTTTGGAAGGGATGTTGGGCTGAAACAAAATAGGCTTTCACGGTTACCCGGTTAACCGTTGGAGTACCAAACGACCTCCAAATGGCACGAAACTTGACAGGCGGTCTACGAGTGCTATACCAAGGCCGCTTGGCAAACCTCGGGCCATTCCGAGAAAGTTTAATACCCGCACATGAAAAGAGAGAAGAGGGGACGCCGGATGACATAGGAGTGCCGGATTGCAAAACGGACAATGGGGAAAATGCTCGGATGCATGAGACGAACATGTATGCAAAATGAGATGCACATGATGACATGATAAAATGCAAATGATGACATGGCAAATGCAACACGCAAGCAAATGACATGGCAACGACGGCGAATAACTGGCAGACACCTGGCGCGTCGGATCCGGGGTGTTACAACACCGGGGATACTTTTCCGGATGTTTCCCCCTTCACCGGTATCACCTCATACCGCGTTAGAACACGTCTAGCTCTGCTTGTTGTCCTGTTATGCTTATGTTTGCATTGTATTTACTGTTTCTCCCCTCTTCTCTCCGGTAGACTCTGAGACCGACGCTGCTGCCAGCCGATCATTGCGGAGTTGATGACCCTCTCTCTTGCCGAGCAACCAGCAAGCCCCCTTGATCACCAGATATCGCCTATTCTCCTCTATCTGCTTGCATTAGAGTAGTGTAGCATGTTTCGCTTCCGTTGATCCTATTCTCGATGCATAGCCCGACATTGTTGCTACATCTGTTGATACCTTACCGCAATCCTAAATGCTTAGTATAGGATGCTAGTTTATCATCATTGGCCCTACATTCTTGTCGACCGCCTTGCTATACTATTGGGCCGTGATCACTCGGGAGGTGATCACGGTATATACTATACATACATCTTGTCACAGATGGTGACTAAAGTCGGGTCACTCGATGAGTACCCGCAAGTGATTCTGATGAGGGGCTGAAAGGACGGTGGCTCCATCCCGTGAGAGGTGGGCCTGGGTTCCCACGGCCCCGATTGTTACTTTTTGGCGGAGCGGCAGGCGGGTTGAGACCACCTAGGAGACAGGTGGGCTGGCCCGATCGGCGCGTCGCGGATACTTAACACGCTTAACGAGATCTTGGTATTTGATCCGAGTCCGCCATTTGGTCTATACGCACTAACCATCTACGCGGGAGTAGTTATGGGTATCCCGACGTCGTGGTATCAGCCGAAGCCTTCTAGACGTCAGCGACTGAGCGGCGTGCACCGGATTGGAACGTAAGCCTGCTCTTGTATTAGGGGGCTAGTTCTGCTTTCGGCCACCCACGCAACATGCAGGTGTGCAATGGGCGATGGGCCTGCCCTGCGCCATAGGAGTTAGACCGGCGTCTTGACCTCTGTTAGGCCTAGGTGGGGCTGCGACGTGTTGATCTTCCGAGGCCGGGCATGACCCAGGAAAGTGTGTCCGGCCAAATGGGATCAAGCGTGTTGGGTTATTTGGTGCACCCCTGCAGGGAAGTTTATCTATTCGAATAACCGTGTCCCTCGGTAAAAGGACGACCCGGAGTTGTACCTTGACCTTATGACAACTAGAACCGAATACTTAATAAAACACACCCAGACAAGTTCCACAGACAACCCGGTGATCGCTTTTCCACAGGGCGACGAGGGGAGGATCTCCGGGTAGGATTATGCTATGCGATGCTCTTGGAGATGCTATTTGGAGATGCTACTTGGAGATGCTACTTGGAGGACTTCAATCTACTCTCTTCTACATGTTTGCAAGGCGGAGGCTGCTGAAGCATAGTCTTCGATAGGACTAGCTATCCCCTCTTATTTCGGCATTCGCAGTTCGGTCCACCGATATGGCCTCCTTACACATATACCCATGCATATGTAGTGTAGTTCCTTGCTTAAGTAGTACTTTGGATGAGTACTCACGGTTGCTTTCTCCCCTTTTTCCCCTTTCCTTTCTTTACGGTTGTCGCAACCAGATCTTCGGAGTCCAGAGCGACGCCACCGTCGGCGGCGACCCCTACTACATTGGAGGTGCCTACTACTACGTGCAGCCCACGGCGACGACCAGAGTAGTTAGGAGGATCCTGTGCAGGAGGCCTGCGCCTCTTCGATCTGATCCCGGTTTGTGCTAGCCTTCTTAAGGCAAACTTGTTTAACTTATGTACGTACTCAGATATTGTTGCTTCCATCGACTCGCCTATGATCGAGCACTTGTATTCGAGCCCTCGAGGCCCCTGGCTTGTATTGTGATGCTTGTATGACTTATTTATGTTTTAGAGTTGTGTTGTGATATCTTCCCGTGAGTCCCTGATCTTGATCGTACACATTTGCGTGCATGATTAGTGTACGATTGAAACGGGGGTGTCACAAGTTGGTATCAGAGCCGACTGCCTGTAGGAATTCCCCCTTCCAACTCCTTGGCCGAAGTCGAGTCTAGTCGATGAAAACTATTTTGCTAACATGGCTGTGTGGCCCATGGGCCCACGTCGCCATTGGGTGGTAGTAGTATCTTTTATTCCTCGACCTATACTCTGGGACTCTGACCTCTCTTCTATTCGGGTTTAAATGATTTTGCTAAATCTAACATTAGGATCTCGTTATCACTTTCACCCGGAGAGCCCCTTGTTATTGATGATCGTCTGCGCACTGAAGACCTCAAGATACTCTCCGCTATTAACCCGAGAACTTGTGCTCATCGCATTTACAATTTCCTTCTACCTCAACCCTTATGATAACTACTTGCGGTTGTCATTTTACATTCATCCCCGATTGGTCTTGTTATTACAAGATACCTCAAATACTAAATCGTTGTTTTGATAATCCTTTGAGCTTAGTGCCTTGTTGTTCATTGTCACTGAATACCCATACGGATAATTCTCGCACTTATCGAGTATCCGCTCATCCCCGCTTATTCATGTGTTTCACAAAGGTCTTTGAAATACTATCAAATCCTCCGAAAATCCTTGCAGCCTTATTGCTCTACAAATACTTGTCTGCTTGCATTATGGATGCTTTCCATATGTCTGGCAAAATTCGTTAGTATCCTTAGGCACCGTCATTTTGATCCCTTTGATTCAACATGAGTGTGAATCACGCAATCATCAGTTGATCCTTTTAAATTATCTTTTCGGCTCAGACGTCATTTTAAACATGAGCTGGTTCTCAACAAATCCAAATGCCATCGCTTGTACCCCTAAGGCTATTCTACTTATCCATCCCTAATCAGAACATTGCTTCTGATCCCTTGATTTGAAAATCATAAATTCCTTTGCATTTGAGCTCTGGGTTAGTTAGTTATTTCCATAATCCAATGCCTCCGCATTGTTACTTCCTCTGGTTGTGTGCCGATGCTCACATCAGCTCTGTTATGAACCGGCAGATCCTTTGTTGGATTTTATCCGATAGCGTCCTTCATATTCAATTCCTTTGGAAGTTCTTTCTCCATTGGTAAATCCTATCCTCTGATTGACCAACCATGCTCTGATTTCGAGCTTGTGGTATTTACTATTGAAGCTTGTGGTATATGTTTCCACGATACCCTGACGGGTTGAACCTATGCCTTCCTTAATATGTGTGAACTCGAAAGTTTTCACGAGTCATACTCTTCTGTTGTTTTGCCAGGTAAAATTTCTACACTATAGCTTCATCAAAAGCGTAGAAGTAAAATGAAAGGTTATGCATTGAAGAAGTGGGAGTCGACCTTGAACTTTGTGTTCATGCCCATGGACACGATGTAGATCTTGTCATGTAAGCTTCTCGGTAAACAATAATTATCCCCTTGATATAATTTCATCTTATATCTGGGATTTGGTCTTTTGCAATCGTGGTTTCCGACCATATTGTTCTTCCTTGATCCAATTTCTCGGACAAGTTCAAGCACTTGTCTTCTAGAGAGCAATAACCTAGTCCAACCTCTACTTTGATCTGTCATCGAGTATTACCCCCTGGTATCTCGAGAATATCAAGGAACTGTGTTGCTTCCTATGAATCTTCATCTAGTATTGCTTCTCACCGTCTTCAGATTTTCCTCGGGTTCTGAGTTATTAAACACTCAAAGACACCGATAACTGACTCGAATCCGCATCGCGATTAAGCTACTCTTGGTAACCTTCATTACTTACGAGTTTGAACTCCATCACATCATTCCTAGCCTATTTGGCTATATCCTTGTCGTGCTGATTTTAACTATGCTACCTGGACCTTATTCCCAGAGCACAACTTTCGACGATGAGCTAATCTTACGTCGATCTTCCTCGTCATATCATTTCTCCTTGAACAACAAACTTGATTTCGAGTTTGTGTCGCACTCCATGATTCCAATAACCTTCCGCTTCATCATTCCTTTGACCGATGTAAATGCCGATTGATTACATGTTCATGAAATCTCTTGACAAATGTGTCGTGATCATCATTGACCTTATGAGCTCTCCCAGGATATCAATTGAGTTCATGATGAGAAATACTATCCTTGCCCCCGATGATTTGTGTTAGCTTTGACCACTTTATTGCCTTCCGTTCAACACAAACTTGTTCGTGTTTTGTGTTATACCTTGAGTTCCCTGCTATCCAGCATTTGTTCTTCTTTACCTTGGAGTATTACCATCTTTTAATATCAAGGATGTTGTGAGGATTGCTCCACCTCTTAAGAATTCTTGGTATAGTGATACTTCTCATCATCACCATTCTTTCTTGGTCCTCGCGTTGATTCGAACCGGGGTACCAACAAGTGAACGGTGCTGTTTGGATTCTGCCTTTCTAGCAACCCTATTGCTTTGAAGTTAATGGTCGGCCATTCATTATTAGACTATTGATTATTGAATCACTATTCTGACATTGGTCGTGCAGCCCAACCCACATTTCGGGCGCACCTTTCTACCAATGTTTAACTGTTTATGTTTTCCTCCAGCATACCTCATTATATCATTTGATCCGACAAATGTTATCTCCTTGTTCACATAGTTGTGGAAATCCATCCTTTTTGGAAATGTCAATGGATTGTCGCTGAGTCAATCAGCCACCTCCTCACCTCTCCTTGATTAAATGATGAACTTGTGTGTCGGAACTCGCTCCATAGCTCATTTCCCGAGAATCTTACATTGTCATCTCGTAAATTGTGTTGCACCTTTTCTTCTGAGTTATCCTGACACCAATCGGATCTGAACCTCGGTCAGATATGATGGTTGGAACATATTTCCAAGAATTATAACATTGGTCTTTATATGACCCGGTAAGGTGGGGTCATACCTAGCCCACCAGGCCGGAGACCCTATTGTTATAGTTCCCTTTTGCTATGTTATCCATTCTTCCATGAGGAAACAGTAAGACTTATTCTACAAGTTGTTCCTGATGAATCCTTCATGTATCAAAAGTACGACCTTTACTTGAAGACCATGTCCATGCTATCTCGAAGCTTGTCTGTGGTACTCCGATCTTCAATAAAAACATTTGAAGCATAATGCTAAATTTTCGTTATCAATTATTCAAACACCGTTGTATGGATAATGCCATGAAAATTCCTCTCCCATAACCTAAATGGTTTCCTACGTTATATCCTGTCATGGATATCATGCTCTCTGCTTGTCCATGGGAAGGATATACCCATGAATTATGTGTTTAAACACATTTTTCTTTCCATCGTTCTGATTAAATCTGATAGACACTTTTCCCTTTCCATTGGTTTGTTTAGACCATTTCTATGATCTATATGATATTGGCAGTAATAATTCTCTGCTTGTGCAAACACCTCGGTGTACAACTCTGTCAGTAAGACCCTATTGAAATTGTCGATAGCATTCCGGTCACCACCGATGGACGAGAACTTTGCCTATTGGTCCGCCTCGTTCAACGAGCAGGAAAATGGTTCTCTTCGTCCCTCTCCCTTGGTATCGACGTTGTTGCCAACATAATCGACAGGCTATCCGCTGACATGCCTTTCTTGCATGATCACGCAAGACGTCTCCGCCCTTCCTACTTTTAACCCCACGTGGTGGGCCCATAACCCACAGTTCCACATGATCGAAACCTGACTCTCCTGTACACCCCCTGTTCCCAAAGTTATTCCTCTCGCGTGGACTCGTATGTAATTCATGAGCCACCTTCCGATGAGATCAACAATCTGGTATCAGGCGCAATACTTATTCCCATTGCTCTGAACCCCTTTCTCACTTCGCTCCAGGCAACGAACGATTGCCTATGCACTTGAAACTTCTATTTTGCACATTCTTGCTTTGCTCACGATATTGTCTTAAATTTCAATTCGAGAGTTAATTTCCGCCACCTTCCTCGTTGTTGTCTACCAGATAGTCTACCCTACAGAGGTCCATTCTTCCGGTATACCCCCTTAATCTTTCGTTAGTATGATGAAGACTCCGAAGGAAGGATGGCCACTTCATCATGATGACCTGGAGCAGAGAAATGAAGACATCACCAAAAAGGGATCAACTACTTCGGAAAGAGCAATTAAGACCGAGAACACTCGCTAGAATTTCGTAACTAGAATCTTCTTCCCCCCTTATGCCTCCTAAATCTCGGGACGAGATTTCTTGTAGTGGAGGAGAATTGTGACGCCCGGATAATTAAGCTACAGTGATCCCCCGCTAATGATGCCACGCCACCCCGCATTACTGTTGATAAACTTGCGCCAGTTCGAAACCCAGTTCAAACTTTAAAAATCAAGCAAACAATAAAAGTTTTCAAATTTTAAAACTAAAAACAAAAGAAACTACAAATAAAAAGAGACAAGAAAATATAAAAACAGAAAACAAAACTAACAAAGAACAAAAGAAAAAGAAATAGAAGAACTCCCCCCACTGGGCCACGGCCCAGCTGGCCTCTGGACCCACTAGGCCGGTCCAGTCGGCCCAGCCGCCGCCCGACCTAACCCTAGATGACCGAACCCCCCATGCCCCTCGTTCCCCACTTCCCCCACTCGCTCTCCCCCACCCCCCTCGCTCTGGATCTGAATCGGAGGAGCCCGATTCCCATCTCCCTCGCTCGACGCCCGCCGCCGCCGGACTCCACCCCGTCGAACGCCGCCCCTGCCTCCTCCCAGGTGCCCCCCACTCGACTGGATCGGGGAGGGGCCAGGTCCCATGCCGCCCCAGCGTGCCTCGGCGCCGGCGCCCACCTGCGCCTTCACCCATCGTCGCCGGACAGCCGCCACCTCGTCCTCTCCCTCGTCGGACCTCCCCGACCGCCGTCGAGCCCACTGCCCTAAACCCCTACGGCCACAGTGAGCATCGCCCCTCTCCTCTCCCCCTGCTTCGCTCTGTCACCGTTGAGTTCGTCCCCGCGCTCGGCCGCCATGGCCGGAGCTTGCTCCGCGCCGTCCCCAACCCCGTCGTCGGTCCTCGCCTCGTGCGCCGTCATCGACGCCGCCACGACGCCGCGCCCCTCCTTTCTCCCCTGTCTCGCCACAGCCGCGCCGGCCTCGTGTCGTGCGCGCCCACCCGCGCCCCGTGGCCGCGTCCTAGGTCATCGCTGTCGGCCCCCGCGTCCGTCCGCCCTTGCTCACCGCGGCCGGCAACTGCTGTTGCTGCACTCCACGGCCGCCGCCTCTGCCACCTCGCCCGCGGCCACGCTGACCTCCCTCCCGCGCCCCTTTTCGTGTGCGCCGCTCGCTCCCTTGGCTGCACCCGTCGGCGGCCACCCCCGCCGCGCCCGTCGTGCCAACGCCGGCGCACCGCTACGCCGGATGGCACGGGCGAAGGCTTACAGGGTGGCGCCCTGCGCTCACGCGCCAGTAACCCGACGCCCGATAGGCCTCAAGCCATCGACTCGCCGGGCCTAGCCCGAAGAAACGAAAAAAGACTTAAAAATAATAATAATAAATAAATAATATTAATTAATTAATTAATTGAAGAATTAATTAACTTAATTAATTCTGTTAACTAACTATTAAACCAAATTAACCTACTAATTAATTAGACTAAACAGTTAGTTAGTTAGTTAGGCAATGACATGCGGGACCCCCATGTCAGGTTGACCAGGTCAACTGCTGACGTCATGCTGACGTTATGATGACGTCAGAAAACACTGTTTGGATAATGTTGGATTTAAATAATTAATTAAATTCCAGAAATTAATAAAATCTTTAGAAAATCATATCTTTTAATCCGTAACTCGGATTAAAATATTCTCAACATGAAAGTTGCTCAGAACGATGAGACGAACCCAGATACGCATCCCATTCATCCGCCACGCATCCCTAACCTATCAAACTCACAACTTTCCTCCTCCGGCTCCTCTGCCCGAAAACACGGGACACCGGGGATACTTTTCTGGATGTTTCCCACCTTCACCGGTATCACCTCATACCGCGTTAGAACACGTCTAGCTCTGCTTGTTGTCCTGTTATGCTTATGTTTGCATTGTATTTACTGTTTCTCCCCTCTCTTCTCTCCGGTAGACTACGAGACCGACGCCCTGCTGCTTTGCTTGATTCATTGCGGAGTTGACGACCCTCTCTCTTGCGAGCAACAGTGCAAGCCCCCTTGATCACCGGATATCGCCTATTCTCCTCTATACTGATTGCATTAGAGTAGTGTAGCATGTTAATGCTTTCCATTGATCCTATTCTGATGCATAGCCTGACATTGTTGCTACATCTGTTGATACCTTACGCAATCCTAAATGCTTAGTATAGGATGCTAGTTTATCATCATTGGCCCTACATTCTTGTCGATCGCCTTGCTATACTATTGGGCGTGATCACTCGGGAGGTGATCACGGTATATACTATACATACATCTTGCATGAGATGGTGACTAAAGTCGGGTGACTCAATGAGTACCCATAAGTGATTACGATGAGGGGCTGAAAGGACGGTGGCTCCATCCCGGTAGAGGTGGGCTGGGTTCCAGACGGCCCCGACTGTTACTTTTTGGCGGAGGCGGCAGGCGGGTTGAGACCACCTAGGAGGCAGTGGGCTGGCCTCGATCGGCGTTCGCGGATACTTAACACGCTTAACGAGATCTTGGTATTTGATCTGAGTCCGCCATTTTGTCTATACGCACTAACCATCTACGGGAGTAGTTATGGGTATCCCGACATCGTGGTATCACGAAGCCTTCTAGGCGTCGGCGATTGGCGCGCGCGCGGATTGGGCGTAAGCCTGCTCTTGTATTAGGGGCTAGTTACGCTTTGGCCGCCCATGCAACGTCTTGGTGTGCAATGGGCGATGGGCGGAACTGTGCCATAGGAGTTAGACGGCGTCTTGACCTCTCTCTTAGGCCTAGGTGGGGCTGCGGCGTGTTGATCTTCCGAGGCGGGCATGACCCAGAAAGTGTGTTCGCCAAATGGGATCAAGCGTGTTGGGTTATGTGGTGCACCCTGCAGGAAGTTTATCTATTGAATAGCCGTGTCCCTCGGTAAAGGGCGACCGGAGTTGTACCTTGACCTTATGACAACTAGAACCGGATACTTAATAAAACACACCCAGACAAGTTCCACAGACAACCCGGTGATCGCTTTTCCACAGGGCGACGAGGGGAGGATCGCCGGGTAGGATTATGCTATGCGATGCTACTGGAGATGCTATTTGGAGATGCTACTTGGAGATGCTACTTGGAGGACTTCAATCTACTCTCTTCTACATGCTGCAAGACGGAGGCTGCCAGAAGCGTAGTCTTCGATAGGACTAGCTATCCCCCTCTTATTCGGCATTTCGATTCGGTCCTTGATATGGCCTCCTTACACATATACCCATGCATATGTAGTGTAGTTCCTTGCTTGCGAGTACTTTGGATGAGTACTCACGGTTGCTTTCTCCCCCTTTTCCCCTTTCCTTTCTTTACGGTTGTCGCAACCAGATCTTTGGAATCGAGGCAGACTTCACCGTCGGCGATGACCCCTACTACTGGAGGTGCCTACTACTACATGCAGCCGGCGGCGACGACGAGGAGCATTTAGGAGGATCCTGCAGGAGGCTGCACCTCTTCGTCTGTATCGGTTTGTGCTAGCCTTCTTAAGGCAAACTTGTTTAACTTATGTCTGTACTCAGATATTGTTGCTTCCGCTGACTCGTCTATGATCGAGCACTTGTATTCGAGCCCTCGAGGCCCCTGGCTTGTATTATGATGCTTGTATGACTTATTTATGTTTTAGAGTTGTGTTGTGATATCTTCCCGTGAGTCCCTGATCTTGATCGTACACATTTGCGTGCATGATTAGTGTACGATTGAAACGGGGGCGTCACACTCTTCCTCACCCACTACGCGGGGCCGGCGCCCCCGGTTGTTGCAGCTCTCCTGGGCAGCTCGCAGGCTCCACCCTCAGACCGCCACACCAAGCCGTTCTTTCATCAGATTGGCGCCGCCTTAGCACGGCAAGGAGCTCCCCCGGGTTGGAAGGCACCCAAGGCCGACCTGACCTTCAACTCGGACGATCACCCCGTCAACACCGCCTGCTCGGGCGCCCTTCCAATGCTCTACACGCCTACCATCTGCCAGGTGGCCATCACCAAAACCCTCATCAACGACGGCGCAGGCCTCAACGTGCTCTCGGTGGAGGCCTTCAGCCTCCTCCATGTACCGCTGGAACGGCTCCGACCCAACAAGCCCTTCTCGAGCGTCGGAGGCGGTTCCTCCAGCTCCCTGGGGTAGATCCGCCTCCCTATGACCTTCGGCACCCATGACAACTACCGCACGGAGTTGATCGACTTTGACATCGCCCGCATCAGCCTCCCATACAATGCCATTCTCGGATACCCAGCTTTGGCTCGGTTCGTGGCAGCGACCCATCCAGCCTACAACCTCATGAAGATGCCCGGGAGCAGCGGCGTCCTCACCGTGGCTGGGGATACCAAGGATGCTCTGCTGGCGCTCAAGCTCGCCCTCAAAATAGCCGCAGCAGCGCAGCCTGCCGGCACGGACACATCCAAGGCCTGCCCTCAAGATCCGAGAGCATGTTGTTGTGCCAAAAAAGGGAGGAAAGGAGCATGTGCGTCGACTTCACCAACCTCAACAAGGCCTGCCCTCAAGATCCGTTCCCACTCCCCCGCATCGACCAAATTGTCGACTCCACCGCCGAGTGCGACCTGCTATGTTTCTTGGATGCATTTTTGGGTTATCACCAAATCAAGATGGCGGTAGAAGACATGGAGAAGACGGCCTTCCTGACCCCATATGGGATACTGCTACACCTGCATGCCGTTTGGGTTGCACAATGCGGGCGCAACCTTCTAGCGGCTGATGCACATCGCCTTAGGTCGGCAGCTCGGGAAAAACGCCGAGGCTTACATCGACGACATTGTGGTGAAGTCTCGGGAGGCAAAGACCTTGATCCAGGATCTAGAGGAGACCTTCGCGAGCCTCCGCAAGGTGCACCTGCGACTCAACCCGGAGAAGTGCGTGTTTGGCCTTCCTTCTGACAAGCTTCTAGGCTTCCTCGTGTCCCACAGAGGGATCGAGGCCAACCTGGAGAAGGTCAAGGCAATCAAATACATGAGTCCACCGCAAACCCTCAGAGAAATGTAGAAGCTCGTCGGACGCGTAACTGCGTTAGGACGCTTCATCTCCAAGCTGGGGGAGCGCGCCCTACCTTTCTTCAAGATGATGAAGAAGAAGGGCTCGTTTGAGTGAACACAGGAGGCCGACCAAGCGTTTCAAGACCTTCAGAAGCATCTGACCAGCCCTCCTGTGATGGTGGCACCACGCCCTCTTGAGTCCCTGGCGCTCTACCTCGCCGCCAAACCCTACTCTGCCTGTGCAACTCTAGTGGCGGTAAGGGAGGAGCGCCAGGTCAAGGTTGTGTCACGACCGGCCACGGCCCCAGTCGTGGCGGCGCAAGACCAAGAAGGCCTCGCGAAGACCACGGCCTAGGCAGATGGAGACCAGCCTCAGCAGGAAGACGCCCCCAGGGATGAAGAGGCCGCGCCAGGCAGCTAGGCGCTAGGGGATCCGTCGTCTCAGGAGGCGTCTAACCCTCCGGAGGGCACATACCTCGTCAGCAAACCCACCCTCGTCGAGCATCCGGTGTACTTCATCAGCACGGTGTTGCGGGATGTAAGGGCACGATACCCCATGCCTCAGAAGCTCTTGCTCGCGCTATTGGTGGCCTCGCGTAAGCTCCAACACTACTTCCAAGGTCACCCCATCAAGGTCGTCTCGGCCTACCCATTGGAAAGGGTACTCAGGAGCCCCAACTCCGCTGATCGAGCTGCAAGCGTTTTAGTTGGAGTTCAGCACAACCAGGGTCATCAAGGGAGCCGCTGATAACCCACAAGTGTAGGGGATCGCAATAGCTTTCGAGGGTAAAGTATTCAACCCAAATTTATTGATTCAACACAAGGGGAGCCAAAGAATATTCTTGAGTATTAGCAGTTGAGTTGTCAATCCAACCACACCTGGATAACTTAGTATCTGCAACAAAGTATTCTATAGCAAAAGTGGTATGATAATAAAGGTAACGGTAGCAGAAGTAATGTTTTTGGGTTTTGTAGTGATTGTAACAGTAGCAACAGAAAAGTAAATAAGCGAAGGACAATATGTGAAAAGCTCGTAGGCAACGGATCAGTGATGGATAATTATGCTGGATGCGATTCCTCATGTAATAGCTATAACATAGGGTGATATGGAACTAGCTCTAGTTCATCAATGTAATGTAGGCATGTATTCCGTAAATAGTCATACGTGCTTATGGAAAAGAACTTGCATGACATCTTTTGTCCTACCCTCCCATGGCAGCGGGGTCCTAGCGGAAACTAAGGGATATTAAGGCCTCCTTTTAATAGAGAACCGGAACAAAGCATTAGCACATAGTGAATACATGAACTCCTCAAACTATGGTCACCGAGAAGTATCCTGATTATTGTCACTTCGGGGTTGTCGGATCATAACACATAATAGGTGGCTATAGACTTGCAAGATAGGATCAAGAACACACATATATTCATGAAAACATAATAGGTTCAGATATGAAATCATGGCACTCGGGCCCTAGTGACAAGCATTAAGCATAGCAAAGTCATAGCAACATCAATCTCAGAACATAGTGGATACTAGAGATCAAACCCTAACAAAAGTAACTTGATTACATGGTAAATCTCATCCAACCCATCACTGTCCAGCAAGCCTATGATGGAATTACTCACGCACGACGGTGAGCATCATGGAATTGGTGATGGAGGATGGTTGATGATGACGACGGCGACAAATTCCCCTCTCCGGAGCCCCGAACGGACTACATATCAGCCCTTCCGAGAGAGATTAGGGCTTGGCAGCGGCTCCGTATCGTAAAACGCGATGAAACTTTCTCTCTAATTTTTTTCTCCCCGAACGTGAATATATGGAGTTGGAGTTGAGGTCGGTGGAGGTCCAGGGGGCCCACGAGATAGGGGGGCGCGCCCATGGGGAGGGGGCGCGCCCCCACCCTCGTGGACAGGGTGTGGGCCCCCTGGTCTTTCTTTTGCCAGTATCTTTTATATTTTCCAAAAAGTCCCTCCGTGGATTTTTAGGGCATTCCGAGAACTTTTCTTTTCTACACATAAAACAACATCATGGCAGTTCTGCTGAAAACATCGTCAGTCCGGGTTAGTTTCATTCAAATCATGCAAGTTAGAGTCCAAAACAAGGGCAAAAGTGTTTGGAAAAGTAGATACGTTGGAGACGTATCAACTCCCCCAAGCTTAAACCTTTGCTTGTCCTCAAGCAATTCAGTTGATAAACTGAAAGTGATAAAGAAAAACTTTTACAAACTCTGTTTGCTCTTGTTGTTGTAAACATGCAAAGCCATCATTCAGGTTTCAGCAAATATTATGAACTAACCATACTCATAATAACACTTAAGTCTCACAATTACTCATATCAATAACATAATCAGCTAGTGAGCCATAATATTAAAACTCGGATGACAACACTTTCTCAAAACAATTATAACATGATATAACAAAATGGTATCTCGCTAGCCCTTTCTGAGACCGCAAAACATAAATGCAGAGCACCTTTAAAGATCAAGGACTGACTAAACATTGTAACTCATGGTAAAAGAGATCCAGTCAACTCATACCCAATATAAACCAATAATGATGAATGCAAATGACAGTGTGCTCTCTAGCGGGTGCTTCTTAATAAGAAGGGTGATGCCTCAACATAAAAGTAAACAGATAGGCCCTTCGCAGAGGGAAGCAGGGATTTGCAGAGGTGCCAGAGCTCGATTTAAAAATAGAGATCGAATAACATTTTGAGCAGCATACTTTTGCTGTCAACGCAACAACTATGAGATGGATGTATCTTCCATACTACATGCATTATAGGAAGTTCCCAAATAGAATGGTAAAGGTTTATACTCCCCCAAACCACCAACAAGTATCAATCCATGGCTTGCTCAAAACAACAGTGCCTCCAACTAACAACAACCCCGGGGGAGTTTTGTTTAATTATTTTGATTTGCTTTGATCTTTTTGGATCATGGGACTGGGCATCCCGGTTACCGACCCTTCTCGTGAATGAGGAGCGGAGTCCACTCCTCTTGAGAATAACCCACCTAGCATGGAAGATATAGGCAGCCCTAACTGAAACATGAGCTGCTCGAGCATACAAAATAGAATTTCATTTGAAGGTTTGGAGTTTGGCACATACAAATTTACTTGGAACGGCAGGTAAATACCGCATATAGGAAGCTATGGTGGACTCATATGGAACAACTTTGGGGTTTAAGGAGTTTGGATGCACAAGCAGTATTCCCGCTTAGTACAGGTGAAGGCTAGCAAAAGACTGGGAAGCGACCAACTGAGAGAGCGACATCAGTCATAAACATGCATTAAAATTAATTTACACCGAATACAAGCATGAGTAGGATATAATCTACCATGAACATAAATATCATGAAGGCTATGTTGATTTGTTTCAATTACATGCGTGAACATGTGCCAAGTTGAGTCACTCAATTCATTTAAAGGAGGATACCATCCCATCATACCACGTCATAATCATTCTAATAACATGTTGGCACGCAAGGTAAACCATTATAACTCATAGCTAATCAAGCATGGCACAAGCAACTATAATCTCTAAATGTCATTGCAAATATGTTTACTTCATAATAAGCTGAATCAGAAACGATGAACTCATCATATTTACAAAAACAAGAGAGGTCGAGTTCATACCAGCTTTTGTCATCTCGATAAGTCCATATATCGTCATTATTGCCTTTCACTTGCACGACCGAACGATGTGTATAATAATAAGAGTGCACATGCATTGGACTAAGCTGGAATCTACAAGCATTCAACTCAAAAGAGAAGACAAGGTAATATGGGCTCTAAGTAAAATAAACAATCATGCATATGAGAGCCACTAAACATTTTCAATATGGTCTTCTCGACCCCCAAAGGAAAGAAAAGAAAATAAAACTATTTACACGGGAAAGCTCCCAACAAGTAAGAAGAAGAACTAGAAATCTTTTTTGGGTTTTCATTTTAATTTCTACTACAGGCATGGAAATTAAACTAACTATTTTTTTGGTTTTCTTAAGGTTTATCAAACACACAAGAAGAAAACGAAAAAGAAATTTAAACTAACATGGATAATACAATGAAAGAGTATGAGCACCGACGACTAGTGTGTGAACATGAATGTAAAGTCGGTGAGAAATACGTACTCCCCCAAGCTTAGGCTTTTGGCCTAAGTTGGTCTAGTACCAAGGACCGCCGCTACTCTCCCCGGTGTACTGGGAGGTGTAATCAGGATACCACTGGCTGGCCATCTCCGGATCCCACTGGAAAGATGATGCACGATAAGGGTCCAGTGCAGGATCGGGCTCACGTTCAGGTTCTGGACTGGATGCTTGGGCTCGATGAGCATACATCGCCTCTAGCGTGACAAGAAAATTTTCTACAAGCAAATCAACCAATAGAGGCACAGGCAAAATAATAGTCTCATTGTGTTTCTCATTAAATCTAAGGTTATACAAGAGCATCCTTTCTTCGTTGTCAACAATAAACTTGTGGGCTACCATGCTCTTGTAATCTAAAATGTGAGGAGGCAATTTTGTCTCCTCTTTCTCATGGTGCCTAATAAGTATCTGAAAATGTCTAGCAAGACGTGAAGCATAGATACCTCCAAATATGGGGCCTTTTATACGATTCAGGCTTAGCCGTTTAGCGACGACAGCACCCATACTAAAAGTATTATCTCCAAGCAAGGCATGTTGAAGAATGATAATATCAGGAACACTAAGATTTCCACTATTTCCACGACCAATCAAGCATCTACTAGCGAATATGGCAAAGTAGCGTAAAACAGGAAAATGTATGCTAGATATTTTTGCCTCGGAACCCTTCTTTGGTTCCTCTACAGCTGTAGTGTTAACAAAGCCATCCACATCTTTACGATGGGGTTCCTCTAATTCTCCCTCATAGGGTATCCTACATACCGCACAAAAATTACATAAAGACATTTCCCTGAATTCATCATATAAGTGAAATGATACTGAAGGCGGTGACTTCTTAGGATAATAATAAAATTTTTGCACGAAAGTAATGGTGAGTAAGAGATACTGATCGATCCGGTTGTTGATGAAACCGGGGAGGCCTGCATTCTCGATCAAAGAATAAAAATCTTCATGAATTCCAGCTTCTTTCAAGAAATCATCGCATGGCCATTCACATGATCGTACTTCCGCTAAGCGAGGAAGATTATACTTGGCTTTTTCCTTCTCTTTAGCTAGTTTTTCCTGAGAGCCTTGGCTAGAAGAGCCCCTCAAAAGTTTCCTTAACATTTTTTGAAAATTTCTGAAATTTTAGTAACTTCAAAATAATAGTGAATAAAACTAAACAAGATTGGTAGCAACCACTCCTACAATTGCCTAGAGCCTATATCATGCATTAGAATTGCTTGGGACCTCATGAATTCAACATGCAAGCTCAAGAACATGGTCACCTATGCAGCAAAAATTTGCAATGAATAAAGCACTAGAACAAAAACTAATTGGACCAATGGAGGAGTCACATACCAAGCAACAATCTCCCAAAGCAGTTTTGTGAATGGAGCTTTGAGCAAGGAGATCGAAAATCGCAGCAAAATGAGCTAGAACTCATGCTTGAGCTGGATGGGGATTTTTTTGGGGTAGAGGATGAAGTGTGTGGATGCTGGCATAAGTGGAGGGAGGCCACCAGGGGCGCACGAGACAGGGGGCGCGCCCAAGGTAGGTGGGCGCGCCCTCCACTCTCGTGCCCTGGTGCTTGCCCCTCCTGTAGTGATTTCAGTGCCTAAAATCCTTAAATATTCCATAAAAAATCATACTAAATTTGCAGGGCATTTGGAGCACTTTTATTTTCGGGCTATTTTTTAATGCATAGATAATTCAGAAAACAGATAGATAATACTATTCTTGCTTTATTTATTCTAAATAACATAAAGTAAAAGGTGGGTACAGAAGGTTGTGCCTTTTAGTTTCATCCATCTCATGATCATCAAAATGAATCCACTAACAAGGTTGATCAAGTCTTGTTAACAAACTCATTCCGAATAACACGGAACCGGAGAAATTTCGAATAACACTAAGTTACCTCAACGGGGATATGAAAATCCCCAATAATAAGAATATCATACTTTTTCTTGACAGTAGGGAGAGGAAATTCAAAACCTCCAATAATAATAGTTAGAACTTTTCCATTAGAATTGATGCTATGAACTTGAGATTGTTTCCTCGGAAAGTGTACCGTATGCTCATTACCATTAACATGAAAAGTGACATTGCCTTTGTTGTAATCAATAACAGCCCCTGCAGTATTCAGAAAAGGTCTACCAAGGATAATCGACATACTATCGTCCTCGGGAATATCAAGAATAACAAAGTCCGTTAAGATAATGACATTTGCAACCACAAGAGGCACATCCTCACAAATACCGACAGGTATAACAGTTGATTTATCGGCCATTTGCAAAGATATTTCAGTAGGTGTCAACTTATTCAATTCAAATCTATGATATAAAGAGAGAGGCATAACACTAACACCGGCTCCAAGATCACATAAAGCAGTTCTAACATAATTTCTTTTAATGGAGCATGGTATAGTTGGTACCCCTGGATCTCCAAGTTTCTTTGGTATTCCACCCTTAAAAGTGTAATTAGCAAGCATAGTGGAAATTTCAGCCTCCAGTATCTTTCTTTTGCTTGTGATGATATCCTTCATATACTTAGCATAAGGATTTACTTTGAGCATATTAGTTAAGCGCATACGTAAGAAAATAGGTCTAATCATTTCAGCAAAGTGCTCAAAATCCTCATCATCCTTTGACTTGGATGGTTTAGGAGGAAAAGGCATGGGTTTCTAAACCCATGGTTCTCTTCCTCTACCGTGCTTCCTAGCAACAAAATCTCTCTTACCATAACGTTGATTCTTTGATTCTGGGTTATCAAGATCAACAACAGGTTCAATCTCTACCTCATTGTTTTTGCTAGGTTGAGCATCAACATGAGCATTATCATTGACATTATCACTAGGTTCATGTTCATCACCTGATTGTGTTTGACATCGAGATAGAAATATCATTGGAATTCTCGGTGTGTCTCTGATAGGTTCACTAGAAGCATGCAAAGTCCTATCATTTTTCTTTTTCTTCTTTTTGGAAGAACTAGGTGCTTCTAAATTGTTTCTCTGAGAATCTTGCTCGATTCTCTTAGGGTGGCCTTCAGGATACAAAGGTTCCCGAGTCATTATACCAGTTCTAGTAGCCACTCTAACAGCAAAGTCATGTTTATTATTTAATTCATCAAGCAAACCATTTTGAGCTTTAAGTACTTGCTCAGCTTGATTAACAACCATAGAAGTATATTTGCTAATGAGTTTGAGTTCACCATTAACTCTAGCCATATTATCGCTCACGCGTCCTATCTCGAAAGAATTATTCTTTAACTCTCTACCAACATAAGCATTAAAACTTTCTTGTCTAGCCATAAAGTCATCAAATTCATCTAAGCACGGGCTATGAAATTTAGTAGAGCGGATTTCAACTTTATCATATCTATAGAGAGAATTTACCTTTACTACCTGTGTCGGGTTATCAAGACAATGTGGTTCTTCAACCGACGGTATATTAAGACCATGTATTTCTTCAATAGGTGGTAAATTCTTAACGTCTTCAGCTTTAATACCTTTTTCTGTCATTGATTTATTTGCCTCTTGCATATCTTCAGGACTGAGAAATAAAACACCTCTCTTCTTGAGTGGGTTTAGGAATAGGCTCAGAGTTGGCTCAATTGGTTCAGAATTGCCTCGGGAATTGGCTCGGGAAGAGTCAATTATTTTCATTAGTCGACATATTATTCAATAGTAATTCAGCATAAATCATTGTTCTTTCCTGAAAACACAACCAACACAACTATCCAAGTAGTCCTTGGAAGCATCGGTTAGTCCATTATAAAAGATATCAAGTATTTCATTTTTCTTGAGAGGATGATCGGACAAAGCATTCAAGATCGGAGAAGCCTCCCCAAGCTTGTGGGAGACTCTCTTCTTTGATTTGCACAAAATTATATATTTCCATAAGGCAACTTGTTTCTTCTGAGCAGGGAAATATTTAGAAGTAATAAATCATATCACGGGACTACGCACACAACCAGGAGCAAGAGAATTATACCAAGTCTTAGCATCACCCTTTAATGAGAACGGAAATATCTTAAGGATATAAAAATAGCGAGATCTATCATCATGAGTAAAGAGGGTAGCTATATCATTCAACTTGGTAAGATGTGCCACAACAGTTTCAGATTCAAGGCATAAAAAGGATCAGATTCAACCAAAGTAATGATCTTAGGATCAACAGAGAATTCATAATCCGTATCAGTAACACAAATACGTGAAGTAGCAAAAGTAGGGTCAGATTTCATTCTAGCATTAAGAGACTGCTGCTTCCATTTAGCTAATAATTTCTTAAGATCATATCTATCATTGCAAGCAAAGATAGCTCTAGTAGCTTCTTCATTCATAACATAACCCTCAGGAACAACAGGTAATTCATAATCATTGGGGCAATTTTCATCATCACTATCAACTATAATAGCATCTTCAATAATTTCATTCCCCCTAACTCTAGGAAGTTGTTCATCAAGAAATTCACCTAATGGCAAAGTAGTATCACGCACAGAAGTAGTTTCATCATAAGTATCATGCATAGCAGAAGTGGCATCATTAATAACATGCGACATATCAGAATTCAAAGCAATAACAGGTTTAGGTGTCACAAGTTTACTAATAGCAGAAGGAGAATCTAGTGCAGAGCTAGATGGCAGTTCCTTACCTCCCCTCGTAGTTGAGGGCAAAATCTTGGTTCTGTCGTCTTTCAAGTTCTTCATAGTGATTAACAGATATAAATCCCAAGTGACTCACAGAATAGAGCTATGCTCGCCGGCAACGGCGCCAGAAATTAGTCTTGATAACCCACAAGTGTAGGGGATTTCAACAGCTTTTGAGGGTAAAGTATTCAACCCAAATTTATTGATTCGACACAAGGGGAGCCAAAGAATATTCTTGAGTATTAGCAGTTGAGTTGTCAATTCAACCACACCTGCATAACTTAGTATCTGTAGCAAAGTATTTAGTAGCAAAAGTGGTATGATAATAAAGGTAACGGTAGCAGAAGTAATGTTTTTGGGTTTTGTAGTGATTGTAACAGTAGCAACAGAAAAGTAAATAACCGAAGGACAATATGTGAAAAGCTCGTAGGCAATGGACTAGTGATGGATAATTATGCCGGATGCGATTCCTCATGTAATAGCTATAACATAGGGTGATATAGAACTAGCTCCAGTTCATCAATGTAATGTAGGCATGTATTCCGTAAATAGTCATACATGCTTATGGAAAAGAACTTGCATGACATCTTTTGTCCTACCCTCCCATGGCAGCGGGGTCCTAGCGGAAACTAAGGGATATTAAGGCCTCCTTTTAATAGAGAACCGGAACAAAGCATTAGCACATAGTGAATACATGAACTCCTCAAACTATGGTCATCACCGAGAAGTATCCCGATTATTGTCACTTCCGGGTTGTCGGATCATAACACATAATAGGTGAATATAGACTTGCAATATAGGATCAAGAACACATATATATTCATTAAAACATAATAGGTTCAGATCTGAAATCATCGCACTCGGGCCCTAGTGACAAGCATTAAGCATAGCAAAGTCATAGGAACATCAATCTCAGAACATAGTGGATACTAGGGATCAAACCCTAACAAAACTAACTTGATTACATGGTAAATCTCATCCAACCCATCACCGTCCAGCAAGCCTATGATGGAATTACTCACGCACGGCGGTGAGCATCATGAAATTGGTGATGGAGGATGGTTGATGATGACGACGGCGACGAATCCCCCTCTCCGGAGCCCCGAACGGACTCTAGATCCGCCCTCCCGAGAGAGATTAGAGCTTGGCGGCGGCTCCATATCGTAAAATGCAATGAAACTTTCTCTCTGATTTTTTTCTCCCCGAACGTGAATATATGGAGTTGGAGTTGAGGTCGGTGGAGGTCCAGGGGGCCCATGAGATAGGGGCGCACCGGGGGGAGGCGCCCCACCCTCGTGGACAGGGTGTGGGCCCCCTGGTCTTGATTCTTTCGCCAGTATTTTTTATATTTTCCAAAAAGTCCCTCCGTGGATTTTCAGGACATTCCGAGAACTTTTCTTTTTTACACATAAAACAACATCATGGTAGTTCTGTTGAAAACAGCATCAGTCCGGGTTAGTTTCATTCAAATCATGCAACTTAGAGTCCAAAACAAGGGCAAAAGTGTTTGGAAAAGTAGATACGTTCGAGACGTATCAGCCGCACTTGCAGATTTTGTGGCGGAATGGATAGAGGCACCGGGGCTCGAAGCAGGCGAGGATCAGTCACTCTTCCCAGGAAGCGAGGCACCAGATGGCTGGGTCATGTACTTCGATGGAGCGTTCTCGATGCATGGTGCGGGGGCTGGTGCAGTGCTTATATCCCCCACTCAGGACAAGCTCTATTACGTCGTGCAGCTCTGTTTCCAGCAGGACGAGAAGGTCTCCAACAACATAGCAAAATACAAGGGCCTCATAGCAGGCTTGAAAGCTGCAGCAGCACTAGGGGTGAAGTGCCTCATCATCAAGGGTGATTCACAGCTCCTCGTCAACTTCTCCAACAAGGTGTAAGATTCGAAGGACGAGCACATGGAAGCTTTTCTTGCAGAGGTGTGCAGGATGGAAAAGCAGCTTTAAAGGGCTGGAGTTGCAGGAAGTGCCCCGCAACACCAACCAAGAGGCTGATGACATCGCGAGGAGGGCATCGAGGCGGCTGCCTCAGGAGCCTGGAGTTTTCGAGGAACGGATCTTCAAGCCATCCGCGGCACCGTCACTTTCAAGCACAACACAGCCTCGGGAGGAACTCCCCCAGCCACCTGCCACAGGAGCCCCAGCCTGTGGCCCGACTTCAGGAGCACGCCTGCTCCTAGTGCTGGAACCTCAGGAGGGATGCTGGACCACGGAATTCAAGGACTACCTGATGCAAGGGACACTGCCAGAGAAGGAAGAGGACGCGGAATGTGTGGCTCGGCAAGCCACGACCTACTGCATCCAAGACAATGAGTTATATTGGAAGCGGCCAAATGATGTTTCCTTACGCTGCATATCCAGGGAACTGGGGAAGGAGTTGTTGGCTGACATACACGGTGGAGATTGCGGACACCACTCATCATCACGGACCCTCGTCGATAAGGCGTTCTGCAGTGGGTTCTATTGGCCTACGACACTCAACGACGCGATTGAGCCGGTGAAGTCTTGCAAAGCCTACCAATTCCATGCCAAGCAGATCCATCAGCCAACTCAGGGCTTGCATACTATCTCGCTCTCGTGGCCGTTCGCGGTCTGGGGGCTGGATATCTTGGGCCCATTTCCTTGAGCGCCTGGGGGCTACCGCTACCTCTACGTCACCATCGACAAGTTCACCAAGTGGGCGGAGGTGGAAGCCGTCCGCACCATCCCAGCTGGTTCTGCAGTCAAGTTCATCAAGGGCCTCATGAGCCGATTTGGGGTCCCTAACTGCATCATCACCGACAATGGTTTGCAGTTCGCCAGCAATCTCTTCAAAACATATTGTGCTAACATTGGAACGCAGATATGCTACGCTTCGGTGGTGCAACCCCGGAGTAACGGTCAGGCCGAACACGCCAACGCAGAGGTCTCGAGGGGCCTCAAGACCAGGACCTTCAAGAAGAAGCCGGAGGCCTGCGGTAGGGGCTGGTACGACGAGCTCAAGTCCGTGCTGTGGTCCATCCGCACTACCGCCACCAAGCCAACTGGCAAGACCCCGTTCTTCCTCGTCTACGGAGCAGAGGCGGTCCTCCCTCATGAAGTCAGGCATTGCTCCGCGCGGGTCCTAGCGTTCGATGAAGCGCAACAGGACGCCATGCGGGGGATGGACCTCGTGCTGGGGGAGGAGCGCCCTCGTCAAGCTACGCTATGGGCAGTAAGATACCAGTAGGCGCTGCGGCGGTACCTGATACGTCTCCAACGTATCTACTTTTCCAAACACTTTTGCCCTTGTGTTTGACTCTAACTTGCATGATTTGAATGAAACTAACCCGGACTGACGCTGTTTTCAGTAGAACTACCATGATGTTGTTTTATGTGTAGAAACGAAAAGTTCTCGGAATGTCCTGGAAATCCACGGAGGCACCTTTTGGAATTAATAAGAATTTTTGGCGAAAGAATTAGTGCCAAGGAGCCCACGGCCTGTCCACGAGATAGGGGGGCGCCCCCCTAGGGCGCGCCCCCCTATCTCGTGGGCCCCCTGGACCTCCTCCGACCTCAACTCCAACTCCATATATTCCGTCTCAGGGAGAAAAAAATCAAGGAGAAAGTTTCATCGCGTTTCACGACACGGAGCCGCTGCCAAGCCCTAATCTCTCCCGGGAGGGATGATCTGGAGTCCGTTCGGGACTCCGGAGAGGGGGATTCGTCGCTGTCGTCATCATCAACCATCCTCCATCACCAATTTCATGATGCTCACTGCCATGCGTGAGTAATTCCATCGTAGGCTTGCTGGACGGTGATGGGTTGGATGAGATTTACCATGTAATTAAGTTAGTTTTGTTAGGGTTTGATCCCTAGTATCCACTATGTTCTAAGATTGATGTTGCTATGACTTTGCTATGCTTAATGCTTGTCACTAGGGCCCGAGTGCCATGATTTCAGATCTGAACCTATTATGTTTTCATGAATATATGTGTGTTCTTGATCCTATCTTGCAAGTCTATAGTCACCTATTATGTGTTATGATCCGACAACCCCGAAGTGACAATAATCGGGATACTTCTCGGTGATGACCGTAGTTTGAGGAGTTCATGTATTCACTATGTGCTAATGCTTTGTTTCGGTTCTCTATTAAAAGGAGGCCTTAATATCCCTTAGTTTCCGTAAGGACCCCGCTGCCACAGGAGGGTAGGACAAAAGATGTCATGCAAGTTCTTTTCCATAAGCACGTATGACTATTTACGGAATACATGCCTACATTACATTGATGAATTGGAGCTAGTTCTATATCACCCTATGTTATAGCTATTGCATGAGGAATTGCATCCGGCATAATTATCCATCACTGATCCATTGCCTATGAGCTTTTCATATATTGTTCTGCACTTATTTACTTTTCCGTTGCTACTGTTACAACTACTACAAAAACCCAAAAACATTTATCTTTACTTTTGCTACCACTACTATTATTATCATACCCCTTTTGCTACTAAACACTTTGCTGCAGATACTAAGTTATCCAGGTGTGGTTGAATTGACAACTCAACTGCTAATACTCAAGAATATTCTTTGGCTCCCCTTGTGTCGAATCAATAAATTTGGGTTGAATACTCTACCCTCGAAAGCTGTTGCGATCCCCTATACTTGTGGGTTATTAAGACTAATTTCTGGCGCCGTTGCCGGGGAGCATAGCTCTATTCTCTGAGTCACTTGGGATTTATATCTGTTGATCACTATGAAGAACTTGAAAGTTGCTAAAACCAAGATTTTGCCCTCAACTATGAGGGGAGGTAAGGAACTGCCATCTAGCTCTGCACTAGATTCTCCTTCCGTTATTAGTAGGCTTGCAACACCTAAACCTACTACTACTATGAATTCTGATATGTCGCATGTTATTGATGATGCCATACGCTATGCATGATGAAACTACTTCATGCGTGATACTACTTTGCCATTAGGTGAATTTCTAGATGAACAACTTGCTAGAGTTAGGGGGAATGAAAATATTGAAGAACCTATTATTGATGATAGTGATGATGAAGGTTCCCCCAATGATTATGTATTACCTGTTGTTCCTAAGGGTTATGTTATGAACGAAAAAGCTGCTATGGAAATTCTTGCTTGCAATGATAGAAACGATCATAAGAAATTATTAGCTAAATGGAAGCAGCAGTCTCTTAATGCTAGAATGAAACCCTATCTTGCTTTTGCTACTTCACCTATCTGTGTTACTGATAAGGATTATGAATTCCCTGTTGATCCTGATATTATTACTTTAGTTGAATCTGATCCTTTCTATGGCCTTGAATCTGAAACTGTTGTGGCACATCTTACCAAGTTGAATGACATAGCCTGTCACATCCCTAGTTCTGGTATGCTCAAGGCTAGCTAGTCATTTGTGCCACATGTTTAAATTCCATTTAAATTTGAAATGGGGATTTGTGAAACCCTCAGAATCATTTTTGGAAAATGACCCAAATAAAAATTGCTCCAAAAAGGTCCAAGAAAATGCTCATGTTGCTCTCTGAAAATATTGGACATAGATAAAAATCAAACCAATATTTTTAGGAGCTCATAAGTATTTATTTTGGGCATTTGGAATTAATGCATAATTATTTGCATTGGATATATATATGTTATATATATAATATATGTCCAAAAATTGTGCCACTTGTTGGGGAGCTCTGGAATAATACCACTAGTTCCTACAAAAATTGGCATAAGAAAATAAAATGATTTAGTATTTTAATTAAATCAAAACAAATGTCAGAAAATAGAAAAGAAAAATAAAAGGGAGAAGAGACTTACGTGGCGCTTACCTCCATGTGTAGCCCGTTCCTGTGTGGCCTGGCCGGCCCAGTTGGCCAGCCCAACCCACCTGGCCCCCTCCTCTGTCGTCTTCGTCCTCGGCAGAGGATGATGCGCGTGCGTGCGACGACGCAGCGCACCACCGTGCCGCGCCACCTCCTCCCTCCCTGCCTGCCTGTCCTCCCTCTCGTCGCCCTGGATGCCCCGCGCAACGCCACGCGCCGCCCCGTACCCCTCTCACTCTCCCCAGTCCTCTCCTCTCCTCTCCCTCGCTTTCTCTCTCGCGTCAACTGCTACTTTGTGCTGCGATAGTTGAACCCATTCCTCTGCATGACCTGTCATTGCCACAGTAAATAGTTGAAACCCACTAGCATGTGTAGGAGTTGATTGAGCCATGTTGTGTTCCTACCATGCCATGCCTGCTATTGCTTAGAGTTGTGTCAGGTCTGATTCATTGGGAATGAATTGGAGTGTTACGATATGTTCTGATGCTGAGAGTGAAGTGTGTGAACACGATTTGGTAAAGGTAGCGGTGAGAGGCCATGTAGGAGTACATGGTGGGTTGTCTCACTGGAACCGTCCTTAAGCACTGAGTTCTATGTATGTTGTCCAATGACTCGATACTACCACACATTGGGATCCTTAATTGACTCTCTCGACTTATTAACCAACTTGGTCTCTGTCCAGGAGTCGCAACTAGTTTCTGGTGTTTGTAGGTAGTGCTATTTTTCTACCAAGTGGCACCCGACAGGGTGGGCTTGGGACAGACTAGGCACACGTGGCCTGGTGTACAAAGTGGCACCGGATGGTGGGCTCGGGAACCCTGCACATATCATTTGGGGTCGTGGCGACACCCGCCGGATCTCCTTGCGGATGGAACCCGAATAGGCGATAAACCTGGGCTAGAGTCTTGTGTGGTTAGTCAGGTCGTGGCCGACACCCTCGCCAGGCTTCCGCTTGAAGGTTGCCGAGATACATGACGTGTACATGGAGGTAAGTGGCGAGAGTGTGCGTGAAGAAGTACTCCCTGCAGGGTTAACATGATCTATTCGAATAGCCGGGTCTGCGGTTATGGACTTCTTGGATGCTTACATGGTACATATACAACTTGAAGTGGATGCTGTAAAATGCTCAAGACAAGTGTGAGTGCTATGGATGGCCTTCTCGTAGGGAGACGGGGATGAATCCATAGTAGTGTATTGTGTGGTGATTAGTGGACTCGTGTGCGCCATATCACCTCAAAGAAGTTCTGGTAGTCGTAGAACAGGATAGCCACAGAGTCAAAGCTGGCTTGCTGCAACTAAACCCCACATTACCCTCTTGATACAAGTGCATGTATGATAGGATCGATGTAAGTCTTCTTTGAGTACCTTTGTAATCATGTTGCTTTATTTATGTTTTTGCAGCGGAGACTTCGGTCTTACTAGTGTTCTCGTGGACTTCGACGAGTAGCTTGTACCTCAGCTACGATCTTGATAAGATGTTGTAGATAGTCAGGCTCTTCAGCCTTTTTCATTTGTAGGTGTCTATACTCAGACATGTAATGCTTCCGCTTGTTGCTTGTCTGCTCTGAATGTTGGGTCATGTGACCCCTGTTTGTAATAAATGCTATGATGGCTCTTCTGAGCCTTTATCTATATGAGTTGTTGAGTTATGCTGTGATGCCATGTTGTACAGCCCATACTTGCATGTTATGCGTACGTGTAATGTGTATTGCTATGTGTGGGATCTGACTATCTAGTTGTTTATCCTTAGTAGCCTCTCTTACTGGGAAATGTCTCCTAGTGCTTCCACTCAGCCCTGGTAGCTTGCTACTGCTCCAGAACACTTAGGCTGGCCGGCATGTGTCCTTCTTTTTTCCTGTGTCTGTCCCTTCGGGGAAATGTCATGCGGTGTCTACCGAAGTCCTGTTAGCCTGCTACAGCCCGGTTTACCAGAGTCCTGCTAGCCAAGTTGCTACAGCCCGAATTCACTCGCTGATGACCGACACGTTCGTTGATGGGTCATGTATGCCTGTCCCTGTAAGTTAGTGCCACTTCGGGTTCACGACTAGCCATGTCAGCCCGGGTTCTTTGTCATATGGATGCTAGCGACACTATCATATACATGTGCCAAAAGGCGCAAACGGTCCCGGGCATGGTAAGGCGACACCCATGGGAATACCGTGCGTGAGGCCGCAAAGTGATATGAGGTGTTACATGCTAGATCGGTGTGACTTAGGATCGGGGTCCTGACAGCTTTGGTATCGGAGCCTAACTGCCTGTAGGATTACCAAGCCAAATTGGTCGAAGTTGAGTCTATAAATTCTTTAGTTATGTAAGGGAATTGATTGTGGGAAGGAACGTAAGGCTCTTTTTACTTCTTATACCTCCTGGCCTTCTGATCTGAGTCATCCTATCTTCCTGCGGGGTTAAGGAACTAGGCTTTCTCTTCCGTCTATCAGGATCACGTGTTACTACTCCATAGTCCCATAGGATTGGTTGATCGGAGTCATATTCCAGTTTTCAAGTACTTTCGGTGTAACCTGTTCATTATTATCTCAGAACCTTGAGTGGTGATGTTGAGTTGTTGTATTACCCCATTTTAGCAGGATGTCTCATTCTGAGCATTTTACTGCCGTTATGCTGCCGGAATTGCCCTAGGAGTTCGAGAGTTACTAATTTCCTTATCCTACATTCTATAGCCTATAGATGATGCTGATTCCGTCCTTGGTTTCGTTTCTCAGGATGTCATTAGTTAATCAAAGTTCTGTTGCTCGTAGCCAGAACCACGAAAATGGTAGGGATGAGGATCCTCCCGACCAACCTTCGTTAGCAGAGTTCATGTTAGAGATGGAGAGAAACACGCGTGAGTCTAACCGCTTGTTGGCACGTATCGAGGAGAACACCGCACATCAGTTCAAAGGGTCTGTAACCATTCATGACTTTATTCGCTTGCACCCACCTACCTTTCATCATTCCATCGAGCCACTCAATGCAGATGAATGGCTCCGTAGCATCACTCATAAGCTGCATTCCGCGAACATAGCTGAAGATGACAAGGTCACCTATGCCACATACCACCTGGAAGGTCCTGCTAGTCTTTGGTGGCAGAACTATGAGGCTATGCTTCTAGCTGGCCAGACTCCTACCTGGAGGGATTTCATTGAGGCTTTTCGCGAGCATCACATTCCCCAGGCCCTCATTGATCGTAAGAGAGAAGAGTTTTGTAGTTTCACCCAGAGTAAGATGGCTGTTGATGCTTACAGCAGAGAGTTTGAGAACCTCGCCCGCTATGCCACGAAGAGGTGTCCACAGACGCCAAGAAGCGTGCTAGGTTCGGAAGGTCTCAACCCCAAGTTGCGTCGTGATCTCCACGCATCATTGTGATACATTCCAAGCTCTTGTGAACAAGGCCATTAATGCAGAGATAGCTCAGCTTACTTACGAGGAGTCTCGTAAGCACACCCATGAGTTGGGATCTTCTTCCGGTTCTGGTTCTCAGAAGTGCCGGATTTGGGTTCCGAACTCCGCTCTTCCTCCTGGATATTCACCAAGGCCATCTCATGTGGTGCCTCACCCAGCTCAGTCGTATGTTCCACCCAGGCCTACTGGTAGACCCGTGTCGGTCTTGGTCCACGCCCAACCGAGGACTTGCTTCACATGCGGAAGCCAGGACACTATGCACGTGACTGCTCTCAGACTAGTTATGCTCCACCCCAGCCCGAGAAGACTGTTGGCTGTGTTAAGCCATTAAGCAAGACGATCAGTGCCAAGCCAGCTCGCACTAAACGTGGACGTGTGCATCACGTCTCAGCTAAAGATGCTCGTGATGATCCGGATGTCGTTCTTGGTACACTCCTTGTCAATTGTCATCCAGCATCGGTTCTGTTCGATACTGGAGCATCTCATTCTTTCGTTTTTGAAGGCTATGCTCGTTTGCACGACATGTCATTTTGTGATACCAACTCCGCTTGAAATCCAAACCCCAGGGTCTAGATGGCAAACCACCAGAATCAGCTATGGTAATGAAATACTTGTTGATAGACTTATATTTCTTGCATCACTTGTAGCCCTCAAGTCCTCAGATATTAACATCATCTTGGGTATGGACTGGATGACAGCTCATCATGCCAAGATTGGTTGTTATACCAGATCTGTTCAGCTTACACACCCATCTGGCAAGATAGTCCTTTGTCTCCACGAGTTGCAAAGCGTCGACTCTATTCTCTTAATGCCACCCTCTTCCGGACCTTGAAGATATCCCGGTAGTTCGTGACTTTCTGGATGTCTTTCGGAGGAACTGCCGGTGTTCCACGACAAAGATGTAGAGTTAAGTCATAGACCTTATCCCAGGAACCGCTCCAATCTCTAGGAGACCTTACAAGATGGCACCCTTAGAACTAGCCGAGCTTAAGAAACAACTTGATGAGTCCTTGCAAAGGGTTTCATCCGTCCTAGTTCTTCTCCTTGGGCTTGCCCGTCCTCTTCGTCAAGAAGAAGGATGAATGCGGATCGTATGGTTGTAGATTATCGTCCGTTAATTTGGTCACGATAAAGAACAAATATCCGCTCCCGGGATCAATGACACTGTATGATCATCTCACTTGGATCCTCGGTCTTCTCCAAGATGGATTTGAGGTTAGGCTACCACCAAATCAAGATCGAAGCGGGACATTCCTAAAGCGGCTTTTGTCACTCGTTATGGCGATCTGAGTACACCGTCATGTCGCCGGTCTAACCAACGCTCCATCTACATTCTCCGCTTGATGAACTCGATCTTCATGGAGTACCTAGATAAGTTCGTCGTGGTTTACCTCGATGATATTCTTATTTACTCGAAGAACGAGGAAGAGCATGCCGAACATCTTAGACTTGTGTTAGAAAAACTCAGAGAGCACCGCCTTTATGCTAAGTTCTCCAAGTGTGAATTTTGGTTGCCAGAAGTGACCTACCTAGGCCACGTAATCTCTGGTAAGGGCATTACTATCAATCCCGAGAGAGTTAAGGCCGTTCTCGATTGGACTCCACCTGAAACCGTTAAACAAGTTAGGAGCTTCCTTGGTCTAGCCAGCTATTGTCGCCGCTTTGTTGAAAACTTCTCCAAAGTAGCCAAACCCCTCACGGAACTCCTCAAGAAAGATAAAAAGTTTGAGTGGTCCCCACAGTGTGAGTCTGATTTCAGAGGCGAAAAGGCGCTGACTTCTGCTCCCATACTTGTGCCACGGTTTCACGAAGGACTTTGTTATCTACTGCGACGCCTCACGACAGGGACTAGGTTGCATCCTTATGCAAGATCGTCATGTGATTGCCTATGCATCTCGACAGTTGCATCCACATGAGGACAATTATCCTACACATGATCTAGAGCTTGCAGCCGTAGTCTATGCACTCAAGACCTGGCGACATTACCTTCTTGGTAAACGTTGCAAGATCTACACCGATCACCAGAGTCTCAAGTATATCTTCACCCAACCAGATTTGAACCTTAGACAAAGACATTGGTTGGAAGTGATCTCAGATTATGATCTAGGGATTACTTACACTCCAGGCAAAGCCAATGTCATGGCTGATGCACTAAGTCGTAAATCCTATTGCAACAATCTCATGTTGCAACAGGGCCAACCACTTCTCCATGAGGAATTTTGTAAGCTTAACCTTTACATAGCTCCTCACGGATTCCTTTCTACCTTGGTGGCGAAACCTACTCTTGAGGATCAGATCATAACTAGCCAGCAGTATGATACGGGTATTTCTCGAATCAAGGATAACGTGAAGATGGGAGTTGCTGGTAGTTTCTCTGTTGATGATCAAGGTGTTGTTTTCTTCGAGAACCATCTGGTAGTTCCCAAGAAGCAACATCTTCGGCAACTGATCCTTAAGGAAGCTCATGAATCCCCTCTCACGATTCATCCCGGTAGTACTAAGATGTATCAGGACCTACGCCAGAGGTTCTGGTGGACTAGGATGAAGAGAGAAATCGCCAACTTCGTTGCTAACTACGACATTTGTCGTCGCGTTAAGGTAGAGCATCAGAGACCTGCTGGCACCCTTCAGCCTTTAGCTATTCCTGAGTGGAAATGGGATAAAGTTGGTATGGATTTCATCACCGGCTTTCCCAGGACCAAGAAAGGGAATAACACTATCTTTGTAGTCATTGATCGTCTTTCCAAAGTGGCTCACTTCCTTCCTATTCGAAGAGTATCACCGCTAGTCAGCTCGCTGACTTATATATTTCTCGAATAGTGTCACTCCATGGTGTTCCACTAGAGATCAATTCAGACCGTGGCCGTCTTTTCACTTCTCATTTCTGGGAGAGTTTCCAAACTGCCATGGGAACCCATCTTTCCTTCAGTACTGCTTTCCACCCTCAATCAAGTGGTCAGGTGGAACGGGTCAACCAAATCCTCGAAGACATGCTTAGAGCTTGCGTTATCTCATTCGGTATGGATTGGGAGAAATGTCTTCCTTTTGCCGAGTTTCCTTATAACAATAGCTATCAATCCAGTCTCAAGAAAGCTCCTTTTGAGATTCTCTATGGACGAAGATGTCGAACACCCTTGAACTGGTCAAAAACCGGCGAAATACAATTGTTTGGACCGGACATGATCCAGGAGGCAAAAGAGCAAGTTCGCATCATTCGTGAGAATTTGAAAACAGCCCAGTCTCATCAAAAGAGCCAGTATGATCGTCATCATAAGGATATGACTTATGAAGTTGGCGACAAAGCTTACCTTCGGGTTACTCCTTTGAAGGGTACCCATTGTTTCGGTATCAAGGGCAAGTTGGCTCCTCGTTACATTGGTCCTTTCGCATTCTCGCTAAACGAGGAGAGGTTGCCTACTAGTTGGAACTACCCCCACATCTTTTTCGAGTTCATGATGTCTTCCACATCTCTCAACTCAGGCGTTGCTTCTCGGATCCTATCCGCGGAGTGGACCACGAAACGCTTGATCTCCAAGATAACCTCACATATCGAGTATCCGATTCGCATTCTTGATCAAGCAGAGCGTGTCACTCGACGTCATAACATCAAGTTTCTCAGGTTCAGTGGTCTCATCATTCCGAGAGAGAAGCTACTTGGGAGCGAGAAGATCGTCTTCGACTGGAATACCCCGCGTTCTTTCCGTCGACCCCTGAATCTCGGGACGAGATTCTTTCAAGTCGGGGCGAGCTATCACATCCCTAGTTCTGGTATGCTCAAGGCTAGCTAGTCATTTGTGCATCATGTATAAATTCCATTTAAATTTGAAATGGGGATTTGTGAAACCCTCAGAATCATTTTTGGAAAATGACCCAAATAAAAATTGCTCCAAAAAGGTCCAAGAAAATGCTCATGTTGCTCTATGAAAATATTGGATAGAGATAAAAATCAAACCAATATTTTTAGGAGCTCATAAGTATTTATTTTGGGCATTTGGAATTAATGCATAATTATTTGCATTGGATATATATATGTTATATATATAATATATGTCCAAAAGTTGTGCCACTTGTTGGGGAGCTCTGGAATAATACCACTAGTTCCTACAAAAATTGGCATAAGAAAATAAAATGATTTAGTATTTTAGTTAAATCAAAACAAATGTCAGAAAATAGAAAAGAAAAATAAAAGGGAGAAGAGACTTACCTGGCGCTTTCCTCCCTGTGCAGCCCGTTCCTGTGCGGCCTGGCCGGCCCAGTTGGCCAGCCCAGCCCACCTGCCCCCCTCCTCTGTCGTCTTCGTCCTCGACAAGAGGATGGGCGCGTGCCTGACGCACGCGCACCGCCGCGCCGCGCCACCTCCTTCCTTCCTGCCTGCCTGTCCTCCCTCTCGTCGCCCTGGATGCCCCGCGCGACGCCACGCACCGCCCCGTACCCCTCTCACTCTCCCCAGTCCTCTCCTCTCCTCTCCCTCGCTTTCTCTCTCGCGTCCGAATGCGCCCGCCGCCACCGACGAGCACCACCGCGTCCACCGGCCACCCCTCGCCCTGCTGCTGCGCCCAAAAGCTCTGCCACATCGCCGGCTACCTCCCCGTCAAGCCACGCACCTCGGGAGGCCCTGGAGAGCCGCCTCGCCGCCGTCTTCATCTTCGGTCGCCGAAGATCGTCTTCGCCGCCCCGCCGTCTTTAGCGCGTCCCCGAGCTCGCCGACAAGCCCGTCGAGTCCGCCGTGAGCATCTCCCCGTTTCCCCACTCTTCTCCCCCTCGTTCCCGCGTCGTAGCCGTTGTTTCCACCATGGCCAAAGCCATCGCCGCTGAGCTCGTCGCCGGCGCCACTCCGGCCACTCCCTGGCTGAGCCACCACCACGGTTGGATGCGGATGAGCGTCCGCATCCCGTAGCTGTGCTTGCCAGCGCCAAGCGGAGCCACGCAGGCGATTTCATGGCGCTCCGCCGTCTCGGGCCTCGCCGGCGGCTTAACGCCAGTGAGGTTTGTCCCTTTGACCTCGCCGGCCGTCAGGTGGTCCCCGTGGGTCAGGTGATTAGCTTAAGGCTAATCACCATCTAACTAACCCTGACACTGACAGTGGGCCCCTGCGCCCTAATATTTTAATTAGATTAGTATAAAACCCCCGATTAACCCTTAGACACTGACGTGTGGACCCCACACGTTAGGTTGGACCCCACTCGGCCGCAGTTGACCTGCTGACGTCATGCTTACTCAATGCTGACGCAGTAATGCAATTTTCTGGATTTATTCTTATTCAGGAATTTCCAGAAAATGCCCAAAACTTCAAAAATTCGTAGAAATTCAACCGTAGCTCAGATTGAAATAATTTATATATGAAAAATTATCATAAAAATGCAATCTTTCCATCTGTACTAGTTTCATGCATGATAAACCAACCTATACCTACTGTATAAGTGAAACACTAAAATGGCATTTATAAAGAGCTTACTTGGAATTGCATTTGAATCCTTGATTCAAATGGACTTCATCCAAATAGAATGCTAGCTGCATTAGCTCAAACAACATCACATCTACATGCCATGTTCATGCATCATGTTGTTGCATATGATTGTGTTTTGATTGTCAACACCGTTCCTTCTCGATAGGTCCTGCTCCGGAGACCGTTCCAGAGTACCTGTCTGAGGAGTAGTGCCCCCTTGTTGATCTACCAGGCAAGCAAAACCCCTTGTTCATTCCGATACAATCCTACTCTCTCGCTCCTGCTCTCAGTTATTGCATTAGGACGACAATGATTCAACTGCTACTTTGTGCTGCGGTAGTTGAACCCATTCCTCTTCATGACCTGTCATTGCCATAGTAAATAGTTGAAACCCACTAGCATGTGTAGGAGTTGATTGAGCCATGTTGTGTTCCTACCATGCCATGCCTGCTATTGCTTAGAGTTGTGTCAGTGTCGATTCATTGGGAATGAATTGGAGTGTTACGATATGTTACGATCTTTGAGAGTGAAGTGTGTGAACACGATTTGGTAAAGGTAGCGGTGAGAGGCCATGTAGGAGTACATGGTGGGTTGTCTCACTAGAACCGTCCTTAAGCACTGAGTTCTATGTATGTTGTCCAATGACTCGATACTACCACACATTGGGATCCTTAATTGACTCTCTCGACTTATTAACCAACTTGGTCTCTGTCCAGGAGTCGCAACTAGTTTCTGGTGTTTGTAGGTAGTGCTATTTTTCTACCAAGTGGCACCCGACAGGGTGGGCTTGGGACAGACTAGGCACACGTGGCCTGGTGTACCAAGTGGCACCCGGATGGTGGGCTCGGGAACCCTGCACACATCGTTTGGGGCCATGAGCGACACCCCGGCCGGATCTCCTTGCAGATGGAACCCGAATAGGCGATAAACCTGGGCTAGAGTCTTGTGTGGTTAGTCAGGTCGTGGCCGACACCCTCGCCAGGCTTCCGCTTGAAGGTTGCCGACATACATGACATGTACATGGTGGTAAGTGGCGAGAGCGTGTGTGAAGAAGTACACCCCTGCAGGGTTAACATGATCTATTGAATAGCGGGTCATGGTTATGGACTTCTTGGATGCTTACATGGTACATATACAACTTGAAGTGGATACTCTAAAATGCTCAAGACAAGTGTGAGTGCTATGGATGGCCTTCTCGTAGGGAGACGGGGATGAATCCATAGTAGTGTATTGTGTGGTGATTAGTGGACTCGTGTGCGCCATATCACCTCAAAGAAGTTCTGGTAGTCGTAGAACAGGATAGCCACAGAGTCAAAGCTGGCTTGCTGCAACTAATCCCCACATTACCCTCTTGATACAAGTGCATGTATGATAGGATCTGATGTAAGTCTTGCTGAGTACCTTTGTACTCATGTTGCTTTATTTATGTTTTTGCAGCGGAGACTTCAGTCTTACTAGTGTTCTCGTGGACTTCGACGAGTAGCTTGTACCTCAGCTATGATCTTGATAAGATGTTGTAGATAGTCAGGCTCTTCAGCCTTTTTCATTTGTAGGTGTCTGTACTCAGACATGTAATGCTTCCGCTTGTTGCTTGTCTACTCTGAATGTTGGGTCATGTGACCCCTGTTTGTAATAAATGCTATGATGGCTCTTCTGAGCCTTTATCTATATGAGTTGTTGAGTTATGCTGTGATGCCATGTTGTACAACACATACTTGCATGTTATGCGTATGTGTAATGTGTATTGCTATGTGTGGGATCTGACTATCTAGTTGTTTATCCTTAGTAGCCTCTCTTACGGAAATGTCTCCTAGTGCTTCCCTTGAGCCTGGTAGCTTGCTACTGCTCTGGAACACTTAGGCTAGCCGGCATGTGTCCTTCTTCGTTCTGTATGTCCCTTCGAAATGTCACGCGGTGTCTACGAGTCTGTTAGCCTGCTACAGCCGGTTTACCGAGTCCTGCTAGCCAGTTGCTACAGCCGGATTCACTCGCGATGACCGACACGTTCGTTCTTTGGGTCATGTATGCCTGTCCCTGTAAGTTAGTGCCACTTCGGGTTCACGACTAGCCATGTCAGCCCGGGTTCTTTGTCATATGGATGCTAGCGACACTATCATATACGTGTGCCGAAAGGCGCAAATGGTCTTGGGCATGGTAAGGCGACACCCGTGGGAATACCGTGCGTGAGGCCGCAAAGTGATATGAGGTGTTACATGCTAGATCAGTGTGACTTAGGATCGGGGTCCTGACATAGCCACCCTGTTTACTAATGATGAGAAGTCTTGCTATTTATATATGCTTAAGATATTTCCGTTCTCATTAAAGGGTGATGCTAAGACTTGGTATAATTCTCTTGCTCTGGTTGTGTCGTAGTCCCGGGATATGATTTATTACTTCTCGCTAAATATTTCCTGCTCATAAGAAACAAGCTGCCTTTGGAAATATATAATTTTGTGCAAGTCAAAGAAGAGAGTCTCCCACAAGCTTGGGGAGGCTTCTCCGATTATAATGCTTTGCCGATCATCCTCTTAAGAAAAATGAAATACTTGATATCTTTTATAATGGACTAACCGATGCTTCCAAGGACTACTTGGATAGTTGTGCTGGTTGTGTTTTCAGGAAAGAACGATCGTGAAGCTGAAATACTATTGAATAATATGTTGACTAATGAAAATAATTGGACTCTTCCCGAGCCAATTCCTGAAGTAATTCCTGAACCAATTGAGCCAACTCGTGAGCCTATTCCTAAACCCACTCCAAAGAAGAGAGGTGTTTTATTTCTCAGTCCTGAAGATATGCAAGAGGCAAAGAAATCAATGAAAGAAAAAGGTATTAAAGCTGTAGATGTTAAGAATTTACCTTCTATTGAAGAAATACATGGTCTTAACATACCACCTGAAGATCCACATTGTCTTGATAATGACACAGGTAGTAAAGGTAAATTCTCTCTATAGATATGGTAAAGTTGAAATACCCTCTACTAAATTTCATAGCCCGTGCTTAGATGAATTTGATGACTTTATGGCTAGACAAGAAAGTTTTAATGCTTATGTTGGTAGAGAGTTAAAGAATAATGCTTTCGAGATAGGAAGCGTAGGTGATAATCTGGCTAGAGTTAAAGATGAACTTCACCGCGTTAGCAAATATGCTTCTATGGTTGCTACTCAAGCTGAGCAAGTACTTAAAGCTCAAAATGATTTGCTTGATGAATTGAATAATAAAAATGACTTTGCTGTTAGAGTGGCTACTAGAACTGGTAGAATGACTCAGGAACCTTTGTATCCTGAAGGCCACCCTAAGAGAATCGGGCAAGATTCTCAGAGAAATAATTTAGAGGCACCTAGTTCTTCTAAAAAAAAGAAAAAGAAAAATGATAGAACTTTGCATGCTTCTAGTGAACCTCATCAGAGACACACGAGAATCCCAATGATACTTCTATTTCTAATGCTGAAACACAATCAGGTGATGAACCTGAACCTAGTGATAATGTTAATGATAATGTTCATGTTGATGCTCAACCTAGCAAAGACAATGATGTAGAGATTGGACCTGCTGTTGATCTTGATAACCCACAATCAAAGAATCAACGTTATGATAAGAGAGATTTTGTTGCTAGGAAGCACGGTAAAGAAAGAGAACCATGGGTTCGAAACCCATGCCCTTTCCTCCTAAACCATCCAAGTCAAAGGATGATGAGGATTTTGAGCGCTTTCTTTGAAATGATTAGACCTATTTTCTTATGTATGCGCTTAAGCGATATGCTTAAAGTAAATCCTTATGCTAAGTATATGAAGGATATCATCACAAATAAAAGAAAGATAGGAAGCTGAAATTTCCACCATGCTTGCTAATTACACTTTTAAGGGTGGAATACCAAAGAAACTTGGAGATCCGGTGTACCAACTATACCATGCTCTATTAAAAGAAATTATGTTAGAACTGCTTCATTTGATCTTGGAGCGGTGTTAGTGTTATGCCTCTCTCTTTATATCATAGACTTGAATTGAATAAGTTGACACCTCTGAAATATCTTTGCAAATGGCTGATAAATCAACTGCTATACATTGCCGGTATTTGTGAGGATGTGCCTGTTGTGGTTGCAAATGTCACTATCTTAACGGACTTTGTTATTCTTGATATTCCCGAGGGCGATAGTATGTCATTATCCTTGGTAGACCTTTTCTTAATCTGCAGGGCTGTTATTGATTGCAACAAAGGCAATGTCACTTTTCATGTTAATGGTAATGAGCATACGGTACACTTTTCGAGAAACAATCTCAAGTTCATAGCATCAATTCTATTGAAAAAGTTCCAACTATCATTTTGGAGGTTTTGAATTTCCTCTCCCTCTGTCAAGAAAAAGTATGATATTCTTATGGTTGGGGATTTTCATATCCCGTTGAGGTAACTTAGTGTCATTCAAAATTTCTCCGGTTCCGTGTTATTCGAATGAGTGCATTAACAAGACTTGATCAACCTTGTTAGTGGGTTCATTTTGATGATCACGAGATGGATGAAACTAGAAGGCACAACCTTACATACCCTCCTTTTACTTTTCGATATTTAGAATAAATAAAGCAAAAATAGTATTATTAAATGCTTTTTTACGAATTATCGGTGCATTAAAAAATAGTCCGAGAATAAAAGTGCTCCAAATGCCCCGCAAATTTAGTATGATTTTTCTGGAATATTTGAGGATTTTAGGCACCTTGAAAACACTTCAGAGGGGCAAGCACCGAGCCATGAGAGAGGCGGGCCCCACAGAGGGCGCCCTGTCTCGTGGGCCCCTGGTGGCCCCCTCCACTTATGCCAGCACCCACACACTCCATCTTCTACCCAAAAAAATCCCCATCCAGCTCAAGCACGAGTTCTAGCTCGTTTTGCTGTGATTTTCGATCTCTTAGCTCAAAGCTCCATTCACAAAACTGCTTTGGGAGATTGTTGCTTGGTATGTGACTCCTCCATTGGTCCAATTAGTTTTTGTTCTAGTGTTTTATTCATTGCAAATTTTTGCTGCATAGGTGACCATGTTCCTGAGCTTGCATGTTAAATTTTTGAGGTCCCAAGCAATTCAATGCAAGATATAGGCTCTAGGCACTTGTAGGAGTAGTTGCTATCAATCTTGTTTAGTTTTATCAACTTTTATTTTGAAGTTATTAAAATTTCAGAAATTTTCAAAAAAAGAAATATGCTTAGAAGAATGTACCAAGGAGGTTCCTCGGCAAATAAAGGGCTAAGGATTGCTATACGTGAACAAGATGCTAATTTGCCAAGGGACGCAAATGTTCGGGCTTGCGAGTGGCCATCCGATGATTTCATGGTCGAAGCAGGCTTCTAGGAGGAATTTTACGCGTATGTGCGTAATGCCGAGCTGGAGGACTTCTTACAAGGTAAGTGTCCTCAATATTATCAATTGACTGATTCCTTTGTGCGGAGGTTTGAATATATTTCTGCGCATAATTCTCCTAGTGTTATGTTTGATATTTATGATACATCTTATACCATGGATTTAGAGGATTTCACAACTGCTTGCAAACTCCCGCAGTGGGGTAATATTAATGATCCTCCCAAATATGAAGTTAGAGATTTTCTTGCTAGTATTACTGTGGGAGAATCTAGGGACGTAACACAAGCTACCATAGGGAGCATTCATTTTCCTGCTATACGTTACTTTGCTCTCTTTATTGGTAGATGTATTAACGGTAAGGACGAAGTATGTCACATGTGTGCCCCTGATCTTTGTGTCCTCAAGAGTGTTGTGTCAGGTTATAGAGGTTATAACTTGGGGGCAATAGTTGCACGTAGGTTGCAGAATAATAGTAGAAGGGGAGATTTCTTTGGAGGAATTTATGCAACCCGTGTGGCTAATTTTCTCAATATAGCTCCATGAGAGGGGGATATGATTGTACCTCCTGTTTATTAAGCTATGTTTGATCATCATTTTCTTGAGAGGAATGAACAATTCCTCCATTATCGACTAACCTACAACAGACGCAACGTCGTCCCTGTTACTCTTCCTGCTCCCTACCTTTTTGATTATCAGGCAAAAGGAAGATATGTTGTCACCAGGGAAGAAGCAACCGAATATGAGAGGGGAATGGAAGCAGCTCGCCAACACGCTGCTGCTCAGGAGGCGGTCGCCTCTGCATCTCAGTACTACCCCAGTTACTCTTATGGATATCAGCCTGGCGGTCATTGGTACTAGACCAACTTAGGCCAAAAGCCTAAGCTTGGGGGAGTACGTATTTCTCACCGACTTTACATTCATGTTCACACACTAGTCGTCAGTGCTCATACTCTTTCATTGTATTATCCATGCTAGTTTAAATTTCTTTTTCTAGTTTTCTTCTTGTGTGTTTAATAAACTTTATGAAAAACCAAAAAAATTAGTTAGTTTAATTTCCATGCTTGTAGTAGAAATTAAAATGAAAACCCAAAAAGATTTCTCGTTCTTCTTTTACTTGTTGGGAGCTTTCCCGTGTAAATAGTTTTCTTTTCTTTTCTTTCTTTTGGGGGTCAAGAAGACCATATTGAAAATGCTTAGTGGCTCTTATATGCATGATTGTTTATTTAACTTAGAGCCCATATTACTTGTCTTCTCTCTTGAGTTGAATGCCTGCAGATTCCAGCTTAGTCCAACGCACATGCACTCTTATTATTATATACATCGTTCGGTCGTGCAAGTGAAAGGCAATAATGACGATATATGATGGACTTATTGGGATGAGAAAAGCTGGTATGAACTTGACCTCTCTTGTTTTTGTAAATATGATGATTCATAATTCCTGAGTCAGCTATTATGAAGTGAACATATTTGCAATGACATTTAGAGATTATAGTTGCTTGTGCCATGCTTGATTAGCTATGAGTTATAATGGTTTACCTTGCATGCCAACATGCTATTAGAATGATTATGATGTGATATAATGGGATGGTATCCTCCTTTGAATGAATTAAGTGAATCGACTTGGCACATGTTCACGCATGTAGTGGAATCAAATCAACATAGCATTCATGATATTTATGTTCATGGTAGATTATATCCTACTCATGTTTGTACTCGGTGTAAATTAATTTTAATGCATGTTTTCGACTGTTGTCGCTCTCTCAATTGGTCGCTTCCCAGTATTTTGCTAGCCTCCACCTGTACTAAGCGGGAATACTGCTTGTGCATCCAAACTCCTTAAACCCCAAAGTTGTTCCATATGAGTCCACCATACCTTCCTATATGCGGTATTTACCTGCCGTTCCAAGTAAATTTGTAAGTGCCAAACTCCAAACCTTCAAATGAAATTCTGTTTTGTATACTCGAGCAGCTCATGTTTCAACTAGGGCTGCCTATATCTTCCATGCTAGGTGGGTTATTCTCACAAGGAGTGGACTCCGCTCCTCATTCACGAGAAAGGGCCGGTAACCGGGATGCCCAGTCCCATGATCCAAAAAGATCAAAGAAAATCAAAATAATTAAACAAAACTCCCCCAGGGCTGTTGTATGTTGGAGGCACTCGTTGTTTCGAGCAAGCCATGGATTGATGCTTGTTGGTGGTTGGGGGAGTATAAGCCTTTACCATTCCGTTTTGGAACTGCCTATAATGCATGTAGTATGGAAGATACAGCCATCTCATAGTTGTTGCGTTGACAGCAAAAGTATGCCGCTCAAAATATTATTCAATCTCTATTTTAAAATCGAGCTCTGGCACCTCTGCAAATCCCTGCTTCCCTCTGCGAAGGGCCTATCTATTTACTTTTATGTTGAGTCATCACCCTTCTTATTAAAAGCACCATTTGAGAGCACACCTTGTCATTTGCATTCATTATTATTGGTTTATATTGGGTATGACTTGACTGGATCTCTTTTACCATGAATTACAATGTTTAGTCAGTCCTTGGTCTTTAAAGGTGCTCTGCATTTATGTTTTGCGGTCTCAAGAAGGGCTAGCGAGATACCATTTTGTTATATCATGTTATTGTTATTTTGAGAAAGTGCTGTCATCCGAGTTTTATTATTATGGCTCACTAGCTGATTATGTTATTGATATGAGTAATTGTGAGACCTATGTGTTATCGTTAGTATGGTTAGTTCATAATATTTGCTGAAACTTGAATGCTGGCCTTTCATGTTGCAAAAACCAGAGCAACAGAGTTTGTAAAAGTTTTTCTTTATCACTTTCAGTTTATCAACTGAATTGCTTGAGGACAAGCAATGGTTTAAGCTTGGGGGAGTTGATACGTCTCCAATGTATCTACTTTTCCAAACACTTTTGCCCTTGTTTTGGACTCTAACTTGCATGATTTGAATGAAACTAACCTGGACTGACGCTGTTTTCAGCAGAACTGCCATGATGTTGTTTTATGTGTAGAAAAGAAAAGTTCTCGGAATGTCCTTGAAATCCATGGAGGCACCTTTTGGAATTAATAAGAATTTTTGGCGAAAGAATTAGTGCCAGGGGGCCCACGGCCTGTCCACGAGACAAGGGGCGCGCCCCCCCTAGGGCACGCCCTCCTGGACCTCCTCCGACCTCAACTCCAACTCCATATATTCCGTCTCGGGGAGAAAAAAATCAAGGAGAAAGTTTCATCGCGTTTCACGACACAGAGCCGCCGCCAAGCCCTAATCTCTCTCAGGAGGGCTGATCTGGAGTTCGTTCGGCGCTCCGGAGAGGGGGATTCATCGCCGTTGTCATCATCAACCATCCTCCATCACCAATTTCATGATGCTCACCGTCGTGCGTGAGTAATTCCATCGTAGGCTTACTGGACGGTGATGGGTTGGATGAGATTTACCATGTAAGTAAGTTAGTTTTGTTAGGGTTTGATCCCTAGTATCCACTATGTTCTGAGATTGATGTTGCTATGACTTTTGCTATGCTTAATGCTTGTCACTAGGGCCCGAGTGCCATGATTTCAGATCTGAACCTATTATGTTTTCATGAATATATGTGTGTTCTTGATCCTATCTTGCAAGTCTATAGTCACCTATTATGTGTTATGATCCGACAAGCCCGAAGTGACAATAATCGGGATACTTCTCGGTGATGACCGTAGTTTGAGGAGTTCATGTATTCACTATGTGCTAATGCTTTGTTTCGGTTCTCTATTAAAAGGAGGCCTTAATATCCCTTAGTTTCCGTAAGGACCCCGCTGCCACGGGAGGGTAGGACAAAAGATGTCATGCAAGTTCTTTTCCATAAGCACGTATGACTATTTACGGAATACATGCCTACATTACATTGATGAATTGGAGGTAGTTCTATATCACCCTATGTTATAACTATTGCATGAGGAATCGCATCCAGCATAATTATCCATCACTGATCCATTGCCTAGGAGCTTTTCATATATTGTTCTTCGCTTATTTACTTTTCCGTTGCTACTGTTACAACTACTACAAAAACCCAAAAACATTTATCTTTACTTTTGCTACCGTTACTATTATTATCATACCCCTTTTGCTACTAAACACTTTGCTACAGATACTAAGTTAACCAGGTGTGGTTGAATTGACAACTCAACTGCTAATACTCAAGAATATTCTTTGGCTCCCCTTGTGTCGAATCAATAAATTTGGGTTGAATACTCTACCCTCGAAAGCTGTTGCGATCCCCTATACTTGTGGGTTATTAGTACCACTGCCGCAACATCCGCCCCAGGACTCTTGAGGTAGGTGACCTCGTACTCAGGAGGGTGCTCTCCAGGGAAGGGCTGCATAAGCTCTCGCCCATGTGGGAGGGCTCGTTCAAGGTTGTCCATGTTTCCTGGCCGGGCGCCACGCGCCTGGAGACTCAGGAAGGGGTGCCCGCCCCAAACGCATGGAACATTCAGCACCTCCGGAAGTTCTACCCTTGAAGAAAGGCCCAGTGCCTGTGAAGAAGGCCCGGTGCCTGTGAAGCTCGCCGCCCGAAGAAAGGCCCGGTGCCTGTGAAGAAGGCCCAGTGCCTGTGAAGCTCGCCGCCTGTGACACTCTCACGTAATAATGAGTTGGGGGTGTACACACCCCGGAGTCTCCAGAATGCCGCCCTCGGGCCTCAGGGGCTCCTACCCACGCCCAGTGGTAGCACTTAGCTCTGCGCTGGTGAGAAGACGTCGAAGACTAGACTAGGTGCCAGACGCGGCTTTTCATTTGCTTTCCGCAGTTGGCTTGTTCTCCCCTGTTTGAACCTTTATTGAAGTTGCTTCTTGTGTTGTTTGCCGTCTTCTGCCCCTGTTCTCTGTTTTCGGCTTTTGCCTGGCTCGCTCTCTCTCTCGCAAACCTTGTGAGGGGGCTGCGCGGGCGCGTTCCTCTCCTGATTTTCATGAGGCCCTCTCATTCGAGTTCATAGCGGGAGCACCCCTCCCGGTGCATGCCCCTCGGGCATCGCGACACAAAGCACCGGGCCATAGCCGGTAACCCTCGCGACCAAGGTTTGGAAATGATTCTCCCAACTAATTTTTGCAGCTCTTAAGGCGCCCGACGAGGCCTCAAGCAGGCACCTTGCGAGGCAGAAACTACTGCAAACATCCCGAGCTAAGTTGTTCCTACGCGCAGGCACATAACAACGACACCATAACACAACACAGGAACAATGAATGTAGCACGATAATTAGGGGATCATAGTCTATTGCACGCCCCACGGGGCTCCCTACTTCTCTCTCTCAATGCAGGAAAAGGGGAAAAACAAAATAAAAATAGCCCGCGCCTTGCAACAGCTCGCGAGAAGAGATCTGTGTCGTCCTCCTGAGCTCAATCAGACTCCGCCTCACGCTCCACCGGGGCGCGGCGACGGGACGACCCGCTACCGCCCTCAAAGCAGGCATAGCGGCGTGGTGGCTGATCACGACCATTGCTGGAGGAGTTGTCGCCGGAGGAGGAGCCGCTAAAGCTCGACGAGCTGCGGTCGCCGCTGGGAGCGGGTTCGCCTTCGCCCTCGTCACGGCCGTCGCCAAGGCCGAGCACCTTGTCGCCAGCATCGCGTTCAGGGCAGCACCCAACACGGCGGCCATCTTCTCCGAACACCCTCATGTAGAGGGTCGCGTTGCCGTCATACTTGAAGTGGAGGGTGCATCACCTGCCCAGGCCACACGCGCGGGCAAACGTCTGCCAGCCCCGAGCCAGGGCCACATTTCCGGCGACGGAGATCTCCACCGCGACCCAGGAGGCCTTTCTGCAGTAGTCGTCCGCCTGCAACCATTCGCCGACGAAGAAGCGAGGGAGCTGGAGCCAGTTGCCGGCCGGGTTGTCCGACCACACAACGAACTCCGGTAGCACCTCCGCTGAATGGAAGCGCGGCCGGGGAGGCCGCTCAGCCACGGTGCGCCTTCCCCCACCAACTGGGATGCCTCAACACGGGCGGCCGCCTCCGCGTGAAGGGCCACCGCTGCGACCACGAGAAGCCATGGCAGGGGTTGCGGGACACTTGCGAGGACGACCGCTGCCGCGCTTGGGCGGAGGAGAGCCTGGCCCTTCCTGGCGAGCCTTCCCCTTCTCCGTGGTCGAGAACCTCTTCACGGGTGCCATGGGATGCCGCAAGCAACAGGAGCAAGGAGGGAGAAGAAGCAGGCGGGGCAAGAGGAGATGGGCAACGGGGCTCTCACCCCCCGTATTTATGGCCCAAGGGAGGCCAATCGTTGACCCCCACGATCACAGGTAATGATGACTCTTTTTGCATGCAGCAGGGACTCGTCGAATCAGGCAGTTGCGGAGGCAGCATGGGGAAGCAGTGTCGGATATCGGGTTCCGGCAAAACCCTTAAGGTTCGAACTCTGGGGTGCGCACGAAGATCTACTTCCTACCGATCCACGTCCCAATGCCTCGCCGTGAATCTAAGCTACACGATGAACAACACGAGGGACACGAGGTTTATACTAGTTCGGGCCACCATTGTGGTGTAATACCCTACTCTAGTGTGTGTGGTGGTGGATTGCCTCTGGGGCTGATGATGAACAGTACAGAGGAAGAACAGCCTCACGAGGGGTGTTCTTGAGCTCCCCCGATAAGATGCCCTTCCTACTGTGGTGGCTATCTCTATATATAGAGGCCCTGGTCCTCTTCCCAAATATTGAGTGGGAAGGGAGCCAACAACAACCATTTTGAAGGGGTATAGCTAGTACAAGCTATCCTGACTAAAGTTGGTCTTTGACTGCCAAAGGCACTGGCGATGACGCCGTCTTGGGCTCCACCGTGACCTCCATCATGCTGCTCTGCTGGTCTTGGTCTCATTGCACCGATATGGTAACCTTTGCTTGATGCCTCGGTACTCCACGCCTGCACTTGCCCCCTTTGTACCAAAGAGGAAACGAGGACGCTGCACCGGCTGGCGCCCGCCTGGTTTCGATCGTCATGGCTTGCGTCATGATCACCTCGCGAGGTACCCCTGCCCTTGATCTCTCCGCCTCCTCGCGAGCCTGCCTGGTGAGGCCACCCCTGAGGAAGCCTTGCGTCGTCCGCCCCGCGAGGCTTGGCCCTTCGCGAGGGTCTTGAGCTTGGGTTGATGAAGACGGGCCGTACTGGGCCACTGCTTGAGCCACACCACAGGCTGCAGGCAGGCAAGTCTGGGGACCCCCGTTCCCAGAACGCCGACAGTAGCCCCCGGGCCCAAGGCGCGCTCGGACTTGGCTTAGTAGCGAAGCCAAAGGGCAAGTGCGGAGCGCCACGGGCCCCAACAGCCTGCTGTGCTAAGCCAAGTGCAGAGCGCCACGGGCCCCAACAGCCTACGGCCTTGGTCGCCGTGTGGCGGTTGATTGGACGTGGGCGTCTCCGCTTCCCCACACTGCCTCGGCAACTGCCCGATTTGATGAGTACCTGCTGCATGCAAAAAAGAGTCATGATTACCTATGATCGTGGAGGCCGACGGTTGGCCTCCCTTGGGTTATAAATGTGTGTGTGGGGGGGGGGGGAGGCGTAGGCACCCCGCTGCGCATCTCGCTTCCCCCGCTTGCTTCTCCTTCCTCCTTGCTCCAGTTGCTCGCTATGTCCCATGGCGCCCACAAAGAGGTTTTCGGCCGCGGAAAAGGGGAAGGCTCTCTAGGAAGGACCTGGCTCCCCTCCACTCAAACGCGGCTGAGGTCGTCCCCACAAGCACCCCGCGACTCCTGCAGCGGCTGCCCTTGGTCGCGGCGGTGGTCCTTTGCGCGGTGATGGCCGCCCGGTTGGCAGGGGAAGGCGCGCCGTGGCCGCGCGGCCGCCCCGGCCACGCTTTCACTCGACAGAGGTGCTACCGGAGTTTGTCGTGTGGTCGGCCGATCCGGCCGGCAACTGGCTCCAGCTCCCTCGCTTCTTCGCCGGTGAACTGCCGGCCGATGCCCCTGGCGGGCTCTGGCTCTAAGCGGACGGCTGCTGCAGCAGGGCCTCCTGGGTCGCGATGGAGATCTCCGTCGCCAGGAACGTGGCCCTGGCCCGCGGCTGGCAGACGTTTGCTCGCGCGCGTGGCCTGGGCCAGCGGTGCACCCTCCACTTCAAGTTCGATGGCGACGCGACCCTCTACGTGAGGGTGTTCGGAGAAGATGGCCGCTGTGTTGGGTGCTGCTCTGAAGATGATGACAGCGACGAGGTGCTTGGCCTTGGCGACGGCCGTGACGAGGGCGAAGGCGAGCCCGCCCCAGGCGGCGTCTGCAGCTCACCGAGCTTCAGTGGCTCTTCCTCTGGTGGCAGCTCCTCCAGCGGTGGCCGTGATCAGCCACCACGTCGCCGCGCCCGCTTCGAGGGCGGTAGCGGGTCGTCCTGCCGTCGCGCCTCGGTGAAGCGCGAGAGGAGTCTAATTGAGCCCGGGAGGGCGGTGCGTATCCCCCCTCGTGAGCCGTTGTGGGGCTCGTCGCATTTATTTTGTTTTTCTCCTTTTCCTACATTGAGAGAGAGAGAAGTATGGACCCCCATGGGGGGGGGGGGGGCGTGCAAGACTATCATCCCTAAATGTCATGCTATTTTTATCGTTCCCGTGCTGTGTTATGGTGTTGTGGCTATATTCTTGCGTGTAGGAACAACTTAGCTTGGGAGGTTCGCTGCAGTTTCCGCCTTGAGAGGTACTTGCCTAAGGCCTCGCCGGACGTCTTAAGGTCTGCAAAAATTAGGCGGGAGCATAGCTTTCGAACCTTTGTTGTGAGGGTGACCAGCTTAGGTCCTGCGTTTTGCATCGCAATGCCCGTGAGGCACGGACCGGGAGGGTTGCTCCCGCTGCGAACTTGAGCGAGGGAGCCTCACGAAATCAGGAGGGAAAACTCTCACGAGGGCACCCGCGTAGCCCCCTCGCGAGGCTTGCGAGAAAGAGAATGAGTCGAGCGAAGCCAGAGACAAAGAACAGGGGCAGGGAACGGAAAACAACACTGGAAGCAACTCCAATAAAATTTTAAATGAGGGAGAACAAGCCAACTGCGGAAAGCAAATGAAAAGCCGCATCCGGCACCTAGTCTAGTCTTCGATGTCTCCTCACCAGTGCGGAGCTAAGTGCTACCACTGGGCATGGGCGGGAGCCCCCGAGGCCCAAGGGTGGCACTCCGGAGACTCCGGGGCGTGTACAACCCCAACTCATTATTACGTGAGAGTGTCACGGGCGGCGAGCTTCACAGGCGCTGGGCCTTCTTCACAGGCACCGTGTGGGGACCCCGACTCATAAGTCGAGATCACCGAATGCACGTGTACAGTGATCCTAGAGATCAATGCTCACTGAACACATGGAAGCTGAATAACAAGAGTCTTACATCCATACATACCGTTTTACACAAATTATGACCGTTAAGGTCAAGTCTTACATTGATAAAGCCTTAAGGGCTGAACATCAAATGAAACACAAGCAGCGGAAATCTTCGTCGATAAGTAGAACCCTTGCCATCTTCCTTAACCCTACAGGCATTCTGACTGGGAAATGTCCTAGTTCGCATGTTCGTCTCCAAAGAACTCTTCTTCGAACTCCGGTTCTTCCATGCCTGGTCAATTAAATAACCAGTGGCAAGCCAATGAGTACTTTGAATGTACTCGCAAGCAACCCATGTTTTGGTTCAAGATACAACAATGCATGATATAGGTAAATTTTTGCAGAAAGCTAGTTTTGAGTGCAATGACATGTTCAACAACTTGTAAGACATGCATCAAGAGAATTCAAGTAACCATGAGGGCAGGTTACAGGTATCAACATAAATAGAGTGGGTACCAACCCATCTCAATCATGTCAAGTCCTTTGACTTGACCCAAGTAGTTATCCAAACACACACACTGGTTTGTAAACTCTGGACATAGTTTAAGCAGCACCGCCCAACCGTCCTTGACCGTGGGCACGGCTATTCGAATAGTTTTACACTCTGCAGAGGTTGCACACTGTACCCACAAGATCCGGGGAACTTCCGTGTCATCCACGACCCGCGATACCTCAAGTACCCGGGGTAAGCACCCGATCACTACCTTTCCCTAGACGACACTATCAAGGAGTCCACTCGTTGTTCCATATCCTCACGATGTACATCATACGAGACTCACTCGAGATCGTAACATCCGAGAGGGGACACAACGGTGTATCCGGTGCCATGTAAAGACAGTCATGGCCGCCCTACCTGGCACGACCCCGTCCCGAGAGAGAGCACCAACTCTCCCCCGTCACTAGTAATGCGGGCTCCAAGCTAGTATCAACCTAGGTAATCAATAATGCCCTTTCCCATATAAGGGTAGAGTGGTTGCGCATGTAAGGTTGGAATAACGGTCGCAACTTAAACCAATCCGTTTTGAAAACAACACACACTTGCCTCGGTACACCACTTCGTCATCAAGTGGCTACCCAACTCCTCATCTCCCCCAGGCATAAGTGGCACCCGGCGGGGTTTTCGAAAAGTCTTTTGAAAATACTTTGTCTCCTTCACCATGCATATTCTCATCCCTTTTTGCGTAGCACTACTTTAGCATCCTATCTACTCCCACTGGCATAACCCTCATAAGAAGGTAGGGTCATGCATAGGAAGTAACGGTGGCAAACCACCCCATGTGGTTATCACAGTATCATGTCTCCGATGCAAACAATAAAAGTGCTATATGACAATGCATAAAAAGGGTTTCATAGACATGGTCAAAGGGCTGCTTGCCTGGTTCCTCAGAGTCTTCAAGTCTTCTGGTCCTTCTCCAAGTACTCCGTCTACTTCATCAACTAACATCGGAAATAATCATAATAAGCAACACAACAAGGCAAAAATAAAAGTGCTCTAAAAATGTGAGTATGACTTTTCTAGGATGCCTCTGGTCATATGAGGAATGATCAAAGTGGTTTCATTGGAAGTGGATCAATGGATATCTCTAAACATTCCAATATGATGGAATCAATGGATTTGATGGATCCACAAGTTGTCCACAGAATGCCATTTTATAATAATGAGTAAAAGTACCCATTAATTCAGGCATGATTTTAGAAGCATCTAGGAATTGGTTTCACTGGATTTGGAGTTGAAATGAATATAATATGGATTTTTGAAGTGGAGTTATGTGGATAAATGACCTTTGAAAAAGGTTCAGTGAAAACCAAGGACAAAAAAATGTCCACTGTAGCCTATTAAATAGGACTTGATGTATGGAGTCTCTGAAAATTTGAATCATCAAATTTGGACTTGAAGTGAGGCCTCTGGAAAAGTTTGAATCTTGCTGAAAAAAAGAAAAAGGAAAAAGGGGGCTTTACCCTTATCATGCATGCAAGGCAAGAGATAAGCAGCGGGCCGGCCCAACTGCACGGCCGTGCGCAGGCTGTAGACGCAGGAGGCGTATTCGCAGGAATACGTCTTCCCTCGGCGAAGGCGACAGTTGGCGGAGACCGTCTCCACTTAAACGGGGCGGGGCCCGGCTGGCGAATCACTGACCAGGGATCCACCGCAGGTCGTCTCCTCCTCCGCCCGCGATAGAGGAGGCAGAGGAGGCGGGACCGAGCGCTTGCCGGCGCCCGTTCCGGTGGCTCCGGCCACCTCCGGCGAGCCCGGGAGGATTGGCCGCGTCCACCTGGGTACCCAGTTTCCACCGGGGAGCGCCAGAGCGAGCAAGGCCTCGGCCGCGGTAGGATCAGGCGATGAAGGGGTTCGGCACGGCGTGGAAGGCACGAGGAGGAGGGGATGTAGCACGGGGTGAGTTGACGGTGGTGATGAGAGGGTGTTGGAATGTCTAGGGGAGAGAGAGAGGCTCGGGATAGCCCGAATTTAGGCGGAGCCCGACGGCAGAGCTCCGGCCATTGCGGTGGATGGAGGGCACGGGGAGAGGTGTGGTTTGGTCCAGGGGTGCACGGGAGGGAGAGAGAGCAAAGGAGCTCCAGAGGGAGGTCAGGGGTGGCCTTTTACGGAGGGGCGATGGTGCACCGTGGACGAGTGCGCCGGCGAGGTCGTTGCCGTTGCTTGGGGTCACGGGGGCTCGTGTGTGCGTGTCCGGGGCATTTGTAGAGATGGTCTACGGCCAGGGGAAGGGAGAGAAGGAGCGGGGAAGGGCCAGAGGTGCCGCGCATGTGAGGCCACTCATTGGAGCTCTCGTGCGGCCGGCGCGCGTGTGAGAAGAGGCAGCAGGAGGGAGAAGGAGGAGGGGGACAAGGGTGTAGTGTGATGCAGACGCCGAGGCACCTCGTCCAGGGCTACTGGGAGGCCAGGTGGCGGAGGTGCTTAGAGGGGGCGGCTATAAGGGGGGGCGCAAGATGGCGTGCTCAGAGCGTGCCTTTGGCTGCCATGGCATTGTTTAAGGGGCAGGGGCATGCCCACTCATGTCTGGTAGTGCTAGGGAGAAGTAAACAAGGTAGGAGTGGCATTGGTTGCCCTAGAGAGCCACTAGATGAGAGGGGAGGTGGAGAGAGGTGAACAGTGGCTGTCCAGAGGGGTAAATGAGGAGGTTTCACCCCCCAATCATTGAGCCGAGGCCAAGGGAGAGGTACTGGAGGTAGAAGAGGGTCAGGAGTAGCTGTGGTACAAAGTTGAGCCCACGGAGATTAGTGGAAGAGATCAAAAATGGCATTTTGGTAAAGTGGCAGAAGGTGTTTGATGGTAGTTTGGGCAAGCAAATGGATTCCAAATGATATGAAGATTAACAGGATCAAGTGTCATATAGAAATGGGGTTGATCACCAAGTTGGAGCTCATTTGGAGGAAGTTGACAATGCAACTTTGGTAAACCCTAGAAACTAGCAGAAATGGCTTTACCAAGATTTAGTCATGCAAAACCATTCTCCTTGATTCACCACTTGGTGTAGTGTCATCATTTGAGGTTCTGAACATGCCCACAAAAGTTGAGATCAAAAGGAGAAAGTTGCCAATGTAGAGTTGTTCAGATTTGGTTCTGGACAGGAAGGGTTTTGGGGCACTTTGATCAAGATAACATTCTCTCCAACTTGTGCCATTTGGTATAGATGCATTATTACACCATTTGAGCATGCTCACAAGGTTTGAGAACATTTGGACATGTTTGGCAATGTAAAGTTGCTCAAACTTCAAAATGGACAGAAATGGTTTTGAGGGGATTTGATGATGTTATATTGTTCTCCAAGTCATGAGACTTGGCAAGATCATCTAATATGTCAGATGTGACATGATAGAATTTTCTTGGAATTGTTGGAGAATATTTCCTTTGTAAATATTTCAAAAGCTTGAAATATCCAGAAAGGGTTTTTTGAGGGATTTGACCAATATTTTGAACATGACCATGTGTTGAAACTCTTATATATGGACAATATATGTTCACTGAGTTTCCCTAGGTGTTTGTAAAATATCTTTGAAACAATAAAATAATTTTGGGACAATTGCATTTTTACCCCTAGTTGGTTCCTACCCACGGGTTTTGCCCTTACTTTTCGAGCTTGCTCAGTTTTGCCCTTACTTTTTCCATCGAGGTCCCTCGAATGCCCTTTGATCGTTTGACCAAAACTTTGAAAATTCATAACTAATTCATATGAACTCAGAAAAATGCAAATAAGATATCAAAATGTTCATATAAACATTAACTTTATGGGCATATCATTTGCATTCAGGACAAAAGCATTGTTTAAACTACCTGAGGTAATTAATATTAATAACATTATTAAAAATAAATAGGTATAAACAATATTTTTTTCGTGAATAAAAATTATATGCAAATGTAGGTGCTGGTTTCTGAACATCTTGATACCTTATTTGCATTTTCCTCAGTTCGTATCAACTTGTTATGAAGTTTCCAAATAATGATCAAAGTCGTTAGAACATTCATAACAAGTTGATACAAACTCAGAAAAATGCAAATAAGTTATGAGGATGTTCAGAAAACATCACCTACATTTGCATGTAATTTTTATTCATGAAAAAAATATTGTTTATACCTATTTATTTTTAATAATGTTAATAACATTAATTACCTCGGGTAGTTTAAACGATGCTTTTGTCCTGAATGCAAATGATATGCCCATAAAGGTAATGTTTATCTGAACATTTTGATATCTTATTTGCATTTTTCTGAGTTCGTATGAATTAGTTATGAATTTTCAAAGTTTTGGTCAAACGGTAAAAGGGTATTTGAGGGACCTCGATGGAAAAAGTAAGGGCAAAACTGAGCAAGCTTGAAAAGTAAGGGCAAAACCCGTGGGTAGGAACCAACTAGGGGTAAAAATGCAATTGTCCCAATAATTTTTCCCTATTAAAGACCATTTCTGGCCTTAGGAAAAAGCTTTTAAATAAAAATAGGAAAATAACTTTTAAAATTATATTTTTGTGGTTTCTGGGTATCCTATACCTAATAGGAGTAAAATATATTTTTGGAAAGATTTTTACTGCCCCTAATTAAGTACTTGCAGTGCAAACCTCAATTCAGGGGTTTTTGAGAAACTAATTTTTGAAAATACTATTTGGCCAAATTATTTTTGCAAGAAATTATTTTTATGTCCCATACACATGGCATGATCATTGGTTCAAGAGTTTGGAGCAAGGAGATGAAGTATAGGAGTTGGAGGATTTATTTGATTTTTAGAGCACTTGCAAACAGCAGACAAAAACCAATCAAGGCAAGGTCCAAAACACTCAAAAGTTTTTGTCAAACCACATTTTATCATGATTGTTAGCTTAAGTGTAGTGGCATGAAAATCAGGGTGTGACACACCGTGCCTTTCTTCTGAGCACTGGGCCTTCTTCTGAGCCTTGGGCCTTACTTCAAGGTAGAACCTCGGAGGTCTTGAATGTTCCACGTGTTGGGATGGGCACCTTCACGGGTCTCAAGCGCTTGCACACTGTGTCCGAAACACGAACAACCTTTTGGGCCCTCCCACATGGGCGAGAGCTTGTGCAGCCCTTCCTGGAGAGCACCACTTTGAGCACGAGGTCACCTACCTCAAGAGTCACAGGGCGGATGTTGCGGCGATGGTACCGCCACAGCGCCGCTGGTATCTTCTTTGCCAGAAGCGCTGCCTCCCGATGGTGTTCCTCCAAAGACGAGGTCCATCCCCGCATGGCGCCCTGCTGCGCTTCATCAAACGCCAGGACCAGCGGAGTGATGCGACCTCGTGAGGAGGACCGCCTCATTCATGAGCGAGGAAGAACGGGGTCTCGCCAGTCGACTTGGTGGCGGTAGTGCGGATGGACCACAACACGGACTAGAGCTCATCATACCAGCCCCTGCTGCAGGCCTCCCACTTCTTCTTGAAGGTCTTGGTTTTGAGGCCTTTCAGGACCTCTGCGTTGGCGCGTTCAGCCTGGCCATTGCTCCGAGGGTGTGCCACCGAAGCGTAGCATATCTGCGTTCCAAGGTTAGCATAATATGTTTTGAAGAGATTGCTGGTGAGAGTGTCATGGGCGGCGAGCTTCACAGGCACTGGGCCATCTTCACAGGCACCGGGCCTTTCTTCGGGCGGCGAGCTTCACAAGCACCGGGCCTTCTTCATAGGCACTGGGCCCTTCTTCAAGGGTAGAACTTCCGGAGGTGCTGAATGTTCCAGGCGTTTGGGACGGGCACCCCTTCCTGAGTCTCCAGGCGTGCGGCGCTAGGCCTGGAAGCATGGACAACCTTGAACGAGCCCTCCCACATGGGCGAGAGCTTATGCAACCCTTCCCTGGAGAGCACCCGCCTAAGTACGAGGTCACCTACCTCGAGAGTCCTGGGGCGGATGTTGCGGCAGTGGTACCGCCGCAGCACCCGCTGTTATCTTGCTGCCCGTAGCGTAGCTTCACGACGACGCTCCTCCCCCAGCACGAGGTCCATCCCCCACATGGCGTCTTGTTGCACTTCATTGAATGCTAGGACCCGCGTGGAGCAATGCCTGACTTCGTGAGGGAGGACCGCCTCTGCTCCATAGACGAGGAACAACGGGGTCTCGCCAGTGGGCTTGGTGGCGGTAGTGCGGATGGACCACAACACGGACTGGAGCTCGTCGTACTAGCCCTTACCGCAGGTCTCCAGCTTCTTCTTGAAGGTCTTGGTCTCGAGGCCCCTCGGGACCTCCGCGTTGGCGCGTTTGGCCTGACCGTTACTCCTGCGGTGCGCCACCGAAGCGTAGCATATCTCCATTCCAAGGTTAGCACAATATGTTTTGAAGAGATTGCTGGTGAACTGCGAACCGTTGTCGGTGATGATGCGATTAGGCACCCCGAATCGGCTCACGAGGCCCTTGATGAACTTGACTGCAGAACCAGCTGGGATGGTGCGGATGGCTTCTACCTCCGTCCACTTGGTGAACTTGTCGATGACGACGTAGAGGTACCGGTAGCCCACAGGCGCTCGAGGAAACGGCCCCAGGATATCCAGCCCCCAGACCACGAACGGCCACGAGAGTGGGATGGTCTGCAGGCCCTGGGCTGGCTGATGAATCTGCTTGGCGTGGAATTGGCAGGCTTCGCAAGCCTTCACCAGCTCGATTGCGTCATTGAGTGCCATAGGCCAGTAAAACCCGCTGCGAAACGCCTTGCCGACAAGGGTCCGTGATGACGAGTGGTGTCCACAGTCTCCACCCATGTATGTCAGCCAGTAACTCCTTACCCTATTCCCTGGAGATGCAACACAGGGAAACATCGTTTGGCCGCTTCTGGTAGAGCTCCCCGTCTTGGATGAAGTAGGCCGTGGCCTGCCGGGCTACGCGTTCCGCGTCCTCCTCCTTCTCTGGTAGAGTCCCTTGCATCAGGTAGTCCTTGAATTCCGTAGTCCAACATCCCTCCTGGGGCTCCAGCGCCAGGAGCAAGCATGCTCCCGATGTTGGGCCACAGGCCGGTGCTCCTATGGCAGGTGGTTGAGGGAGCTCTTCCCGGGGTTGCACTGTGCTGGACAGCGTCAGTGCTGCCGAGGGCTTGAAGAGCCGTTCCTCGAAAACGCCAGGCTCCTGAGGCAGCCGCCTCGATGCCCTCCTGGCGATGTCATTGGCCTCTTGGTTGGTGCCGCGAGGCATATGCTGCAACTCCAGCCCCCAAAATTGCTTTTCCATCTTGCGTACCTCTGCGAGATATGCTTCCATGTGCTCGTCCTTGGGTTCGTACATTTTGTTGGAGAAGTTGACGAGGAGCTATGAGTCTCCCTTGATGACGAGGCGCTTCACCCCCAGAGCGGCTACAACCTTTAAGCCTGCAATGAGGCCCTCGTATTCTGCTATATTGTTGGAAACCTTCTCGCCCTGCTGGAAACAGAGCTGCACGACATAATAGAGCTTGTCCTGAGTGGGGGATATAAGCACTGCACCAGCCTCCGCGCCATGTCGTGAGAATGCTCCATTGAAGTACATGACCCAGCCGTCTGGTGCCTCGCTTCCTGGGGAAAGTGACCAATCTTCTCCTGCCTCGAGCCCTGGTGCCTCTATCCATTCTACCACAAAATCTGCAAGTGCGGCTCCTTTGACGACCCTGGTCATGCTGAATTCCAACTGAAATGCTTGCAGCTCGATGTTCCATTCAGCGACCCTTCCAGCGGAGTTGGGACTCTTGAGTACCCTCTCCAATGGGTAAGCTGAGACGACCTTGATGGGGGGACCTTGGAAGTAATGTCGCAACTTACGCGAGGCCACCAATAGTGCGAGCAAGAGCTTCTGAGGCATGGGGTATCGTGCCCTTGCGTCCCGCAACACCGTGCTGACAAAATACACAGGATGCTCGATGAGGGTGGGTGCGCCGAAGGAGCCCGTGCCCTTCGGAGAGTTGAGTGCCTCCTGAGATGTCGAAGCCCCCAGCTCCTGGCTGCTTGGTGAGGCCCCTTCAGCCCCGTGGGTGTCTTCCCGCTGAGGCGCGTCCCCATTTGCTGAGTCCATGGTCTTCGCGAGGACTTCTCGGTCTGGTGCTGCCGCGGTTGGGGCCGCGGTCAGTCACGATATGGCCTTGGCTTGGCGCTCTTCCCGGACCGCCACCAGAGCTGCGCTGGCGGAGTAGGACATGGCGGCGAGGTAGAGCACCAGGGGCTCCTGAGGGCGTGGCGCCACCATCACTGGAGGGCTGGTCAGGTACTTCTTGAGATCTTGGAACGCTTCATCGGCCTCTTGTGTCCATTCGAACGGGCCCTTCTTCTTCATCAGCTTGAAGAAGGGCAGGGCACGCTCCCCCAGCTTGGAGGTGAAGCGCCCTAACGCACTTATGCGTCCAGTGAGCTTCTGCATTTCCCTGAGGGTTTGCGGCGGACTCATGTCTTCGTTTGCCTTGACCTTCTCTGGGTTGGCCTCGATCCCCCTGTGGGACATGAGGAAGCCTAGAAGTTTGCCAGAGGGAACACCAAACACGCACTTCTCTGGGTTGAGCCGCATGTCCACTTCACGAAGGCTCGTGAAGGTTTCTTCCAGGTCCTGTATCAGGATCTTCGCCTCCCGAGGCTTCACCACAATGTCATCGACGTAGGCCTCGGTGTTTCTCCCGAGCTGCCGTCCAAGGCGATATGCATCAGTCGCTGGAAAGTTGCACTCGCGTTGCGCAACCCGAACGGCATGCAGGTGTAACAGTACACTCCGCACGGGGTCAGGAAGGCTGTCTTCTCCACGTCTTCTATCGCCATCTTGATTTGGTGATAGCCTGAAAAGGCATCCAGGAAGCACAACAGATCGCACTCAGTGGTGGAGTCGACAATTTGGTCGATGCGGGGGAGTGGGAATGGATCTTGAGGGCAGGCCTTATTGAGGTTGGTGAAGTTGACGCACATGCGCTCCTTTCCTCCCTTCTTCGGTACAACAACGAGGTTTGCCAGCCACTTAGGGTAGCGAACCTCGCGAATGACACCTGCAACTTCCAGTTTGCGGGTTTCTTAGATGATGAAGGCCTGCTTCTTGGTGGACTGTTGATATGTCTCCAACATATCTATAATTTTTGATTATTCCATGCTATTATATTACCCCTTTTGGATGTTTATGGGCTTTATTTTACACATTTATATCATTTTTGGGACTAACCTACTAACCGGAGGCCCAACCCATATTGCTGTTTTATTGCCTGTTTCAGTATTTCGAAAAAAAGGAATATCAAACGGAGTCCAAACGGAATGAAACCTTCGGCAGTGTGATTTTAGGAAAGATTATGATGCAGGAGACTTGGAGTGCAAGCCAGGGGAGCATCGAGGGAGCCACGAGACAGGGGGGCGCGCCCACCCTCCCTGGGCGCGCCCTACCCTCTCGTGGGCCCCTCGAGGCTCCCCCGACCGACTTCTTTCGCCTATATATTCTCATATACCCCAAAAACATCAAAACAGAAGATAGATCGGGAGTTCCGCCGCCGCAAGCCTGTGTAGCCACCAAAAACCTCACGGGAGCCTGTTCCGGCACCCGGAGGAGGAATCCCTAACCGGTGGCCATCTTCATCATCCCGGCGCTCTCCATGACGACGAGGGAGTAGTTCACCCTCGGGGCTGAGGGTATGTACCAGTAGCTATGTGTTTGATCTCTCTCTCTCTCATGTTCTCTCTATGGCACGATCTTGATGTATTGCGAGCTTTGCTATTATAGTTGGATCTTATGATGTTTCTCCCCCTCTACTCTCTTGTGATGAGTTGAGTTTTCCTCTTGAAGTTATCTTATCGGATTGAGTCTTTAATGATTTGAGAACACTTGATGTATGTCTTGCCGTGTTTATCTATGGTGACAATGGGATATCACGTGCCACTTGATGTATGTTTTGGTGATTAACTTGCGGGTTCCGCCCATGAACCTATGCATAGGGGTTGGCACACGTTTTCGTCTTGACTCTCCGGTAGAAACTTTGGGGCACTCTTTGAAGTACTTTGTGTTGGTTGGATAGATGAATCTGAGATTATGTGATGCATATCGTATAATCATGCCCACGGATACTTGAGGTGACAATGGAGTATCTATGTGACATTAGGGTTTTGGTTGATGTGTGTCTTAAGGTGTTATTCTAGTACGAACTCTTGAATAGATCGATCCGAAAGAATAACTTTGAGGTGGTTTCGTACCCTACCATAATCTCTTCGTTTGTTCTCCCCTATTAGTGGCTTTGGAGTGACTCTTTGTTGCATGTTGAGGGATTGTTATATGATCTATCTATGCTATTATTGTTGAGAGAACTTGCACTAGTGAAAGTATGAATCCTAGGCCTTGTTTCCTATCATTGCAATACCATTTGTGCTCACTTTTATCATTAGTTACCTTGCTGTTTTTATATTTTCAGATTACAAATACCTATATCTACCATCCATATTGCACTTGTATCACCATCTCTTCGCCGAACTAGTGCACCTATACAATTTACCATTGTATTGGGTCTGTTGGGGACACAAGAGACTCTTTGTTATTTGGTTGTAGGGTTACTTGAGAAAGACCATCTTCATCCTAGGCCTCCCACGGATTGATTAACCTTAGGTCATCCACTTGAGGGAAATTTGCTACTGTCCTACAAACCTCTGCACTTGGAGGCCCAACAACGTCTACAAGAAGAAGGTTGTGTAGTAGACATCAAGCTCTTTTCTGGCGCCGTTGCCAGGGAGGAGAGTGCTTGAAGGTATATCTTTAGATCTTGCAATCGAATCTTTTTGTTTCTTGTTTTATCACTAGTTTTGTTTATAAAAGAAAACTACCAAAAAATGGAGTTGAGTTTGTCTCATACGCTTCGTCTTTTTAATATCTTTTGTGAGTATGATGGAAAGGAAAATTGTGCTCAATTGCTAGAAGAAGAATGCATTAAAATGCTTGGTACTAAATACTTGAATGATGAGCATGATTTCAATGTTGTTAGTATGAATTCTTTGAATATCCATAGTACTAATGATGATTGCACTAGTTATGATGAAAATGTCTCTTATAAGCTTGTTGATTTTTGTGGAGTAGAACGGGTTTGCATGGACACACCAAATAGATAAAATAGATATTGCAAGAGGCATAAGTATTTAGAAACTAAAGAGTTGCAATAAAGGCTAGATAAGAGTGCGGAGAATTTAAGATATCTTTACCGTTGTGAATTTTGCAATGAACGTGATCATTTACATCTCCAATGCAAATTGTTTCATGATCGAATCGTGTCAATTGTGATGATTTGATCTCCCTTGCTCATTACAATGAACTTAGATTGCTTTTGGGTTATGAAGAATTGAAACATGCAACTAAGCTTATTCCAAAATTTAATCTTGAGCATTTCCTTGATATTGATCTAGAGACGATTTATATGTTTTGTGCAGTGAATTGCATTGAAAATCCTTATATTGCCAATTACATAAAGAAAAGAAAGCAAATAGAAGATGATGAGAATACTAATGAAAGGGAAGATACTTCCCAATATCCTCCTATTATTTCTTATGATGAATCAGGTAACGAGGAGGAGCTTTCTATTCAACCAATCTCATCAATAAGGAGCTCAAAGAGGAAGGTTGAACCCACACATAATGTGAAGAAGAAAAAGAAAATAAGGAGCAACAAAGGTAGAAAGGTATCCCTCCCAAATGATGTTGCTCCTACTACTCATTGTGATGATGATAATTGCTATACTATTGGTGCTATCCATATTTTTAATGATGAGAGTGATTATGCTTATGATATGAAAGGGCCCAAGATTGGGGAAGCTATGTTTGATGAGGATGAAATATTTGAGAATATATTTGCTGAAATTGATGTTTGTCCCAAGCTTGGGGATGCTATGTTTAATGAAGATGATATTTTTAGCATCTCAAGTTTTGATATGCAAAGTTGTTATGATGATAGCATGCCTCTTACCTATGATGATTATATTGATGAAAGTGGGTTTGGAAGTGTGTCAACTTTAGGAAGTAGTGATCCCACTATTTTTGAGGCTGTTGAATTTTATTGTGATGAATATGAAAGTGGATTTGCAAGAGTGTCAACTTTATTTAGTGATGATTCCACTATCTTGGGAGAGGTTTCAATCGATTATGATGAGAACAAAGTTGCTACTTATGATGATTATTGTGATCAAACTTATGCTATAAAAAGTAGTGATGATTATATATATATAACTTGTCATGATTATGATTACCCTTTTTCTGAACATTACTCTTTTAATGTGGAAACAATTTTTAGTGTTCAAGTCTTTTATGATACTTCTACTATTCCGAATGAGAAGAATTTTGCTTATGTGGAGAGTAGTAAATTTTCTTTGCAAGTAGATCATGAAAAGAATGCTTTAGGTGCTGGTTATATTGTTTAATTCATTCATGATGCTACTGAAAATTATTATGAGGGAGGAACATATGCTTGTAGGAATTCAATAATATCAAGTTTCCTCTCTATGTGCTTAAAATTTTGAAGCTATGCTTGTTTTACCTTCCTATGCTAGTTGATCCTTGTTCCCATAAGTTGTTTTCTCACAAAATCCCTATGCATAGGAAGTGGGTTAGGATTAAATGTGCTAGTCCTATGCTTCATGATGCTCCTGTTATGTTTCAATTCTTATCTTTTACGTGAGCAACATTGTCATCATCATGCCTAGCTAGAAAGGCATTAAAGAAAAGTGCTTGTTGGGAGACAAACCAATATTTACCTTTACTGTTTTGGTGTGTACACATGATTATGCTACTGTAGTAATCATGTTTTATAGCTTTTGTTTCAATAAAGTGCCAAGTAAGACCTTTAGGATAGCTTATGGTGATAGTTGTGTTGATCCTGCTGAGAATCAGAAACTTTTGCACCCAGTAAATTAGTTTTCTGAATTCACAGAAACATTCTTCTGATCTGACTCTTTTTGCTATGGATTGTTAGACAAATTTCTTAGGACTTCCTAATTTGGTAGGATTGTTGGAGTTCCAGGAGTATACGTTTGATACATATTACTACAGACTGTTCTGTTTTTGATAGATTCTGTTTTCTATGTGTTGTTTGCTTATTTTGATGAATCTATGAGTAGTACCGGAGGGTATGAACCTTAGAGAAGTTATAATACAGTAGATATTACACAAATATGAATTTAGAGTGAGTTCATTACAGCACCTAAATGGTGGTTTTATTTTCTTATACTAACGGAGCTTACGAGTTTTCTGTTGAGTTTTGTGTTGTGAAGTTTTCAAGTTTTGGGTAAAGATTCGATGGACTATGGAATAAGGAGTGGCAAGAGCCTAATCTTGGGGATGCCCAAGGCACCCCAAGGTAATATTCAAGGAGAACCAAGAGCCTAAGCTTGGGGATGCCCCGGATGGCATCCCCTCTTTCGTCTTCGTTCATCGGTAACTTTACTTGGAGCTATATTTTTATTCACCACATGATATGTGTTTTGCTTGGAGCGTCATTTTCTTTTGTTAGTATTTGCTTGCCGTTATTTATAATAATGTTTTTCATCTTTAGTTTCAATAAAAATGTCAAGGATAGCCTTTAGCGTGCTTATTTTGCTAGTATACATGTTGCTGTTTGAAAACAGAAAGTTTACCGCTGTTGCAAAAATTCCCTAGAAAATTCAGAGCATGATATAATGTTGAAACTTTTTGAATAATGAGATCTGATAAATTTACTACAGTGGGAATTTTATTTCATAATTTTTGGAGTTAGGGAAGTATGATGAATCTTGCATTCTTTACAGACTATACTGTTTGGCAGATTGCTGTTATGTTTGCATTGTTTGCATATGTTTGCTTGTTTAATGATTCTATTTGAGGATAGGAGTATTAAATATGCAGAGGAATTTAGTATGCAATGTTGAATAATAATTTTAGTGATTTGTTACAGTAGAAAATGACAAGGTTTTGCATTGTTTTATACTAACCTATCTCACGAGTTCTTGTTGAGTTTGGTGTGGATGAAGCTTTTGAGGAATAGAGAAACCATGATACGAGAGGAATTAAGGAGACACAAAAGTTCAAGCTTGGGGATGCCCAAGGCACCCCAAGATAATATTTCAAGAAGTCTCAAGCATCTAAGCTTGGGGATGCCCCGTAGGCATCCCACCTTTCTTCTTCGACAACTATCTGTTAGTATCGGTTGAGCCTAAGTTTTTGCTTCTTCACATAAGTTGTGCTATCCTTGCAATGTTATTTTATTTTGTTTTGCTTGCTGTTTGAATACAATACCAAGATCTGAAATTCTTAAATGAGAGAGAGTCTTCACATAGTTACACAATTATTTAGCTACTCATTGATCTTCACTTATATCTTTCAGAGTAGTTTGTCATTTGCTCTAGTGCATCACTTATATCTTTTAGAGCACGGCGGTGGTTATATTTTGTAGAAATTGCTAGTCTCTCATGCTTCACTTATATCTTTTTGAGAGTCTTTTAGAACAGCATGGTATTTGTTATGGTTACAAATTTGGTCCTGGAATGATGAGCATCCAAGTTGGGTATAATAAAAACTATCATAGAAAGTGAATTGGATGCTATGATCAATTTGATACTTGATAATTGTTTTGAGATATGGAGGTAGTGATATTAAAGTCATGCTAGTTGAGGTGATTATGAAAAATGCTTGTGTTGAGGTTTGTGATTCCCGTAGCATGCACGTATGGTGAACCGCTTTGTGATGAAGTTGGAGCACAATTTTATTTATTGATTGTCTTCCTTATGAGTGGCCGTCGGGGACGAGCGATGGTCTTTTCCTACCAATCTATCCCCCTAGGAGCACGCGTGTAGTGCTTTTTTTTTGATGACTTATAGATTTTTGCAATAAGTATATGAGTTCTTTTTGACTAATGTTGACTCCATGGATTATACGCACCCTCACCCCTCCACCATTGCTAGCCTCTCTTGTGCCGCGCAACTTTCGCCGGTACCATACACCCACCATATACCTTCCTCAAAACAGCAACCATACCTACCTATTATGGCATTTCCGTAGCCATTCCGAGATATATTGCCATGCAACTTTCCATTGTTCCGTTCATATGACACGCATTACTTTTGTCATATTGCTCTTTGCATGATCATGTAGTTGACATCGTATTTGTGGCAAGGCCACCTTCATAATTTTCATACATGTCGCTCTTGATTCATTGCATATCCCGGTACACCGCCGGAGGCATTCATATAGAGTCATATCTTGTTCTAGCTTTGAGTTGTAATTCTTGAGTTGTAATTCCATAAAAGTGTGATGATCTTCATTATTAGAGCATTGTCCCAGTGAGGAAAGGATGATGGAGACTATGATTCCCCCACAAGTCGGGATGAGACTTCAGACTTTACAAAAAAAGGCCAAAGGAAAAAAAAGAGAAAAAGAAAAAGAAAAAAAGAGAAAAGAAAAAGAAAAAAGAAAAAAAATAAAATGAGAGAAAAAGAGAGAAGGAACAATGCTACTATCTCTTTTCCACACTTGTGCTTCAAAGTAGCACCATGATCTTCATGATAGAGAGTCTCCTATGTTGTCATTTGCATATACTAGTGGGAATTTTTCATTATAGAACTTGGCTTGTATATTCCAGTGATGGGCTTCCTCAAAATGCCCTATGTCTTCGTGAGCAAGCAAGTTGGATGCACACCCACTTAGTTTCTTTTGTTGAGCTTTCATATATTTATAGCTCTAGTGCATCCGTTGCATGGCAATCGCTACTCACTCACATTAATATCTATTAATGGGCATCTCCATAGCCCGTTGATACACCTAGTGGATGTGAGACTATCTTCTGCTTTTTGTCTTCTCCACAACCACCATTCTATTCCACATATAGTGCTATGTCCATGGCTCACGCTCATGTATTGCGTGAAAGTTGAAGAAGTTTGAGATTACTAAAGTATGAAACAATTGCTTGGCTTGTCATCGGGGTTGTGTATGATTAAATACTTTGTGTGATGAAGATAGAGCAACAACCAGGCTATATGATTTTGTAGGGATAACTTTCTTTAGCCATGTTATTTTGAGAAGACATGATTACTTTGATTAGTATGCTTGAAGTATCACTATTTCTTATGTTAATATGAACTTTTATTTTGAATCATTTGGATCTGAACATTCATGCCACAATAAAGAAAATTACATTGAGAATTATGCTAGGTAGCATTCCACATCAAAAATTCTGTTTTTATTATTTACCTACTCGAGGACGAGCAGGAATTAGCTTGGGGATGCTTGATACGTCTCCAACTTATCTATAATTTTTGATTGTTCCATGCTATTATATTACCGCTTTTGGATGTTTATGGGCTTTATTTTACACATTTATATCATTTTTGGGACTAACCTACTAACCGGAGGCCCAGCCCATATTGCTGTTTTATTGCCTGTTTCAGTATTTCGAAGAAAAGGAATATCAAACGGAGTCCAAATGGAATGAAACCTTCGGCAGCGTGATTTTTGGAAAGATTATGATCCAGGAGACTTGGAGTGCAAGCCAGGGGAGCATCGAGGGAGCCACGAGACAAGGGGGCACGCCCACCCCTTGGGCGCGCCCTACCCTCTCGTGGGCCCCTCGAGGCTCCCCCGACCGACTTCTTTCGCCTATATATTCCCATATACCCTAAAAACATCAAAACAGAAGAGATCGGGAGTTCCGCCGCCGCAAGCCTCTGTAGCCACCAAAAACCTCTCGGGAGCCCGTTCCGGCACCCTGCCGGAGGGGGAATCCCTCACCAGTGGCCATCTTCATCATCCCGGCGCTCTCCATGACGAGGAGGGAGTAGTTCACCCTCTGGGCTGAGGGTATGTACCAGTAGCTATGTGTTTGATCTATCTCTCTCTCGTGTCCTATCTATGGCACGATCTTGATGTATCGCGAGCTTTGCTATTATAGTTGGATCTTATGATGTTTCTCCCCCTCTACTCTCTTGTGATGAACTGAGTTTTCCTCTAGAAGTTATCTTATCGGATTGAGTCTTTAATGATTTGAGAACACTTGATGTATGTCTTGCCGTGTTTATCTGTGGTGATAATGGGATATCACGTGCCACTTGATGTATGTTTTGGTGATCAATTTGCGGGTTCCGCCCATGAACCTATGCATAGGGGTTGGCACATGTTTTCGTCTTGACTCTCCGATAGAAATTTTGGGGCACTCTTTGAAGTACTTTGTGTTGGTTGGATAGATGAATCTGAGATAGTGTGATGCATATCGTATAATCATGCCCACGGATACTTGAGGTGACAATGGAGTATCTAGGTGACATTAGGGTTTTGGTTGATTTGTGTCTTAAGGTGTTATTCGTACCCTACCACAATCTCTTCGTTTGTTCTCCGCTATTAGTGGCTTTGGAGTGACTCTTTGTTGCATGTTGAGGGATTGTTATATGATCTATCTATGTTATTATTGTTGAGAGAACTTGCACTAGTGAAAGAATGAATACTAGGCCTTGTTTCCTATCATTGCAATGCCGTTTGTGCTCACTTTTCTCATTAGTTACCTTGCTGTTTTCATATTTTCAGATTACAAATACCTATATCTACCATCCATATTGCACTTGTATCACCATCTCTTCGCCGAACTAGTGCACCTATACAATTTACCATTGTATTGGCTGTGTTGGGGACAGAAGAGACCCTTTGTTATTTGGTTGCAGGTTTGCTTAAGAGAGACCATCTTCATCCTATGCCTCCCACGGATTGATAAACCTTAGGTCATCCACTTGAGGGAAATTTGCTACTATCCTACAGACCTCTGCACTTGGAGGCCCAACAACGTCTACAAGAAGAAGGTTGTGTAGTAGACATCAAGCTCTTTTCTGGCGCCGTTGCCGGGGAGGTGTGTGCTTGAAGGTATATCTTTAGATCTTGCAATCGAATTTTTTTGTTTCTTGTTTTATCACTAGTTTAGTTTATAAAAGAAAACTACCAAAAATGGAGTTGAGTTTGTCTCATATGCTTCGTCCTTTTAATATATTTCGGGAGTATGATGGAAAGGAAAATTGTGCTCAATTGCTAGAAGAAGAATGCATTAAAATGCTTGGTACTAAATCCTTGAATGATGAGCATGATTGCAATGTTGTTAGTATGAATTCTTTGAATTTCCATAGTACCAATGATGATTGCACTAGTTATGATGAAAATGTCTCTTATAAGCATGTTGATTTTTGCGGAGTAGAACGGGTTTGCATGGACACACCAAATAGAGAAAATAGATATTGCAAGAGGCATAAGTATTTAGAAACTAAAGGGTTGCAAGAAAGGCTAGATAAGTGTGCAGAGAATTTAAGATATCTTTACCGTTGTGAATTTTGCAATGAACGTGATCATTTACATCTCCAATGCAAATTGTTTCATGATCGAATCGTGTCCAAAAATTGTGATGATTTTATCTCCCTTGCTCATTACAATGAACTTAGATTGCTTTTAGGTTATGAAGAATTGAAACATGCAACTAAGCTTATTCCAAAATTTAATCTTGAGCATTTCCTTGATATTGATCTAGAGACGACTTATATGTTTTGTGCGGTGAATTGCATTGAAAGTCGGTGTTGGCGGGGTGGTCATCCAAGCTGAAAGTCAAGTCGGCCTTGGGTGCCGCCCAACTCGGAGGAGCTCCGTGCCGCGTGAGGGCGGCACCGATCTGGCGGATGAATGGCTTGACGTGGCGGCCTGAGGGTGGCGCCTGCGAGCCGCCCAGGAGAGCTGCGACGACCGGGGGCACCGGCGCAGCGTAATGGGCGAGGAAGAGGCCGCGCAGCTCCTCCCAGGAGGCCACAGAAGCCGTTGGCAGGTGGAGCAGCCACATGCGCGGAACGCCAGTGAGAGGCATGGGAAACCAGTTAGCCATGACCATGTCGTCGCCCCCGGCCTTGAGGACGGCCTCCTCGTATGCCAGCAGGAAAGCCAACAGATCCGTCGCGCCGTTGTAGCGCGGCGGCATCTCTGGCTTGAACTTGTGCGGCCACTACACTTGCCACAAAGCGGGGGCCAAGTCTAGAATCCCCCTGGCCCCAGTGCTGGCGTCGGCAGCCGGATTGGGCAGCGCGTTGTCCACCATGAGGACGAAGCACGGTGTTGATGGAGAGCGGGTCGACAGAAGGGAGAGCTCCGGCGCACCCCTACCTGGTGCGCCAAATGTTGGATATCGGGTTCCGGCAAAACCCTTAAGGTTCGAACTTTGGGGTGCGCATGAAGATCTACTTCCTACCGATCCACGTCCCAACACCTCGCCATGAATCTAAGCTACACGATGAACAACACGAGGGACACGAGGTTTATAGTAGTTCGGGCCACCGTTGTGGTGTAATACCCTACTCTAGTGTGTGTGGTGGTGGATTGCCTCTGGGGCTGATGATCAACAGTATAGAGGAAGAACATCCTCGCGAGGGGTGTTCTTGAGCTGGCAAGGTGTTCTACTTGGGGTGGATTTGATCGTTCCCCGATGAGATGCTCTTCCTACTGTGGTGGCTATCTCTATATATAGAGGCCCTGGTCCTCTTCCCAAATATTGAGCGGGAAGGGAGCCAACAACGGCCATTTTGAAGGGGAAAAGTTAGTACAAGCTATCCTAACTAAAGTTGGTCTTCGACTACCAAAGGCACCGGCGATGACGCCGTTTTGGGCTCCACCGTGACCTCCGTCCTTCTGCTCTGCTGGTCTTGGTCTCGTTTCACCGATATGGTAACCTTTGCTTGATGCCTCGGTACTCCGCGCCTGCACTTGCCCCCTTTGCACCAAAGAGGAAACGAGGACGCTGCACCGGCTGGCGCCCGCCTGGTCTCGATCGTCATGGCTTGCGTCATGAGCACCTCGCGAGGTACCCCTGCTTTGATCTCTCCGCCTCCTCGCGAGCCTGCCTGGTGAGGCCGCCCCTGAGGAAGCCTTGCGTTGTCCTCCCCGTGAGGGTCTTGAGCTTGGGTTGATGAAGACGGGCCGTACTGGGCCACTGTTTGAGCCACGCCGCAGGTAGGCAAGTTTGGGGACCCCCATTCCCAGAACATCGACAAGCGGAGACGCCCACATCCAATCAATCGCCATGCGGCGACCAAGGCTACAGGCTGTTGGGGCCCGCGGTGCTCCGCACTTGCCCTTTGGTTTCACTGCCGAGCCAAGTCCGAGCATGCCTTGGGCCCGAGGGCTACTGACGGCGTTCTTGGAATGGTGATCCCCAGAGCTGCCTGCCTGCGGCCTGCAGCGTGGCTCAACCGGTGGACCAGGGTACAACCCGTCTTCATCAACATACACTCAAGACCCTCGCGAGGGGCTAGGCCTCGCGGGGCGGACGACACAAGGCCTCCTTAGGGGAGGCCTCGCCAGGTAGGCTTGCGAGGAGGCGGACAGATCAAGGCAGAGGGTACCTCGTGAGGTGCTCATGACGCAAGCCATGACGATGAAGACCAGGTGGGCACCAGGCGGGCGCCAGCTTGTGCAGTGTCCTCGTTTCCTCTTTGGTGCAAAGGAGGCAAGCGTAGGCGCGGAGTACCGAGGCATCAGGCAAAGGTTTCCATATCGGTGCAACGAGACGAAGACCAGCAGGACGGCAGGACGGAGGTCACCATGGAGCCCAAGACGGTGTCATCACCAGCACCTTTGGCAGTCGAAGACCACCTTTAGTCAGGATAGCTTGTACTAGCTGTCCCCTTTCGAAATGGCTGTTGTTGGCTTCCTTCCCGCTCAATATTTGGGAAGAGGACTAGGGCTCTATAAATAGGGCTAGCCACCATAGTAGAAAGGAGATTGTCTCATCTAGAGCCAAGAGCGACAGATCGACTCCTCTTCAAACACACCACCACAAGAACACCTCTCCTCGCGAGGCTGTTCTTCCTCTGTACTGTTCATCATTAGCCCAAGAGGCAATCCACCACACCACACACTGGATTAGGGTATTACACCACAATGGTGGCGCGAACCAGTATGAACCTTGTGTCTCTTGTGTTGTTCATCGTGCTAGCTTAGAATCGCGGCGAGGTTGTGGGCGTGTTTCGGTAGGGAGAAGATCTTCGTGTGCACCCCAGAGTTTGAACCTTAAGGGTTTTTCCAGAACCGGATATCCGACAGACAATGCATGTGAACTCCGAGCAACGTTGGGTTGCACACAAGGAGATGGTAGCCAAATCTCTAGACAAGACTCTTGAGTTATTTGCTACCAAGAAGGTTGAGGCTAGTTTGCACTTGGACTTGAACCGGCATGCCTCCCCATTGGTTGCTAGGAGTCCTCCGCCCATGAACCAAGATGAAATGAGTGAACCTCTTTTGACCGAACAAGTGAGGCCAACATTGAGCCTGATTTCAAACAGCCAAAATGAAGCTTTGCAGGAGGAGAATGATGAGTATGAGGATGATGAGAATGAAGTTGATATCCATGGAAACAATGTTGGTGATTTGGACACATATTATGTGCAAGAGACCATGGACCCTTCCATCCCATATTCTTGTTGCTATGCATCGGAGTCGGACGACGATGGTCCCGATGAAGAACTTGATGAGGAGGGGTTCACGACGAAGGAGGCCCAAGCTTTCAAGAAGGTACTATGGCATGATCATCGGATACCATTGTTCAAGGATCTTAGTCTCGCGGATGAAGCCGTGGTTGACGGTGGCAAGGGTATATTTCTTGAAGTTAGGCCAACTTCTCATCGGGATTTGGAACATGGGAAGAGCGGTATTTCTCCCGGGTCGAAGCTCGGAACCTTCTTGGAGTTGAAGATGTGGCTCGGCAACTACTCGGTTACGCATCATCGTCCACACAAGGTGGTTCACTTGGATGTGAATGTGTGTTACACTATTGCATGTGAGAAGGACGGATGTCCATGGATTGTGCGTGCAAGGCCATGGAAAGGAGGGCCCAACTGGCACATAGTGAGTTCTGTACCAAGTCACATGTGCCGAAGCAAGAGGGTTGATGGAAAGATTGTGTCACAAGACCACAGATAACTCACCTGCGAGTTCATCGCTTACAAGCTTTCCAACTCCATCCCTTCACTACCAACAATGAGCATTAGAGTGTCATGGACCTTGCGAAAGTCGTCTTTCACTACAAGGTCAAATATGGGAAGGCATGAAAGGCGAAGCAAGCCGCATTCAACATGTTGTATGGTGATTGGGAGGAAGCATACAATCGAATCCCTAGGTTGTTGGGTGCTATGGTCGCCACTAAACTAGGCATCGTTCATGTGGTCGAGCCGTATGGCCAAAAAATAATGATTCGCAATGGAAAGACAGTCCGAGTCTTTGGCTGTGCATTTTGGGCATTCGAGCAATGCATGAGGGCTTTCAAACACTATCGACCGGTCATCTCCATCGATGGCACCTTCTTGACCGGACAATACAAGGGAACTCTCTTAGTTGCAACAGGGAGTGATGCCAATAATAGGTTGGTGCCTTTAGGTTTTGCTTTGGTTGAGGTGGAAAACAATGATAATTGGGAGTGGTTCTTCCATCTTTTGAGAACCAGGGTATTACCGGCTGAAAGGGAAATTTGTGTCATATCGGATCACCATCCTGGAATTCTTAAAGTGGTGGACATTGACATTCCTGGGCATGCTCTGTTGCACCATCGATGGTGCATGAGGCATTTTTGTTCAAACTTCTATAGGGCATGTGGGCTCAAGGAACTGGTTGAGATCTTCAAGATTGTTGTCTCGCTTTCTTCGACCAACGGTTCACCTACTTGTACAACCTATTGCTCGCACACAAAAAATCGGTGTCGGTGGTATTGGATTTCTCAATAGGCACATTCAAGAAAGGAGGAAGCGGGCATGATCTTTTGATGAAGATTGCCGGAGGTACGGTCAAATGACAAGGAACATGGCTTAATGTTTCAATAGGGTGCTCAAGGGTGTACGTGCATTGCCGGCAACAACAATAGTTCAAAACACATTCGGCAAGATGAATGAGTACTTTCTAAAGTACTCAATTGAAATGGATAAGCAGATTGCGGGTGAGAACAAGCACAAGTACAAGTACAAGTTCCCACCGAAGGTTGACGTGTGGTTGGAATTTCAATCATGGAAGGCTGACTCCCAACAAGCTATATTTTATAACAACCATGATTGGATGTACGAAGTGAAAGAGCCATGAGGAACCACAAACGATGGCCAACAACACGGAGGTCAGGCTTTCAAGGTGTCGCTAACACGGTGCGATTGCTCTTGTGGGAGGCCGTTATTGCTTCATCTCTCATGCTCACACTCGTATACCACAACTCACATTAGGATTGTGGATGTTAATCACCTGCTCACCATGAGGCAGTCCGAGTTCTCCATCATGGCCACCAAGAATACATGGGCTCCTAGATTTCACCCATACTATGACCAATCACAATGGCCGGAGTATCATGGAGTTCAACTATGGCCCGGTCCAGATTGGAAGGTCATTAAACGGGGAAGTCGTAAGAAAGAACGTCTTAGAGGCAATATGGATGGATGGGGCCGTGGTGGTGGTCGAGAATTTACCAACAACCAATTCCAAGAGCCTCCTGAGAGAGCCCGTTGTGGATATTGCACCTATGTATCACCTAAATTATCTATGTATCAATCTCTTCGATGAAATAGTGCACCTATACAATTTACAATTGTATTAGGTGTGTCGGGAACACAAGAGGATTTTGGTATCCGTTTGGAGGGTTGATTTATCCTACACCTCCTTAGGTCATCCAGTTGAGGAAGATTTGTTGTTTCCCTACAGAACTATGTGCTTGGAAGCCAACATTATTACTCTTATAAAGGATGCTGGAGTACCCGCCTCATGGGTGCCTTCGAGGGCGAGAGGCCATCTACACTGTCAGTTTCCAGGTGGCATGTCACGGGGGCCTCTCTGGGCTCTATGCGATGTTCAATCTACCCTAATGACTTGCACCCAGGTGACACGCCTCGACCGCCCATGACGGGTGGATACACTACACATTTTTCTCTATTCAATGACAAAAACAGTGGTGACGAAACAAGAAATGACGCCTAAAATCATTGTTTGTGATGGTCCACCGTCACGAGGTGTTTTCCTCCCGGGGCAGCGCCCTCAGCAACTTTGGCGATGTTCAGACCTAATATTCGGTGATGCTTTTGGGCGTCACTAGGCATGTCCATTTTCCGGGATGATTTGTAGTGCAAGAGAAAATGTTTGGTGTCAAAACAATGTTAGGCAGGTTAACAAAATGGCTTGTTGGTGTTCAGAATGTAGTACCTTATAAATTCTACCATGGCAGAGTTTATAACATGTTAGAATCAATTTTTCACGGTTTAGGGTTGAGATGCTAGTATCAAAATCCATTGATTATTTTCCAAGTGTGCTCTCAGCACTACAAAAGGTCATAATTTCTTAATGCTACTTAATAGAACGTACATGTTCATCATCATCATCACATCACTACCAACAATAGCATAGAACATGAGCTACAGTGATGGACGATCATTGAGGCAACACGATAGAACTACTCATCATCTGGTTCAGCAACAATGAAACCAACGAAGAGAAAGGTCCGTGCACGTCCATGGTGTAGCACGATGATCATCTTGTCTCCAATATCCTTGTCGTACACGTCAACTACTTTGCTCCACACATTATGGACAATGCTTCGATCTCCTTGTTCTGAAGCTGAGTATGAATGAGAACTGATGTTGACTCTGTAACCGTCCGCGAGCATCCAAATTTGATCAACAAAGTCGACGACAAACCACATCCCTTCCTAGCTTACTCTGCTCCCTTTAGTAACTCCATGTCATTTATAAAATGTTTTGTTACAATATCCACTCCATAATAAGCTATGAAAATATTTGTAAATAAGATTTTTTTAAATATAGCAGACGGATGAAATGTTCTTAGTTAAAATTGCTTGATATTTGCCAGGATACTTAAGTTATTGAATCCTTGCTCAAACGTACCTAATGTGACGTTTAGGTTTTCCACCTAGTCCGAGAGACATTTCCATACCTACTTCCAACTGGTACGCTTTGGCAAATTCTTTCCAAGTACGTCCTGTGAAAAAGGTCACATCTTCTTCGTTCCTGATCCTGCATAGAAAACATAAGCCCTCTCTTGCCTCTAGGTGCACATGTACAATGGTCCCGAGAGATCTGTTTATACCCAACTTCTTCAAAAGTTTATCTCTTGTAAAGTAGGGGATGCACTGAGCAAATTCATAGATTGCTCAAAATTATTTAGTCTGCTTATGAAGTCGGTGTCGTTTATGAGAGTGGTAAATACCATTTCTGACAGCGCTTACTAGAATTTAGGAACATTGGATATCACAAATTAGGTTCTGTATTTGCTAGTTTCGGAAAGATTTATCAAGATATCGGTGTTGCAATACAAATCTAGAATTTTCTTTATCATAATGATCATAAAAGAAATTTTCAGATTACATGTAGGTTACTTTTGACATCTAAAGAGGGGAATGTAGAAATAAGTAGTACCAAGGGGGTACGATTGACACTTTACCAAATTTAGTTAGGTCCATCTATTTTTAGAAACTTTCCATTATAAGATGATTTATGTTGAACTCGTGAGCTGAATTTTCTACTTATGAACCGATCATGAAATCCATCAGCACTTATGTGTTAAAATCCACATGCAGAGAATCTTCACACCTTAACCAAACACTTGAACGACATGTACGTTTGATATACTTCAAATCTAAGAACAACACTGTAATTTCTTTGAATCCTTGTGGAAGCGTGATGCAGAGTTACTTGTCCTTTTGAACATAAGGGAGACCACAGAGATTCCGGTGTAGAAACACTTCCGGCACTGCATTCCAAACCCTCAATTATTTCATAAATAGCATATGGAGGTGATTTGTACTGGATCAAGGTGATTTGCATCGGATAAAGAAATGTATATGAAGACTTACCTTCATTTGGTCTTATTGAACCCGATGGCCTAGGTTTTTTTGGTATGGGAAGTCCCGAACCACGACAAGCGTCAGCGACAGGAGGCTACCCTTGTCAGCGTATTTGATATAGGGGAAAGATGTCAGCAATCCTTGTCGGCATAGATGAAGTTACGACGAAGTATGGCCGTGATACGCGCCGGCAACAGGCGGCGAGAGGGGCCGAGAGACTGGATTTGGGACTATACGCAGGCGAGTGGGGGTTTTCCGTGAAGGAGATGAACAGTGATGGCGAAGATGATGGGACTATACACGGGCATATTTCTGGTTTGGGCCTACTTGTTAGCTGTAGCACAGAAACATTGGGATAAAAATACAACATACATTTTGTAATCAAGGGATAAGGAAAATACAAGTAAAATAAGAGATAATGTACGAAACACTTTTTTCCTTTTTAACTTTTGCAATTGAAATAAAATCAAAATGGAGCAGACTTGTGGGACATTTTTATCAATGTCATTCACGGAAAATCAATAGAACTAAAATACATTCCCAAAAAATTTATAACAAGGACTTCAAAATTATTTTAAAGGATGTCATAGAACCTTGTAAACATATAAACAATGTGTACAATGACTCTACCACACCGATTAAATCAATCTCGAGGTATAGCCACTTCCCATTAGGTCACCCATCCTCGGACTGCTCCAGCCACAACATGCTTACCGTTCAAGTTCTTTCTGGAATGAGGTACCAAAAGGGAAGATGCACCTTGCTGATATGGGTTGTCAATTAGACCCATGACACCTATGAGAATGCCATACATTCTTCAAAATTTGACCAAACTCATATACATGTTGGAAACATGTCATGAAGTAATGCCATAAACCTTCTAGAATCCAGTAAACATGTCTTGAAACACCAAAAAAATCATTCTCAAAATTGTGGAAACAATGACTTGGAGGTTAATTTAACAGACATGACCGAAAAATTAAAAAACCATTCTCAAAATTTTCCAAAAAATACTTGGAGGTTAATTTGACAGACATGACTTAAAGTTGACCAAGGTCACATCACATTTTTGGAAACATGTCATAAAGTAACGCGATAGTCCTTCTTCAAGCCAATTAACATGTCTTGAAAAAAACATCAATTTTTTCAAAAATGAGGACCTTGAGGTTAATTTAAGTGACATGACGGATCACCATATACATTTAAGCGTGTACAGAACATGTTCTATACACACTTAAATGTTTACAGTGCCCCGTCTCATCAATTAATTTAACCCCAAAGCCGCTTCCCATCTAGTCACGCATCCTTAGACTACTCTAGCGCCATCCAGTCACCCATCCTCAGACAACTCCAGCCCCATCCGGTCACCCATCCTCAGACTGCTTCAGCCCCATCCGGTCACCCACTCTGAGACTGCTCCAGCCCCAACACGCTTAACTTGGAGTTCTGTTAGGATGATCTGCTGATAGGGAAGCTGCTCCTTGCTGATATGGGATGCCTCTTCCATCCTTTATGGTGCACCTTGCCAACCGCACATTGCCGGTCCAATGCCATGTCACCCATGAATCTAGAAGCTTCCATCCATCGTCTAGCTGCTTCCCGCTTTTCCCCTGTTTTTTGTCGCCTGCCCACCTGCAGAACTGCCTCGCCCATGAAACAATTTTAACTAAGGACATGGCTACCTTGGACACGACAAAATGTTGCATACATGCATATTTGTGAGGTGATTTCTTATAAAAATTATGCAATAATTTATTTATGTTATTCGGAAAAAACACTTCACCTATTTTTATTTCATGCCAAAATGCAGAATTGTTGAACACTTGTACAAACTACGTGTGAAGACAAAGGAAAATGAAATGATTAGGTGTTGTTCAAGAAGTCGCGTCGCATCAAAGGTGATTTTTTTGATGTTCAAAAAGTCCTCTAATGTCACTCTTGGCCGAAGAGAAGATACAATCCAAGTCCCCCATGTTCTGGACTCAGTTTCGGACTACACAGACATACCAGACTCAAAACGCCAAGAACTCTTACATCCGGACTCTGAATTGGGTGGTTCTTTTTTTGTTGGAAAGTTTATTTTGTGAACTTTCCAACCCAATTGGATTCACCTTCAAATTCATCTAGAGCGTTGAGGTATTGATGAAACAAGCTGACGTTGCAGTAGAATCCAAGTCAAATTACAAGTCCGAAGGTGTTACATCAGCTCCACTTGGGCCCATGGGCTTGTACGACCTAGGGTTAGTTTTAGGTTGCCTTGGGACATCCTCCCAAGGATGTCTTTGGCCGCCACCCCTTTCTCATATATAAGTAGATCAATCTTGTAGCTTTTTCCTTGAATTTTATTTAGATTAAAGTTCACCATAACTGCAACTTGCATACTTTGTTTGTGTTCAACGACTAGAAAAGACGTCATAGAACCCCACTTTGATCAATAAGCTTTCCTCTTAAATTCGCAATATCTAGATTGCAATCTCAGTTTCTTGCTTGTTCTTTGTCTGTCTGTAGGAAACAAACCTTCATGGTCAGGTTGATCGTGCTCCGGCGTATTCAATAACCTTTCAAAGTTGGTTTAGTGATTGCTTAGGCATGATGTCATCGCACGTTTGTAGTTGTATCCTCAAAGTCGGCTTCTAAATAGGTCTTTTTGCCCTCTGAAGTTCGCAAACACAGTTTGCTACAGTTTTCCACGCGAGTTTTAGAATTTTTTGCCTCCTCATACCAACTCGGAATTGAGTGATTCTTTTTGCACTTGAAAGCTTGAGTCGGTACCATTCTTGCGAAAAGTTATCAGAAAATTGGCACACACTTTTCCAGAGGAAAGTTGGAGAGAGAGTGTTTGGTATATCCTGCTTGGAGCTTGTTTCTCATCATTATGTTTACTACCATTGTGATCTTCACTTATATCTTGTTGTCCAGAGCTACTTCATATCCTTTGTTGCTACTAGTTGTGCTATGTCGTGCCCCCATTAATGTTGTAGGCTCGTGTCTCTAGTCCGGTCTAAATTAGGACCAGCACAGTACCGTCGTTGAGTGTTTATTCAACATTGCATCTCTGAATTGATTATTGCTAATCTTTTGCTACCATATATATAAAGCCAACCTGGCTCCAAATATTTCTACATCGTGCATATTTACGTTCACCTGGCAATGGCTTTCTCAATATTTGGAGTTATTTGACACCGCTGGTTGCCTGTCTCCACCCGCTGCATGGTAAGAACTTGTAAGATATTGATATTTGCTCTACCGTGAGTGTGTTACCACCACATCCTAGTAGTTTATGGGAACATTATTCTCGGATTTTGTTTCTTGTTTTCCACTAATTATGGCAGGTCCCAGAGTTGTTAGTTCATCGGCTTTCATTGATCGTTGGAGAATTGCCATCACCTAAGAAAATACAACACAACCATCATGAGAGGAGCAACGACATCAGAATGCGCATAATCAGGTTAATATTTCCATATCGCCATTTAATGGTCATTTTTGCCCTGATTTATATGTTGAATTGGAGTACAAAATAAATGCTATATTTGCTTCCCATAATTTTGATGAGCATCGAAAATTTCAAGCTGCAGTTAGTACTTTTAGTAGCTTTGCTTTAGTTTGGTGGAGTGAATATTCTCGGTTAAACCTTGATTATATACCTACTACTTGGGATGGTTTAAAAATTGTCATGAGAGATAGATTTGTAGATGTTTATTATACTCGTGGCATGATTAAAAAACTACAACATTTAAAACAAGGCAGTGGCACCGTAACAAAATATGGTCCGCATGGACGCTACAATATTTGTTCACCCAGCCCAGCAAATGGACTCTAAATTCTAAAAAGATAGGTTGAATATGTGCCACATTTTTGTAGTATGAAATGTGGGCCAATAGGTCAGACCCTACGCAAGGCATTGTCAACTTAGTCAACAAATGATTCCAACATCCGTAGCCGCTGGATTTACATCCAATGGCCGGCATCCATCTTCAATCTCTCGTGTTCTTCCTCCAGCACTGCCGGGACCACCTTCTCCTACCTCCAGCGGCTAGCAGCATGCCTCACTGCGAAGCGCTACCACACCGCCGACCAGGTCATCCCTCCACCCCTCCACACCTCCTTTTATTCTGTGCCGACTTCAGAACCATGTCGCACGAGAACTAGTTAACCCTCATACACCTTTCCATCTGCGACTCCATTACCGCATCTTCCCATCTTAGCCTCGTTCCTGTCCGGGGCCTCGCCGTCATCCATCGCCTTGGCGCGCTCGGCATGGCGTGGTCAACACGATCAACAAACGAGAGTCATCGGAGGAGGACTATACATGGAGAGGCTGACAGTGGGGACACACCAGGTCCATGCATGCACGCATGCCATCGCCTCCTTATTACATCAAAACAAAATTATTCCTCTCCCTGAAAGGTGGGACCCACCATCTATATCTTCGCGCGAAAGGAAGTGCCTCCTTATTCCTCCCCCTGACAGCTGGGACCCACCAGCTAGCTCTTCGCACGGGGAAGTGCCTCCTTATTGCGAAAAAATGATTCCGCCCCTGACAGCTGGGACCCACCAGCTATATCTTCGCACACAAAGGAAGTGCCTCCTTATCCTCCCTGTCAACTGGGACCCACCCAGTCGAAGCATACGTAGCGTTGTCTGTCTGGTTGTGAACGTTTACGTACATACTAGTCGATCTGTGTCAAGGATGAACCGTGGCCAAGTAAGTAGTGGCACGTGTCATAGTAGAGCCCCCGACGTAACAGTTCATGCAGCCCCGTCTAAATGGTGTACAAGTATGTATAGTCATAGGGCAAAAAATATGGCCATGTACGTGCATACGGGCGGGGACTTGAACTCACATTCGTGCATACGTACGACCATGGCTCGTGTACATGGAGAGGCAACAGACGACAACGACGATGTCCTGTTCATCGATAGCCAACCGACTGGGTCGGAACAGAGGAAATGACGTTATGTTCATCAAGATGCAACCGACTGGGTTGGAATGCGTCCTATTCAATGGTAGCCAACCAGCTTCGACAAAAAAGCTGAAATGGGGTTTGGGGTACCGCGGAACGGTGGAAACGTTGGACCGCGTACGGTCCAAATGGGTTCATGTTCATCGGAAGGGTCTGGCGTACCACAGCACGGAGGAAACATACTTCTGTTCGAGTGCCTACGGTGAAGCGGGTCTGTTGATTGAAGTGCGGCATACCGCAAAATGGAGGAAACAAGTTTCTTTTCGAGCGCCTACGGTCGAAATGGGTCCTATTCACTGGGAGGGGTGTGGCGTACCGCAAAACGAGACTCCACGGGCTACTATTCATCCACCATTGACCACCACGCTCCAGCCTCCACAAACTATTGTTCATCCACCGCTGACTTCCTCCAGCCTCCACCTGCTACTCTTCATCCACCATGACTTCCTCTTGCCTCCACTAGGTACTTTTCATCCAGCCTCCACCAGCTACTATTCATCCAACCTTCATAGGGTCCTGTTCATTCACCCCCAACCGACTGGGGTGTGGCGGCCATCTCGGGGTCCTGTTCCAACCCCCACCAGGAACTGTTCATCCACAACCAAACAACCGGCTCGACTCACCATGTCTCGACTCGTTCTACGTAACGCACGCACGGTAGCAATGGTCATTGTTCATAGAGAGGTAACCCAACACTAGCTGGCTACGTCTCGCACGGGGGCTCGATCGGCTTCAGTAAGCAGCAGCAGCAATCGATCGCTCGAGATTAGTTAGTAGCAGCAGCGAAGGAATCGCTCGGGTTCAGTCAGCAGCGAATGAATCGCTCGAGTTCAGTTAACAGCCAAGGGATGGATCGCTCGGGTTCAATAACATACGTAGTGCAATTGCTTGATCGGGTTCAGTTGGCCAACGCCTCGCACACACGTGCGAACGAGAGAAACACACAAACCACATCGCATCGCTTGGCCCCGACCACCCACCATAACCGAGAACTCCCTGATATTTTCCTCGCCCTTGCTTCTACCCTGATTTTTTCCGTCATGGACGGCCCAAAGAATGTCATGCAGGTGCGTCTCCGGCCCGCCCAGGACGAAAAGCCAATTTTTTGTCATAGAAGTACGAGCCCACCACATCATGATATGTGTTTTTGTCATAATTATCGTCATAGAAGTGTCATAAGCATGACAAAAAATCTTTTGGCTCGGGCCATAATGTCACAAATGTGTCTTTTTTTGTAGTGTCTCTCCGAACCCCTTGGGAGGAGGTTGAACCAAACAAGGCCTAAGACTAACCACATTGGGAGTAACAAGATTAACATCGGGGCCAACTCAGCAAATTTGCCTATGTGGCAATTAGTTAATGAGGAGAGAGGTAAATTGAGAAACTTAGCTAGTTACTCGTTCTATGTAACATCACATGTACCAAGACAAAATGAGTCTATAACCTAAATGAAGCTTTGCATGACACTAACAGAGTATGTTACTTAGTGGATTCAGTGACCTGGCATCGAAAGGCTGTGATCGCTGACTCTGACCAAATAATTGACTACCACGTTGACATACATGTGCATGGGGCCCACTTGTCAGCGTGCTTGATGAAGAAATATTAACGCAAGATAAAATGGTGTGGGGAAGGGTGCGATATCAACAACTAAAGATGTATGCGCAAAACAAAAACAAAGTCACTGACTCACGCGTGATGACCACTAGAGCAATCCACTCAGATTGTACGTAAATATGTTTATACTCTTCATGATTTTTAGTACAATTAGGATGCACATGGCGATGTCATCCTGATAACAACCACTCTTGATGGATGGGCATGCAGTGTCACCGTGCTCACCTGCAGTTTCAACCCAAGTTGCTGACACGTCTCCAATGTATCTATAATTTTTTTATTGTTCCATGCTGTTATACTATAATCTTGGATGTTTTACATTCATTTACTAGCAACTTTATATCATTTTTTGGACTAACCTATTGACATAGTGCCCAGTGCCAGTTGCTATTTTTTACTTTGCAGAATATCCATATCAAACAAAGTCAAAATGCAGCAAATTTTTTTGGAGTTTTTTCTGCCCAGAAGACACCCAGGTGGCCCAATAAGTGCACCAGAGGGGCTCTGTGGGGCCCACTAGGCACCAGGGCGCGCTAGGGCCCCCAAGCGCGCCTTGGTGGATAGTGGGGCCACAGGAACCTCCTCCGCCGCCTCCCAGCTCTATAAATACTCTAATATTTTAGAAACCCTAGGGGAGTCGACAAAACACAATTACAGCCGCCGCAAGTTCCAGAACCATGAGATCCAATATTGGGGCCTTTTTCAGCACTTTGCCGGAGGGGTCAACAATGACGGAGGGGTTCTTCATCACCACCCTTGCCCCTCTGATGATGCGTTAGTAGTTTACCACAGACCTACAGGTCCGTAAGCAGTAGCTAGATGACTTCTTCTCTCCTTTTGATGTTCTTGGAGATCTATTTGATGTAATGACTTTTTGCGGTGTGTTTGTTGGGATCCGATGAATTGTGAGTTTATGATCGGTTCTATCTATGAATATTATTTGTGTCTTCTATGAACCCTTTTATGCATGATCTTTATAGCCTCGTATTTCTTCTCCAAAACTTTGGTTTGGTTTGGCCAACTAGATTGATTTTCTTGCAATGGGAAGAGGTGCTTGGTGATGACTTCGATCTTGCAGTGCTCATTCTCGGTAGCAGAAGGAGACATGGCACACACATATCGTTGCCATTATGGATAAAAATATGGGGTGTATTCCCACATGAATAAATCTTGTCTACATCATGTTATCTTTCTTATTGCATTACTCCATTTTTCCATGAAATTAAAACACTAGATGCATGTTGGATAATGTTAGATGTGTGGAATAATAGTAGTAGAGGCAGGCAGGAGTCGATCTACTAATCTTGGACATGATGCCTATGTCGGTGTTTTGGGATCGAGGGTGCCCAGACTTGCCTGCCTACGGCCTAGCGCGTGGCCTCATCGATGGCCCGGTACGGCCCAGCTACAAGATCCCAAGGAGAAGACCCTCGCGAGGGCCCCTGGCCTCGCGAGGTGAATGAAGCCAAGACCTCCCGAGGACCAGCTCCCCGATCCTACCTCCTGAGGAGCGGAGATTTCTATGTAGGTACCCAGCCTCATGAGGCTCTTGATGACGTAAGCTATGGCAACCAAGGTCAGGCGGGCGCCAGCGGGCGCAGAGGAGGACAGTTTCCTCTTTGGTGCTAAGGAGGCAAGGACATACGGGGTTTCCCAAGGAGTTTCCCAAAGGTTTCCATTCTGGTGCGACAAGACCAGGACCACGAGCTCGACAAGACGGATGTCATTGCTAAGCCCACGGCTGCGTCACGACCAGAAGCTTTGTAGGCAAAAACCACCTTTCATCAGGATAAGATGTACTTCCTGTCCCCTTTCAAATTGGTTGTTGTGGAATCCCTTCCCGCCTAATTAAGCTATGAGGGAAGAGGACCAAGGCCACTATAAATACAGGCTAGTCTCCACCATAGAGAGGGGTCGATCCATTCTGACTCCCCGAGCCCTCACGAGGTAGCTCATCCACTGTACTTGTTCATCCTCAATCTCCTCACAAGGCAATCCACCACAAAGCAGGAGTAGAGTTTTACACCGCAAGGTGGCCCGAACCTGGGTAAATCTCTGTGTTCATTCCCTTCCCCACTTGCCCGAACTCGACGAGGCAAAGCCATGAGGTGATGAGCTTGAGGCCGAGGTTGGATTAGATCTTTGCACACGCCCCAGAGTTTGAACCTTGTTTGGGTCCGCGGAGCCCCAATTCCGACATTTGGCATGCCAGGTAGGGGCGTGTCGAAATCCTCCTTCCAGCTCCGCTTCGCCTCCATTTCGTCGCTCCCATCGCCCATGCCCGCCGATTCCGCGCCGAGCACTGGGCTGCTTGCATTGTCCAGACGGCGCCTGTGGGCCGCAGTATCCCGTGCTGCTCTGCTTCTCCTGCAGCTAATGCTGCCACTGACCCTGCTGCTCATGAGCTGCAGGACTCGTCGCCGCCGCCCTCCGTCCAGCATGATGGCCGCACCGCCACTCCTTCCCTCACTCCCGCCATGGTGTCGTCTTCCCATGTTCGTCGTAACCGGCGAACGCGCAGGCTGCGCTGCTCCTGGCACGTGAGCTGCCGCGCTACCGCCCCGCCAACAAGGGCTATGACGGCTGGCTGGGCCGCATCACCGAGCTCGTGAACACCGCCGGCAAGGCCCCAACAGCGTCCCACTCGCTCCGTCCCCCTCCCTCCCGGGCGGGCGACATGGCCCATGGCGCACCTCCTTCTCCTCTTCTTCATCTAAGCAGCGCCGACGTCGAGCCCAGGGGCAACGCACCTCTGCGTGACCCGCTGCATGGGGTGCCAGCACCAACACGGGATGAAGCAAGCTTCCAGGTGGTACAATAGCCACAAGGCGATGCATGTGCGCTCCCCGCACCACCGCGCCAGCATCAGGACTGTGCGCCGCTGGAGGCTGCGGCATGCGGATGTTAAGACCTATCTCCCCTCACACGTGCTGTGCAGTGAGTGTGGCGGGCAGCCACGCCTTCACCCGAGAGCTACGCCATGTTTTTTGGCCTGGCATGAGCAAGCCAGACCTGCCTCCGCGCTACGACGGCAACCCCGACCCTGTGGAGTTCCTCCAACTTTATTCGCTGAGCATCAAGGCGGTGAACGGTGACGACAAGGTCATGGTGAACTGGTTCCCCATGGCGCTCAAGGACGGCACATGCTCCTGGCTCTTGCACCTTCCAGAGGGCTCGATCTCCTCATGGGATGAGTTCCATGAGCGGTTCATCGCCAACTTCCAAGGCACCCGTGGCAGTGCCCTTGCTGGCAACGACCCCCGGCGCTTGAAGCAACAGTCGGGTGAGACTCTCTGCAAGTACATACAATGCTTCAGGAAGGTTCGCCTCAAGATCCTGAAGGCCTCGGATGAAGCCTTCATCTCGGCGTACACCGAGGGCGTCGAGGACGTCAAGATGCGGGAGGAGCTTGCCATCCACGACGACTTGTGCTCGACTCTGGAGGTGTTCAACCTGGTGGACAAGTGTGCCTCCGCTGAAGAGGGCCGCCTTTCCTTCCTCAAGCACCCTGAGGCTGACCCTGAAGACAAGAAAGCTAAGGCCAAGGAAGCGAAGCGTAAGGGCCCCCCGTTCTGCATCTTCCACAATGTGCACAACCATGTCGGCATCCTGGATATGGGGGTATCCAGCCTTGCCTGCCTGCGGCCCACCACGTGGCTCCATCGACAGCCTGGTACGGCCGAGCTTCAGCATCAACAACTCAAGACCCTCGCGAGGGGCCAAGCCTCGCGAGGCGGATGACGCCAAGACCCCCGAGGGGATCGGCCTCCTCAGGCTGGCTCCCGAGGGGCGGAGAGTTCTATGCAAGGTTTACCTCACGAGGCTCAGCTGACGTGAGCCATGATGACCAAGGCCAGGCGGGTGCCAGGCGGGCGCCAGGTGGGCGCAGAGCGCAGGTTTCCTCTTCGGTGCAAAGGAGGCAAGCCACAGGCGCGGAGTCCCGAGGAATCAGCCAAAGGTTTCCATTCTGGTGCAACAAGACCAAGACCGCCAGGACGGAGGTCATCGACGAGCCCACTGCAGCGTCACGACCAGAGGCTTTTCGCAGGCGAAGACTACTTTTGTCAGGATAAGCTGTACTACTTGTCCCCTTTCAAATCCGGCCGTTGTGGGATCTCTTCCCGCCAAAATTTGGGAAGAGGACCAAGGCCACTATAAATAGGACTAGGCACCACCAAAAAGGGGGGACAAGTCGAACTAGCTCACACCACACCAGCTCCCTTGAGCTCAAGAACACCTCACCTCCTGAGGCCAGTTCATCCACTGTACTAGTTCATCCTCAGCCCTCCGAGGCAATCCACCAAAACGCTGGAGTTGGGTATTACACCGCAAGGTGGCCCGAACCAGGATAAACCGCTGTGTCTCTTTGTCCCTTTGAGCTTGTCGCGCTAGGCTTAGGAGGACTGCGAGTAGGCAGGCTGGGTAGGTTGAGATCTCTGCACACACCCCAGAGTTCAAACCTCACAAGGGTTTGCGGATCCCGTAATCTGACATTTGGCGCGCCAGGTAGGGGTGCGTCGGATCTTCTCTTTCGTCGATCGATCCACCGCCACTCCGACACCTCCATGGCCGACACACGCCGAGCTCACGCCGAGTGTCGGGCGGCAATCGCCGCTCGCGTCGCTCAGACGGCTCCGGCGGGTGATGACTGTGCCCGTTGCACTTCGTAACCAGTGGCCAATGCCGCCACGGGCCCTGCTGGCCACGAGCAGCAAGCTTCATCATTGCACCCGTTGGTGCGCTGTGATGGGCGCACCGCTACTCCATCACTGACCCAACAGCTTCTTCCTCCCACGCGCGTCGCGGCCAGGTGGACGCGTAGGCCGCTCTGCTCATGGCACGGGAGCTCCTTCGCTACTGCCCGGTTGGTGACCTCTATGAGGAGTGGCTCGAGCAGATTGCTGAGCTCGTTAGTGTTGCGCACGGGGGCTCCGCCGAGCCGGCTCGCTTGCTCCTCAGCGGCCACCTGGAGCGGGTGACGTGGCGCACGGGGCTCCTCCACCACCTCCGGCCCAGGGCGTCATCATCGAGACAATGCGTGTGGTGCCACTACGCGACCCGCCTCGCCCTGCACCGGCTCGGGAGGACGTGAGATGCCAGGTGGTGCAGCGTCCCCAAGGAGAAGCGCGCGTGCTTCCAGCACCCCAACACCAGGCTCGCGTACCACCACAGGAGGTGGCGGTGCGCATGCACCAGGACAAGTTTCCACCCCCTCGACGACCTCAAGTGGGCACAGCAGGATGCCACGTGTTCACCCCGGAGCTCCGCAACATCGTCTGGCCGAGCAAGTTCAAGCCTGACCTGCCTGCACGCTATGACGGCACCGCCGACCCCGCCGAGTTCCTGCAGCTCTATGAGTTGAGCATTGAGGTGGCCAGTGGCGACGAGAAGATCATGGAAAACTGGTTCCCGATGGCCCTCAAGGATGGCGCGCATTCTTGGCTCCTGAACCTACCTGAGGGGTCGGTTTCTTCCTGGGAGGAGATGTGTAGCCGCTTCATCGCCAACTTCCAGGACACTCGCGACCATCCGCCGGCCGCGGGTGCCCTGTGTTGCATCAAGCAACAACCTGGATAGACCCTGCAGAAGTTTATCCAGCGCTTCAACAACGTTCGTCTCAAGATCCCCAAGGTGTCAGACGAGGCCATCATTTCAGCATTCACTGATGGCGTCTGCGATGTCAAGATAAAGGAGGAGCTCGCCATCCACGAGGATCTCTTCACAGCTCTGTAGATGTTCAACATGGCGAACAAGTGCGCAAGGGCTGAGGAGGGGCGCCTCTCCCTCCTCGAGCTCCTCGATGCTGATCCAGAAGATAAGAAGGCGAAGACCAAGGACGTGAAGCACAAGGGGCCAGCCGTGTTTGCGGCTGAACCAGAGACGAAGCGCGGCTGCGACCACCCCGAGTCATCCAAAAGCAACCGACCGTTCTACGTCTTCCACAACATTCACAGCCACAACACCAACGACTGTCAGGAACTTAGGGCCCTCTGCTACGGGCGCCTCGGTCGATGCCCCGAGCGGAACAATCGAGGCTATGGTCATGGAGGCGGCCGAGGTGGAGAACGTTGGGACGGACGCGACCATCGTCAGGAGTGGCGCGACCAGCCTCATGAGGACCACTGACAGCGCCAGCCTCGCGAGGGCGCCTGGAGGGAGTAGCCTCGCGAGGAGCGCCCTCAGGGTAAGGCAGCTCTGCCTCCTCTGCCTTCACCGCCAAGAAGGAACGAAGATCACCACCAGGACGAGGGGGCTGGGGGCTTCCTGGAGCCTCGAGCCATCACCTACATCTTGGGCGGCTCACAGGCCCCGGCTTCCCACCGCGTCTTCAAGCAGTTCGCGCACGAGGTGAACGTAGCACTCCCCAAACCCAAAGCAACTCGCCCTCTTAGGTGGTCCAAGTGCGCCATCACCTTCAACTCCTCAGTCCACTGCTGGCGCGCTCCCTATGGTCTGCTCCCCTGTCATCAGCAACGTGGTCGTCACCAAGACTCTCATTGATGGCGGGGCAGGGCTCAATGTTCTCTCTTTTCAGACGTTCAACATGCTCCAAGTGCCATACTACCACACTGATAGGGCCATTTTCAGGATTGACCGACAGTTCTACACACCCGATAGGGCAGGTTTGCCTCCCTGGCACCTTCGACGAGCGCAACAACTACCACACCGAGCTCATCGACTTCGACGTCGCCGACATCCGTCTACCATACAACGCCATCCTAGGGTACACAGCACTTGCCAAGTTCATGGCAGCTACGCACAATAGCTACAACATCCTCAAGATGCCAGGAGGCGGCGGCATCATCACGGTCACGTGCCAAGAGAAGGATGCGGTGTGCTCGCTCGAGTGCGCCTTCCAAGCTGCGGCGGTCGAGAACCCCGAAGACGAGGATGACACCCTCCCTCCTGAGGTCGCCCCCAAGATGAAGAAGCTGCAGCTGGGACAGGGGTCTCATGAAGGAGCATCACTTGAGTACGTTGCGCTGAGAGTCACGTCTCCGGACGCGGCACCTTCACCCATCGCATAGGAAGGCGCACCCGGCACCCCTCTCAGGCTGGGCTCGGGGGCTCTCCTCGGGAGGGCCTTAGACCTAGCCAGGGTCACGAGAGAGGCGCTCGGGCACCATGTGGAGGCGCTCTTCAGAGCATGCTTCCCAGGAGAAGGCATCAGGTGTGAGGCACCGGGCATTCAGGAGTTCATCAACAAGGCAATCGAGGAGATTCAAGAAGCAAGGGTTCTGCAAGGCGATCGTCGCCTGCCGTACGGTGCAGCTCACTTCCCTGGCGAGGGTAAGGAGTTTCACGTCTGCATCGACACCCCGGGATCAACAAGGCCGCGTCTCGGCACCTCATGTGGCCGTCTCCTGTCGGCCGATGCGAGGGTCCACCTCACAGCTACGTTCACATGCCTTTTGGCCCGCTGAGCGCGGCTGTGGTGTTTCAGCACTGCATGAGGGACGCCCTGACGGCTTGCAAGGCCAGGCATCAGGCGATCCTGGCGGAGATGGAGGAGCACCTTCAGGAGTCTCCCAGGCCCTCCGCGCCTCCCGAGGCTCGGCACCAGAGCGGCTCGTGAGGGACGACTCCGGCGGCGCGCGTTTTTTGCTACTTCAACACCTCTTCAGCAACGGTACCAGGTGACATCTCTCTAGTTCGGACAACTCTCAAAATACTTTCCGTTCCGAGAGCGAGAGCGAGAGCGCTCCGCCCACCCGCCGAAGGCCACTCCGGCCCCGGCGGCCACCCACCCGCCGAAGGTCACTCCGGCCCCGGCGGCCACCCACCCGCCGAAGGTCACTCCGGCCCCGGCGGCCACCTCTACCGCCGTCGGCCGCTCCGGCCTTGGCGGCCCCTTCCTCTCTTCCCCCACGGTGTGCTTCGTCTGTGAGGACCCCCCTCTTTCCATGGCGTCCAGTCCGACTTCGGTGGGCTCATCGTTCCCCACGGCGCGGGAGCAGCCGGTGGTGTCCGGGCTGGGTATCTCGTTGGACTCGGAGCGGTCTGCCGCTCGAGATCTGGATGAGATCCCGCCCGCCGCTGGTGCTGAGGAAACCTCGTGTCGGCGGCTGGATGGTTGGAATCCAGCGCCGGCCACGAAGAAGACCCTGTGGAAGCGACGGATGGGAAGGGATCTCACGGCGGCTGCGACGGCAACTGCGGGCGCGCCCCGTCAGGCTGGTCAGAGGGAGATCTCGCCGGACATGCGGGACAAGTGCTTCCGCTGCCTGGCAAAAGGGCACTTCTTGAAGGACTGCATGAACAACATCATGTGCTATCGGTGTGGTCTCGCCGGGCACGGCTCCAGGGACTGCAAGCGGCCGCGCAGCCCGTCCCCGGTGGAGGAGCTTCGGCGTGAGGCGGCGGCCAAAGTCGCCAGGAGGGCGGCCACTAGCTCGGGTGATGCCATAGCTGCGCTTCGCAGGCAGTCGAGTCAGACACCCACACCTTCCCCTCTACCTCCTCCTCTGTTAGATGGGGGGGGGTGCCGCCGGTGTGGCCCATGCTGACAGCCCCGCGCCTCAACGTGCGGCCTGATCTGGAGATGGAGGCCTCGGAGCTTTGTGTGGTCAGGCGCACCAGTACGATGAACGACCTGGAAAGGCGCCTTCGGTTCGCCATGGTGGCGTACACGGGAGGAGTGCGCCGAGGCATCTCGCCGGAGTTCGTGTTGCAGGCTCTCGAGGACAGGCTTGGCATTTCATCAGAATGGGTCTCTGTGCACAAACACAGACCGGAAGATTTTCTCGTGGTTGTTGCGCGACAAGAGCACAGGAACTGGGTTTGCAGGCAACCAGAGCTGGAGTTCAGGGGCGTCCGATGGTTCTTCAGGCAGTGGACACGGCAGTCCCAGGCGGTGCATTCTATCATGAGATTCAAGGTGCAGTTGGAGATTGAAGGCATACCACCGCATGCCTGGGAGCGTGAGGTTGCCGAGGAGCTGCTCGGCTCGGTGTGCTTGGTGGATGGAGTGGCGCCAGAGACGGGTTCAAGGGAGGATCTGTCGTCGTTCCGGCTATCGGCATGGACTACAGACCCGGAGGCAATTCCAACGCACAGATGGCTTGCGGTGCCGGAGCAGTCCGACGAAGCGCCGCCATTTGAGCCTCAGCTGCTGCAGTACAAAACGCTGATTCACCTGGACTCGGTGATGGACTACACGGAGGCAGAGGAGCCATGGTTCTTGGGCAGCTCTTCGGGAAGTGGACAGAGCGGGTTGCCGGAGGAGGATAGGGACTTTGGAGGCGCCAGAGGAGCGACAACCAGAAGATTGGGCTGGCAGTACGGCGTGCGTGACCGGCGTGGCGGCGCTGGGAACGGCACCGGTGCTGATGGCGCAGCTGGAGGCCGGAGGCTCGCCGCCGATGAGGTCTGCGACCAATCCCAATAGGCCTGGAGAATCCCACCAATGGTGGTGGAAAAAGCAAACAGTCTACCAGTCTGTGGGGCCAAGGTCCAGGAGAGACTGACGCTTTGCAAGTCAGCTTTTGACCGAGTCGGGCATCAGCACGGAAGGAATACGGAGACAGCCAACGGGGCAGTTCAAATTTTGAACAGAGAGCGCGCGAGGCCGCAAGAGACAAAGGATGTGGCTGCAAACCAAGATGCGGGGCGGGGCCTACAGACAGAAGCGACACATATAGGTGCAGAGAAGGAGGGCGCGCCAGGCAGGACTTCGGACGTGGCAGCTGTGGCCTGCGCCAATGTGGTTGCAGATGGTGGGACCCCAGGGGTGGAATTGGACCCTCTATCCAATGTGGAAACTGCGAAGGTGGGGCCGGACGATGGGAAGGCCCTGTCTTCCACGCTTCAGGTTGGTGGGGGGATGGATCCTGCCGCCACCAATGGGAATCAGGTTGTGGCGGGCCCGGGACACTTGAGGTGTCCGGCTGCTACGCCACAGAGGCGGGGTGAGGATGGTGGCCCCTCTGGCCCACCGGGCGTGAGGAGTGAGGACAATGCGGACAACACACACGATCGTGCCAGTGCATGCATGGGGGATGGAGGAGATTCGATTGTAGGATCCGATGCGCGGATGGATGGGACTGCAGATTTGGCGCACTGCCAACTATCGTCGGAACCACGCATGATTGAGCAGCAACCGACTGGACTAGAGGAGACACTTGGCCAGGGACAAGCGCACGCTCAACAATTCCAGGAGGGTACGATAAATCTGAACGTGCAACATAACATGCAACTGGTCCAAGCTACATGCAACAACGGAATGGCCAACAATGAGGCAGAAGCATATGGAAAGCTCAAGTGGTTTTGCTCGCAGCTCGTGAAGAGGATCGCCCCACCACTATTGAAGGAGGTGCAAGCTACCCCGCTACGCCCTGAGGCTGAACCGTTCACGCCACGTCGTACTACGCGTGGATCTAGGAAGGCAGCCACGACATCAACTAAAGCTACCCAAGCTGAGAACGTGCTCATGAACGCACTTGGGTTAGCTCGCGAGGACATGGAAGTGGAGGAAGGGGTCATTGCCGATTTGAAGGAGCTTTTTGACTCGCCGCTACGGGAGCAACACGTTTGGGTGATAGCTGCTCTGTTCGGGAAGGAGATGCCAACATGGAGTGCAATGCCATCGGTGACGGGTACGGTGATGGGTGCAGCTTGAGAAGCACCATTGGAGGAGGGGCAGGTACCTAGGTTATCGATGGATATAAACCCAAAGGTACCATGCTGGAACGTACGGGGCCTGAACAACCCTGCGAAGAGGAAAGCGGTGAGGGAGTTCATCACGTCGGCTAGAGTAAATCTTGTGTGTTTACAAGAAACAAAACTTGATGTAGTTGATCGCTTCACCGTGATGTAATGTATTGGACCATCCCTGGATGGCTTTGACTACCTCCCGGCCAGCGATACCCGCAGTGGAATTTTATTGGTTTGGGACACCACGATCATGCAGGTAGACAACATAAGTCGAGACACAATCTTCATGACAGGACTAGTGCACAACAAGGATGGTTCGTCTTGGTGGATATCGGTGGTATATGGACCGCAAGGGGATGATCTGAAATTGCAGTTCCTTGTGGAGTTGCAACAGCGAAGGGCCACATGTCCAGGGCCATGGATGGTGCTTGGTGACTTTAATATGATCGTAAATGCCACGGAGAAAAACAACTGTAACTTGAATCAGCGTATCATGAGAAAATTTTGGGAGTTCATAGAGGAGAATGAGCTAAAAGAGCTCTATATGCATGGAAGGAGGTTTACTTGGACTAATGAAAGGGATGACCCGGTGATGACAAAGATTGATCGCGTGCTGGTAACAGTGGATTGGGAGCTCATGTTTACGGACAACCTGATCCAAGCTCTCTCGACCAACGTGTCAGACCATGTGCCATTACATCTATCTACCTCTGCACCTTCTGTCATCACAAGAGATTTAGGTTCGAGATCTACTGGACCAAGCTTGATGGATTTGAGCAAGCGGTGAAGGATGCCTGGGTTTGCGATGACAATATTGTTGATCCATACAAGCGGCTGGACGCCCTTCTAAGGAACACGGTCATGGCTTTGCAAGCATGGGGAGACAAAAAAACGGGCAATATCAAGATGAACATGGCTGTGGCAAACTACGTGATCCTCAGACTTGATTGTGCGCAAGAACACAGATGGCTGTCTCAAGAGGAGCTCTGGTTGAGAAGAATGCTCAAGCTAGCCCTGTTGGGCTTGGCGTCATTGCAGCGAACAATTGAGAGACGAAGATCGCGGCTAAGATGGATTAAGGAGGGAGATGCTAACACAAAGCTCTTCCAGGTAGTTGCTAATGGTAGACGCTCAAAAAACTTTATCGCGCACGTCAGGCACCAAGGGGACATCATATCTGAGCAGGGCAGGAAAGAGGAGATCTTCACGGAATCCTATCGACAACTCATGGGACACGCCACAGTAAGACAAGCAGGAGTTAACCTGGATTTCCTGAACATGGACAATCATGATCTTGGGGAGCTGGAAGAGATATTCACCGAGGAGGAGGTGTGGAATGCCATCAAAGATATGCCGGCCGATCGCGCGCCGGGACCGGATGGGTTTATAGGGGCTTTCTACCAGCATGCATGGCACATCATCAAGCACGATATCATGGCTGTCATGTATAAGATGTACATTGGAGAAGGAAGGGGATTTGGGAAGCTAAATAGGGCTCACATCATTCTGATTCCCAAAAGACCAGATGCAGAGGAAGTGGGGGACTTTCGACCGATAAGTCTCACTCACAGCGCAGCTAAGTTGTTTGCAAAAGTATTGGCTATCAGGGTGAGGAGAAGAATGGAAGAAATTGTGGAAGCCAACCAATCTGCGTTTATCATGGGACGAGCATTGCATGACAATTTCCTCCTAGTTCGGCAAGTTGCGAGGAAGATCCATGGGCGCAAGGAGAAAGGTGTTTTTCTGAAACTTGACATATCGCGAGCTTTTGACTCTCTCAGCTGGACCTTCTTGTTCGATGTGTTGCTTGCCAAAGGATTTGGACCTAAGTGGCTAAGGTGGATTGCCGTCTTGTTGAGCACTGCTTCCACCAAAGTAGTGGTGAATGGAATACCAGGTCTGAGCTTCTCTCATGCACAAGGATTGCGGCAGGGTGATCCTGTATCGCCACTTCTATTCGTCATTGCTATGGACGTCTTGACCAAAATCTTCATCAAAGGAGAGGAAGTTGGAGCCATTAGCGCATTCTCGGGGATAGCAGCATTGCAAAGACTCTCCATATATGCTGACGATGTTGCTTTGTTTGTTCGACCAACAGCGCAGGATCTTGGTTTTGTCACAGAGGCTCTTCGAGCATTTGGTGAAGCATCGGGGCTAAGAGTTAACTATGCCAAGTCTTCAGCTATACTCATCAGAGGAGATGATCCCGACAGGGACTGGGTGGCGGCTATGTTGAACTGCAGCCTGACTGAATTTCCGTGCAAATACCTTGGCTTACAGCTCGCCATCCGACAGCTAACTCGTGCAGAATGGCAGCCAATACTCGACTCGGCGCGCAAGCTGGTTCCTGCATGGCAACGTGGGCTGATTCAGCGCCCGCGTAGGCTGATTCTGGTGAAATCTGTACTTGCGGCCAAACCCATCCACCACTTCCTCGTGACTGATGCCCCTGCTTGGGTGTTCGAGGAGCTTGATCGAAGCATGCGGGCCTTCTTCTGGGCTGGGAAGGAGAAAGCGAACGGTGGGCAGTGCCTTGTGGCTTGGAGTAACATCTGTCGCCCCTTGAACATGGGAGGGCTGGGGGTCAAAAACTTGCAGCTACAAGCATTAGCCTTAAGAGTGCGCTGGGAGTGGCTACGCCGGACTGATTGCACCAGACCATGGAGAGGAATCCCTATGACAGTGGACGAAGAAGCCAGGCAGGTGTTTGACAGCATGGTACACATTGAAGTGGGAGAAGGCACTAAAGTTCTGTTCTGGAGAGATCGGTGGATTCACGGGTTTGCAGCAGCGGACATTGGCCCCGGCATTGTCGCCTCAGTGGATACTAGAGTGAAGAACAGACGCACAGTTCAGCAGGCGATGGAGGATAGCAGATGGACACAAGATGTGAGAGGAGATCTCTCTTTCACTGCGCACATGCAGCTTCTCCATCTGAACCAAGCGATTAACACTGTCCAACGGCAAGCAGATGTGCAAGATATCTTCTCCTGGCCTGCGGACCCTTCAGGACAATACACGGCAAAGTCAACATATAGATGGTTGTGTGCTGGGGGTGTCACCTCCCCTTTTGCTTCCTGCATTTGGAAGAGTTGGGCGACCCTAAAGTGCAAGATTTTCGCTTGGCTGGCGGTTCAACATTGCTTGTGGACATCTGACAGGAGAGCGAGGCATGGGCTCCAAGATCATCCGTCACCTTGTTACACATGCTTGCAATGTGAGGACAATGTTGAGCACATTCTAATCCAGTGCGTGTATGCTAGGGAGGTGTGGGAAGGATGTCTTTCTGCACTTCACTTGAACATCCCTCGGCCTAGTACACAAGACAATTATCTCCAATGGTGGCTCTCAAGCAGAAAGCACTTCCAGAAGGTACAGAAAAGAGGATTCGACACGCTGGCAATTGTGGTGGCATGGAATTTATGGAAGCAGCGAAATGCTAGGGTCTTCAATCGGGCAAATCAAGTGCTGCTGGGAAGGGACCTCACTCACAAAATTCTGCAAGAGATTGATGAGTGTAGGAGTGCCGGAGTAGGAGTGGTAGGGTTGAATAGATTTGTGAGAGAGTAGCCTAGTGTTTTTGGTAGTTTGGTTGTTGGGTGTGAGTGTGTGCTTCGCTTGAGGTATGTTCGCATGGCCTCAAGCTTCTTGTAAATACTTTTGCTCCCTTCTATAAAGATAAGGTACGCCTTTGGCGTACTCTCGAAACAAAACATCTCTCTAGTTCGTTCAGTCTCGGGGCGCCCCTCGGGCTGCATCATCCCTAGGTCGTGTGGGTCCGGCCCAACGACATGTATCGTTTTGCGTTCACCATGACTATCTAACCGTTTTTGTGATTTTACCTATGACCGTCACCTTATGGCCGCGAGTCTTAGGTGCCTCGTGGCCCCCCATGTGTTCGCTGGCTTGCACCTCTCCCGCATCGCTGCATAACAACCTACGTCGGCACGGCGCTTGTGCTCGGGTCCGTCCCTGCAACGCTGATAAACTCGGGGATCGAGCTCTGGTTCGCGACCCACCTCGCGCACACCATCTCGCCAGGTCCTCGGTGCCTCTATCATATGCCCTGGGCTGCAGGCCCACTCTGCAGGGGTTCCCGGTCTTTCCTGTCATCTGACCAGCAGGTTCATTTGGCAGTGGGCCATGGGTCGGGTTGGACGACCACCATTTGGCCTCGCGAGTCGCTTGCGCGTTAAAGGAGAGCCTCTCGAGCATCGCGTCTCGGGAGTTCCTACTGGCTCTCCAGCCCTCACCCCTGGCCTTGAGCACGGCATCGCGACCTGGCATACCCGCGGCGGCTGAGCTCGCTCGAGGGTTGGGTCCAGAGGACGTAGAGCACTTGGGCGAGCGAGGCAGGAAGGTGGCCACTGCAGGTCTGGCCCAATGGTACCACCACAAGTGCGGTAGCAAGCACCATCTTCCTGACAGACCAACACACCAAAAGATAAGTCACGATCCGCTTCGGCACTAGCTTCGCTCCCTGCACACCCCACCTTGCAGTTCCATTTTGGCAGTTCCACACCCCTTTTTGATTCTCTAGGCATCTTCTTGCACGCCAAGGGGGACCTCGTGAGCATCGCGTCTCATGAGCTCTTACCGGACCTCGGGCCGCTCACCTCCTAGCCTTGACCACTGATGACCCACAAGTATAGGGGATCTATCATAGTACTTTCGATAAGTAAGAGTGTCGAACCCAACGAGGAGCAGAAGGAAATGACAAGTAGTTTTCAATAAGGTATTCTCTGCAACCACTGAAATTATCGGTAACAGATATTTTGTGATAAGGTAATTCGTACGGGTGACAAGTAACAAAAGTAAACAAGGTGCAGCAAGGTGGCCCAATCCTTTTTGTAGCAAAGGACAAGCCTGGACAAACTCTTTTTTAAAGGAAAGCGCTCTCGAGGACACATGGGAATTATCGTCAAGCTAGTTTTCATCATGCTCATATGATTCGCGTTCGTTACTTTGATAATTTGATATCTGGGTGGACCGATGCTTGGGTACTGCCCTTCCTTAGATAAGCATCCCACTTATGATTAACACCTCCCGCAAGCATCCACAACTACGAAAGAAGAATTAAGGTAAACCTAACCATAGCATGAAACATATTGTAAGTGCATCTAGTGCCACCCCTAGTTGGTTTTGGAGTATTGACGACAAACTTGGTTGAGGGACTAATGTGTTTGTGAGAATTGCAGGATAACATAGGTTGTAGTCCCATATTGATTCGGTTTACCCCTAAAAATGTGTGAACACATTGAAGACAATGGTGGTCTGTGAACACATTCACATTGAAGACTATGACAGGAGAAGACATCGCGTGAAGACTATGGAGCGCGAAGACATAGTTGTTTCGTTGTTTCCTTTTCTTCTTTGTTGAGTCATAGGATCCACCATACTGTTAAGTAGGGTCCAAGTGAACAAAGTCCGAGTGACTGATGTGATGCCCAATCAAATCCTATGTCTTGGAGCGGAGACAATGAGAGCAAATCTTATCCAGAGCTGGATGAGTCAACTTTACTTGTAGCCCAAGTCAAGCTGCCGCGTGTGTTCGAAATCTGACCGTTAGACACGTGTCAGTTCCTTAGTGACCCAGGGTCATTTTGGACAATTCAGGTCGGGTTGCCTCCTGGCTATAAATAGCCCACCCCCTACACCATAAATTGGTGGCTGCTCAGAGTTAGTGCACGACTTTTGTTGTTTGAGAGCAACCCACCTACGAACCCTTTGAGAGTGAATCCTTGCGAGGACAAAACCCAAAACACCCAGAGCCAAAGAGTGTTAGGCATCACTGAAGTCTTTCTGTCCACGTGATCTGAAGACTTATTACACTTGAGGACTGTGAATCCTCCAGCCAGTTAGGCGTCGCGTTCTGAGCATCCAAGAGTCATTGTGGATTGCCGGTGAACAAAGTCTGTGAAGGTTTGGAAGTCTTGCTTGAAGACTTACCAGAGTGATTGAGCGAGGACTAAGAGTTCTTAGCTCAAGGGGAATAAGGTGAAGACGTGGTCTTCTGAGTTGAATCTCAGCCTCCCTAACCAGATGTACAGTTTTCACAGCAACTGGAACTGGTCCAACAAATCCCTTGTCCTCTCCGTGCAACTGGTTCTATCCTACCTCTCTCCCTTACTTACAGTTTGTCTTCGTGAAGTCTTTGCCTACTTGCCTTATCTGTTTGACTTCACTGTGTGAAGACTGTTGTCTGTTCGGCTTCATACTATCTTCCATCCTGATCCAATCTACCTAGCTGCTTATAGTATTCGTGCTTTCACTTCATTGCTTACTTGACTATGGCTTGTCTAGTGTAGTCCACCTTCTGCTGCATATCAATAGGGTCATTTCTATCATTTGTCTTTGAAACAGCCATGTTTTGAAGACTTTCATAAAAATCGCCTATTCAACCCCTCTAGTCGAATACTAGCACTTTCAATTGGTATCATAGCAAGGTGCTCCCTTGTTCTGTGTGATTCGGTTTAACCACCTGGAGTTTAGCTATGTCGAATGCAGGGATAATCAAAGTCTCCGCTGCCTGCCCTGTCTTCGATGGCACTGATTACCCCTACTAGAAGAATAAGATGCGCATGCATCTTGAAGCCATTGATGTCGATCTCTAGTATGTCGTCAAGAACATCGTTCCTAAGACCGGTGAAGGTGTCACTCCTGCTGATGTTAAGAAGTTCATGCAACTGAACTCAACTTCCAAGAACATTATCTGTGGTCATCTGACCAAGGGGCAGTATGGTCGTGTGAGTGCTCTGGAAACTTCAAAGCTGGTCTGGGACTGGCTCTCCAAGGTCAATGAAGGCGTCTCAACATAGAGAGATTCAAGGATCAGTGTTCTTCGCAATCTCTTCAACCGCTTCAAGAGAAATGACAATGAGAATGTCCATCTCACATTTGATCACCTCACTGACATCACCAATTAGCTTCATGCACTCGGCGCCACTGAGATCACCAAGCACGAAATCGTTAAGACACTTCTGAGATCTCTCAATAGCTCATTTGACACCCTGGCCCTGATGATTCAAGAGCGCCATGACTTCAAGACTCTCGATCCATCTGACATACTTGAGAGGCTCAACACACATGAGTTCCAGCTATATGAGAAAAATGATATCTATGGTCCCAACTATGGCCGTACTCGCGCTTTGAAGGCAAAGGCCATCTCCTCGTCTGAAGAAGAATCTGACTGTAGTTCTGGTGATCCTAAAGACATTGGAAAGTAACTTGCTATGCTCGTGAAGAAGTTCCAGAAGTTCACCAAGAAGAAAGACTTCAGAAAGTCTTCAAGATCCAGCTCAAGGAAAGGTGAAGCTTCCTCTCATGATCACAAGAAGAGAACCTGTCACAAGTGGAAGAAACCTGGTCACTACATCTCTGAGTGTCCATAGTGGGACAACGAGACAAAGAAGAAGAAGAAGTGCAAGGACTATGATTCTGACGACAAGAAGAAGAAGAAATCCTCAAAGTCTTCTTCCAAGTCTTCGTCAAAGTCTTCTTCACACAAGAAGAGCTCATCTTGCAAGGCTCGTGACTTTGTTAGCAAGGAGATGGATTCAGAGGAGGAGTTTGCATCTGAGGAGGCAGAGGTGGAGTCCGAGGAGGAATCTGATTCTGGAATGGCAAGCCTGGCTCTAGCTTCTGCATACGTCGCCAAGTCCATCTTCGACACTGAAGACAATGGCCTCGTCACCAATGTTGATGCCAAGGATGAGGATGACTCTGCCCCCACCTACTGCTTCATGGCACGTGGTGCCAAGGTAAACTCACGCGATGCTTACTTTCAAACATCAAGTGAAGATGACTCTGAATGTGAATCTAAACCTAGCTACAAAACACTTGGTAAAATTGCAACTGAACAACAGAATGCCATGGAACATATTCAAAAACTGTTAGACAAAAGCGATGACCTATTGGACGAGGAAATGACCCGATCTCAGTCCTTAATTGAAGACATAAAAAATCTTCATGTTAAGTATGAGGAACTTGAGAGTCGTCATGACTCGCTCTCAACCTCTCATGAAAAGCTTCCCTATGATTATCTTCAAAGGAAACAGGAACTTGAGAGATTGAGATCGGCTCATGAAGATCTTAAGGAAAATGAGTCACTCCACACTCAACAGATCAGTTCCTCCTAGGAAGGATTTGAACCACCATGTCTAAAATGTATTGAGAGTGATAATGCTATCTCTGTTGCTAAATGTTCAACTGCTACTACTGTTGCAATATCTTAAACTGTTGATGTGGCAACTAACCCCTCATCTGAGATACCACTACTATTGCTGATGAGAATGCCAGGTTGAAGTCATTACTTGAGACATGAATGTACAAAAGTCTCAAAGGGCATCAGACATTATGTGATGTCCTTAAAAAGCAGATACTGAACCAAAACCCTAGGAAAGAGGGTGTTGGGTTCGAGAGGAAAATGAATGTTGATGGTTCTTACTGGATGCCTGAGCAGTACCCAAAAACCACATGGGTTGCTGCTAAGGGACCTTCAGTAGATCCATCTACCTTATCTGGCTTCACTAGTGCTAACCCAATTAGCATTGATGAATCCTTTGATGCAAACTATAAACTGTTCAGGAATCAGAATGGTGAAGTGTTTTCCAGGTACATTGGTACTAACTACAGGAACAGACCACCCTTAAGAAGATCTGGGTACCTAAAAGGTGTCTTGAAAGTCTTCCCGTGAATGTCATTACGACACCACCTGGAAAGAAGACAAACCCCATACCAAAGGCTTCATCTGGTCCAAAGGCTTCATATAGACAGAAGACTCACATGAGTCACCCTAACGCCAATGTTTTGCAAGGAAATCATACTCAGACCTTTGAATATGAGCGTGTTTCATCAAACCGCTATGTTCATAAGTCTAAGAACTTTTCTACTTATTCATATGAGTATTATTCTCCTCCTGCAAGGCTATTTGCTAGGGTTTCAAAGCCAAAGTTCTCAGATGCTGCACTTAGACTCATTGCTTCAAAGCCACCCCTGAAAATGTGGGTGGTTAAGAAAACTTAACTCTCTTTTGTAGGATAAGGTCTCTAGCAGGAAATCAAAGGCGTCTGATGCTTATGCTGGGGACCTTAAACATCTTGTTGGGCGCAAGATAAAAGGCCCAAATGGACTCACTATGTATTTTGTCCCGAGATTCCTTGACACTCATCCTATCTTTCCAAACCAAGATCTGAACTTCTATGTTCCACTTGTTCGTCAAATGTTTTTGCTTCACAACTCTATTGGTGAAGCCTATCCCCCAAACTGTACTGTAGGCTATGACACCTCATGCTTCAGAATGGATTATGGATAGTGGCTGCACCAACCACATGACTGGTGATTGAAGTCTTCTGATGGATTCAACTCTTCGGCCGTCTGATAAGAGTCATATCACATTTGCTGACACTGGTAAAAGTAAGGTATTGGGTCTTGGTAGAGTTGCAATCTCAAAGGATCAACACATGGATCAAGTGATGCTTGTTGAATCCCTTGGTTTCAACTTAATGTCTGTATCAATGCTATGTGATTTGAATATGATTGTGATATTTGGAAAATATCGTTGCCTTGTCCTTATGGAATCTGACAAATCTCTAGTCTTTGAAGGGTATTGAAAAGATGATCTGTATATGGTAGATTTCTCAGCAGGACCACAACTAGCCACATGTCTTCTAGCAAAAGCTTCAGAGTGCTGGCTTTGGCATCGGAGGCTAGAGCATGCGGGCATGAGGAACTTGTACACTCTCTTGAAGAAGAAGCATGTCATGGGCATCGAAGGCGTCAAGTCCAAGAAAGACCATCTGTGTGGTGCCTGTGAAGCTGGGAAGATGACTAGGGCCAAGCATCCCTCGAGGACAATCATGATGACATCTCAACCTAGTTCACTAGATCCAACACTCTTCACAAAGTCATACGATGGTGAACTATTTGTGCGCCAAATCTATGTGGATGACATTATCTTCGGCTGCACTGACAAGCGATACAACGATGAATTTGGACACATGATGCAAGAGCAATATCAGATGTCCATGATGGGTGAGCTGAAGTTCTTCCTTGGTCTTCAAATCTGTCAGCAGAGAAATGACATCTTCATATCTCAAGAGAAATATCTCAAAGACTGCATGAAGAAGTTTGGAATGCAAGACTAGAAAGGACACATGATGCTAATGCCAACCAAAAGTCATCTGTGTCCTGATGACAATGGTAAAGAGTTCGATCAAAAGGTATACCGCTCCATGATTGGTTCCTTACTTTACTTATGTGCATCTAGGCCAGATATAATGCTTAGCATTTGCATGTGTGCCCGATTCCAAGCGGCACCAAAGGAGTCGCATCACCTTGCGGTGAAGCAAATTCTTTGATATTTGGCTTACACCCCAATGATAGGATTATGGTATCCAAAGGGCTCAACATTTGATCTGATTGGGTATTCTGATGCTGCTTATGTTGGTGACAAGGTTGATCACAAGTCCACCTCAGGAACATGTCACTTTCTTGGTCGATCACTTGTCTGTTGGTCTTCAAAGAAGCAGAACTGTGTGTCACTCTCCACTGCTGAATCTGAATACATTGCTACTGGATCATACCGTGCTCAGCTTCTATGCATGAAGCAAACTCTCAAGGATTATGGCATCAACACGAAGAATGTGCCACTCTTCTGTGACAATGAAAGCGCCATCAAGCTTTCCAAGAATCCAGTTCAACACTCGAAGAAAAAGCACATTCAGATCCATCATCACTTTCTCAGAGATCATGTCAACAAGGAAGACATTGATATCATTCACGTCAACATTGAAGAGCAATTGACTGACATCTTCACTTAGCCCTTGGATGAGAAAAGGTTTTGCAAGTTGCGGTGTGAGCTAAATATCTTAGAATCCTCGAATGTCCTATGAATGGACACACATCCTAACGCTTATGCATGTTGACGACTTAGATGTGCAACACACGAAGTAACGTATATCTTCAATTAATGAAGACTTACCTTCTGAGTGTGAATACATTAATGTGGAATTTGACTTCGAAGCGCCACGATAATTGTGCGCCGTGTCTGGGTCTAATACTTTCTATACGGTGGGTAACACCACCACCAAATTTTCATTGAAGTGTTTCTCTTGGCGTTACAATTATATATATATATATATAGGGTGGGTCTATTATGATAACACCACTTAAGACCTTATTATGCACACCGCTTTCTTATTCTGCTAACACCCCACCTAACTGACACCGACCTGACGCGCATCTGAACCGCACAGAAAAAAACCCACCCCACCTGTCCACCTCCCCCACTCCTCCCCCGATCCCCTCCACCTTCCTCCTCCCACACCCCAGCCCCGATCCACCAACTCACCACCGCGCCCCCGCCCCGATCCAACTCACGACCAGCGCCGCCCCGCCTCCTCCTCCTCCAGGCCGGCACCGCCCCGCCCCCTCCTTCTCACGGCCCGCGCCGCGCCACCCCCTCCTCCTCTAGGACGGCGCCACCCCGCCTCCTCCTCCTCCAGGCCGGCGCTGCCTCGCCTCCTCCTCCAGCCTGTTGCGGCCCCGCCTCCTCCTCCAGCCTGTCGCGGCCCCGCCTCCTCCTCCTCCCGCTCGGCGCCGCCCCACCTCCTCCTCCTCCCCGCCACCGGCTTCCCCCTGCCATGCTCCCTGCATCTCTCTCGCGCGCCTCCGACCCGCAGCCCCGCCCAACTCCAGCCATGGCCACGGCCCCGCCACGCGCTCACCGGCGTCAACGGCCCCTGCCCCGCCGTGACTCCCTTCTGCTGCTTCTACCTTCTCCTTCTTGCACCACTGCCGCTCGATGCTGCCGGCCATCCTAGCCACCAATGGATCCGGCAAAATCTCCACCGCCAGCCACCCAAAAACATGTCCCAATCTGGATCCACGACACAACGGCCCCGATGGCGGAGCGCGCGACCCGTCACATCCGCCGTCGCCGCGGTTCTGCAGCTCCGCTCTGCAGTTCCTGGACGTGGATGTGGCAACCCTCACCGCCATGGTGAGCGTGCAGTTTGCTAGCGCCGGGTCCCGTGGTGCTGTTGTGCGGGGGTTGCAGTGCGTGACTTCTCTCCCACTACACTTCGTCGGCTAAACTGAAGTGAATTGGAGCATGGGCTGAATCTGTGTGTTCCTTGCAGTATCGGGGTGTTCTTTGGGTGTTGGGTGTCCCTGGCGTCCGGCTGACGAGTTCCCGCCGTGAGCTGGATCTCTATTCCCCTTCTCAACCTCCCCTTCTCGCGGGAGCAACGCATCGTGTGGCTATGCAGTATAGTGACCCCCGAGGTGCAGTGTCGCGTGCGTGGTAGAGAGGTTCACTGCATGCAACAGCTGCGTGCACTGCAGGCAACAGCGGCGTGCACTGCAGGCAGCAGCAGCGTGCAATGCGGCGCCCATGTGTGTACAGTCCGCGAAGATGGGGTGCAGAACGACGATGTTTGATTTGTGTGTATTTTTCTCACAATTGGCATTTCACGGGCAAAAATATGAATATATTTTTTAAGTCCTTCGTCATTGTAATTTGTATGTGTTTGAACTATGGATAAAGAGGAGCATTGCAGCCCTATCTCCTAGCCCATAATCCCACCAATCACAACTCTCCCAAAACTTGCATTGAAGAAAAAAACAATACTTTTTTTGAAATGCAGCTCACTTGTTTGATGGCTGCGGTAATTTTCTTTTTCCTAGAGGTTCACTATGTTGCCAAAGTGCAAAAAGTCGATTTTTTTATGCAGCTCACTCTGTTGTTGTGTGCAGTAGAATATTTTTGGAAGAATAAACAGAGTAATGAGGTTCACTTTGAAGTGTGTTGACGTTCGCTTGTGCTCTATGTGAAGTGCAAAATTTTTATGGAAGCAAAAACAGAGTAATAAGGTTCACTTTGAAGTGTTTTGAGGTTCGCTTGTGCTCAATGTGAAGTGCAAAAAAAAGTTAAAAAGAAATGAAAAACTTAATGCGGCTCACTTAAACTTATGTCGAGGTTCACTTTTTCTTTGATGTGCACTGCAGTCGCCTCATATCACAAAAACAGTAATAGAAAAACTCATGCAAATACTTTGTCGGACATTGTAGTGCGGTTTTCTGTCTGATGCAGTGCGGTTTTCAGTCTAAAAGCAGTGCGGTTTTCTTCCTCGTCTTCAAAAATTTACGTCCCACAAAGAAGAACCCATGCACTTCTCTTACCCGTGTGATGTAGTGCGGTTTTTCGTCCGTTGCAGTGCGGTTTTCAGTCTGATGAAGTGCCCACGTCGATTTGGGTGTCGCGAAAAACAGAGTGTCCGCATTTCAGTAAATTCGAAATTCCTCTGAAACCGTAAAGAATTAGAGGGAGTGTTTTACATGAAAGAGTTGCGTATCATCGATATCTTTCCAACAGCATATCATTTGAATCATTTCGACAACCAGTTTGTAAAAGTTTCAAAAAAAAAGGCCGCTGCCACTCGTCCTCCGCCGCACGATTTTCAAAATTAACTTAAAACCGTAAGCAATCTCAAAACCATTCCTACATATGATAGTTGCACCTTGTCCATAGGTTTCCAACGACATATTACACGCCTCGTTTCAACAAACGGTTCAAAAAGTAGAGCGAAAACAGTACCGAAAATTTGAAAAAATTTGAAAAACAGAATTCTGCGATTTAGTAAATTTGAAACTGTTCTTAAACCGTAATGAATTAGAGAAATATTTATATATGAAAAAGATGCGCCTCGACGATATCTATCCAACGGCATATCATTTGCTTAATTCCGACAAGCGGTTTAGAAAAAAACGCGAAAAAACGCTTGCTGCCACTCATCATATGCCGCACTATTTTCAGAACTGCTCTTAAACCGTGTGGAATCTCGAAAAGTGTTCAACATGTCGAAGTTGCGCCTAATCCATAGATTTTCAATGGTATATTATACGCCTCATTCCGATAAACGGTTAAAAAATTAGAGCAAAAATAGTACCGAAAAAACACTGCGTGCAATTTTTTTCGACACGAAGTTCACTAATCTCTATTGCAGTGCTTTCGCCGTCAAAATGATGTTTGCGCTTCATTGGCGTCTTGTCGAAGTGGTGTGCAGAATAGTTATTCTGCTAATATTAGCAGAATAGACCGTCTGCATAAAATTTGGCATATATATATATATTACTATTCATCACCCAGGGTCCAGAATACGTTATTTTTCACCCGAGGTAATCTTACGATCATTTTATAAATAAATTATGTTTTAAATACAAATAATTACAGTCATATTGATTCACTGCATAAAATTTGGCATAAAAATATGTGAGAAGACCAGAAAAATTACATTTTATGTACATTTTACACTATATTTTTACGTTTGAAATTTGTGTAACATAAAATATTTTTTACGGCGATTATATATTTTCTTACGTTCTCCTTTTATGTCTAAAATAAGACAAAATTTATGGAACATAAAATTACGGTGCATTCATGTTAAAATAGAGGGGGGGGGTGAAGAATAACTATTCCTCACCCAGGATGACGAATAGCGCGATCCTATATATATATATATATATATATATATATATATATATATATATATATATATATTTGTGTTCTGTCCTCCACAACATTCACTTATAGCTATGTCTTCACTCTTGAATCTTTTGATCTAAGTGAATGTGATCGGACCCTAACCTGTTCTATGCTACTACCTCAACTCTATCTGTCCAAATCATATGCATTCTATTGAAACCTGTCGATTGTCTTCTCTGAGTCTTTGTTAGCAGATGACAATCTGACAAACATTTAATCTATTTTTAATGTTGCATCCTTATTGCCTGAAAACCGGAGAAGCCGGAAGGACCACCCGACAATCCAGGCGTGCGTGGGAACATGGAACAACTTCCAATGTGTTGCATGTTTGCCACGTGTCCCTCAGATGTGAACAACCAGGGGCACCTGAGTAATTGTGCTGTGCCGTCCCTTTACTCATAAATACACATCACATCGCGGTCAAAAATCCTTCTTCCACCTCCACACCTCGGTCAAACCCTAGCGCCACCGCTAGCTCTTAATGACGCCGGCGACGAAGCGCTTGGCTGCCACGACCTCACCGACGCCGTCCTCACGCCAGCCGTGAACCTCGTGTTCTCCGCCGCTGCTGTAGGCGTCTTCCGTCGCCAAGTTAGGGCACGGGAGATTGAACTGCTTGGCTTCCAACTCCGCTCTGTCTAGCAGTTCTTCGTGTGGTAATTAAAACTTACTTTTTACTGCCTTTTTGATCTGATAGATTCTTCCTTCTCTTCCAAAAGTGGTTTCTATGCTTCCAAAGTTGAATCTATCCTGTTCTTCATCTCATATTCTGCTTAGTATATTCACTTATGCTTCACTACAAGTTAGATTCCTCACTTGTACCTATTCTTAGATTCGTACAAATCTGGAACCAACCCTCAACATATAAGTGAATGTCTTCGTGTTATGAGGTCAATATCTTCAAACTGATTTATCTTCAAAATCTTCTGAGAATGCATATGACCTCTTCCCCTTCCCTCGCACCTCTAATGTTGTCACATGTACATGTCCATGGGAGAATCCCTTGGTTCTCATAGTATGCATTCATTTGCAGAATTCTACAGAGTCACATCAATTCTCCTGAAGCCAGTTCTTGTCTGACCAGCCGTTGGAAGCCTTTGCAAGTTCTGAAGTCATTCCATTTAAGCTTCATGGCAACAGAAAAGTCAGCTAGAAAGGGCGGCAGACAGCGCCGTGGGAATACATCCAAAGATTTGCCACCAAATCTGCATGAAATGTACAAGACAAACCCTGAAGAAACCTATGGTGAACGCAAAACTCGAATCCAATCGATTCGAAGATATTGGGCTGAGGAATGGTATAAGTACAGATTTGTCACTGCTGAGTATGCTGAGTATGCCATCAAGCAACCCTGGGGAGATATATTATACAAAAATCTTCAACCCCAGTCCCTGTCTGAAGCTATTGATCAAGGCTTCTATCCGTGCATGGTTCGCGGACCACAGCCAAAGAATGCTGACCCATCTTCTCTGCTATGGTGTCGTGAAGACGATCTGTACAAGCGCAACTTCAAGTTTTCCAAGGATTCTACTGTGAAGAACAAGAAAGCATTTGGACTCGACTTCAACCCCGGTCCATCTGCTCCTCGGGCTGATGGCACCCGTGAAGCTAATGAAAACAGAATCAACCCCTTATACAACCTCGAAGGCCTCATCACTCACATTGCAGTTCAAGGGGCTGCTGTGGATCACTCAGCTGATGACGCAGATTCTGATGAAGTGCCAGCTCCTCCTAAGCCACAGAAGCAGAAGAAAACTAAGGCTTCAAAACCCTTTGCTGCACCAAAAGCTTCACATGTGAAGCCATTGACAACTGCCCCTCCTGCATCAGGTATGAAATCTGAAGACCTCTCCCATGTCTCCAAGAAGACCGAGAATTCTATTCAAAAGAAGAAGCCCATTCTGAGTTCTGGTCAAGCACTAACCCCAGCTGCCGTTCTGAGGAACGAGAATGAAGCCATTTATCTGTCTAGTGACGATGATCTTGGTGAGGATGCTTTTGATCTGCTGATAAAGAGCAAACAAGAGGTGAAAATCTTCAACGATTTGCCCCTCTTTGATGTGGAAATCCTAAACAACTTCACTGATGAGTGGTCTGCCAATCCGGATCTCAGCATTGATGATCTTGAACTTCCCATTGGCATCAGTGTAGCTTTCCACAGTGCCATTGCAGATGAGCTAGCTTTGACTCAGAAGATAGTTGAGCTCAAGAACAAGATTGACTATGAAAAGGCTCAATTCAAGAAGCACATGGCCAAGCTTAATTTCACTGATGTTCAGAACTTCAAGAAGCTGCTGCATGATCTCAAGGAAGCGTTTCACAAGAAACGTGAAGAAGCAAAAGGTTCAAGAGAGCAGATGAAACACCTTGTTGCCAAATGTGTTCAGGCTCACAATGAAGCTGAAAAGCGCAAGGCTCTTGGGCGTCCAGGCATCGACCCCAAGATGGCTGCCAAAAAGAAGAAGCCAACTGTGACCCAAGCTGAAGCGTCAGGATAGGAAGCACCTCGCATTGTCTTACCTGCCAGCATGACAGGCTCGAAGCCCAAGGTCCCCACAGTGGCTTCAGAACTGAAGAAGACAAGGGCAGCCGAGGCCGAAGCCAGGAAACGCAAGATCAAGAATGTCTCCGATGATGCTCCACTGACCAAGAAGCGGAAGACAGAGTCTTCTAAGAAGAATCGAGCTGCTCCTTCAGAGCCCCTTCTTGTCGAGCCCCTCTCAGTTGCTCGTCCTGCATCCTCCCACCAAGAGCCCTAGCTAGTACTTCACAATCCTGAGGCTCCTGAAGCTGAAGAAGATCCAGCTGTTGACCCCACCGCAGCTGAAGACATTGGTCCCCAAGACAATGTAGAAGATGATGAAGGTCTTCCTCAGACCGAGCACCATATGGTATCATCACCTGTTCTCACGAACAATGAAATCATCGGCATTGGTCGTCCCTTGACGCCAATTGCTCGAGATGCATCGTGGGCTGATCGCCCCCAACCAGAAACTCAAAGTCGAAGTTCACCCAGTACTCCCCCACCTCAAGTCACCACTCCGGTACTTGATGATGATGACTATCACTACAAAAAAATACACTTCCGTGATGATACGTGTTTGTCATAGTAGGTCGCGTTTTTTGTCTTGCATGTACATCCATGACAATTTTATGACAGAATCAAGATAGTCATACCCTGTGCTGTCGTAGAAGTGTTCCATGACATTACCAAAATTATCATCACGGAAGTGTCCACTTCCATGACGATAAATCGCTCGTCACAGAAGTGCTTTAGTCAAGGGTGACCGACACGTGGCATCCACCGTATCAGAACGCCGTTGAGCTATCGGGTCGGGTTTTGGATCCGATAACCCGTTAACAGCCCCGACCAATGGGGATTTTCCACGTGTAAAATCATCATTGGCTGGAGGAAACACTTGTCTCCTCATTGTTGGGACAGATGTCATCCACTCATTGGACGTAAGGCGCCTATGATACGTCGACATGTGGCACGACCCAACAGAGGCCCATTCCTGTGAAAAGGCCGGCCCGTTTGACTTGGTCAAAAGGTGGCGGGCCGGCCCATGGAAAGCCTGTTAACGGCTGGTTTGCATATAGCCCATTTACAGCCCGCTAACCCAAGGCCCGTTACGCCCTATCCGAATTAGGCCCAGTAGCATCATCTGGGCCATCCAATATGATTCCAGCCCGTTTTCACTTCTGGCGCATGTATGGCCCATGACGTCTTTCGGCCCATATGAGGCCCTATGCAACTCTTGGCCTATTAACGACCCGTGGTGAAATTGGCCCGTAATGAACAGTGTATCACTTTGCACCCATTAACTGCACGTGGTGAAACTGGCCCGTAATGAACAGTGTATCACTTTATACCCATTAACGGCCCGTTATTCCGTTGGGCCGTTTCCAGCCCATGTTATCTCTCGGCCTTCTCAGAGCCCATTTATTCTTGGGCTCATTTCCAGCATTTGTTTACTTACGGCCCGTTACTGTCATTTTCTGGTTGTGGGCCAAATTCAGCCCGTGGTTATAGTTGGCCCATTTGTGGTCCGTTAATACGTTGGGCCGTTTTCATAGCGTCATCAAATACGACCTATTAACGATGGCCCATTATGGTTGGCCCATGAACGGACGATTCCAACTCTAGCCCGTTTACGGCCATAATGCGGTCTGTTTGGCCCATTTTTGGCCAATTGATCATACGGCCCGTATAAGGCCCATTGATGATACGACCCGCAGAGGGCCCATTGTTTCTACGGCCCGTAGAAGGCCCATTGTTTCTACGGCCCGTAGAAGGCCCACTGTTTCTACGGCCAGTAGGAGGCCCAGTGTCACTATAGTAAATATTAGCCCATGGTTATTGTGGCCTAGTTTTAAAAAATAGGTTATTGCAGCCACTAGCAAACCGCGGAAAAAGAACTGCAATGACTACAAGCAAACAAATAAACACGACAACAAGGAAATAAGTAAGCCTGCAACTAATGCTAGGCTATCACGGCTATTACACATATTACATCCACTGGGCATCAAAGTTCACCGCCAGTGCAAATATAGGGAACAAAGCAGCATATCACATACACTGGTTGTCAAAGTTAGCGACCAGCGCAAATAAACGCCATGACAAAACAAATCCGAAGCTGAAACCACTTGAAGATCTCAAGAAACAATATCACAGGTACCCATAATTTGGCAAGATGCTTAGCAAGCCTATTAACTTTCTCTTGTTTGGCGCTTAAATCCTCCAACGCTTGCTGTTGCACCGGAAAATATGCATCTGAATTCTGCAGGACTTCCTCAATCCTTGACTTTCGTCGCAAAGACATGTCGATCGATGTCTTTCAACTTGAAGTTGAGACTCAAGGAGACAAACTGATTCAGGCAGCGAGTTCGAAGAGCTTGTGCCAGAAGTAGTGGCCAGTAACTCAAACACTACATCAAGACAGGACTTTTGGGTTCCCTCACTGTCGTCAAGATAGTTTTTATCAGCTTTCTTGGAGACCAACAGGGATGTCTCACTATCTTGAAACTTATCTGCATTACTTCCTTTACCATTGGATAACGCGATACCGTTCTCCAATATTTTGTCCGCATTCTAAAAGAGAAACAAGCAGACAAATCACATTTTTGCCATGTTGTATATGAAACTCATTTTGGTAAATGAGTTCAGTATTAAAGTGGACATGATAACAGCATGAAACAAACATATATCTATGTACCATGGTCACTTTATGGTCTATATCATTCAAGTTTTTGTTGCCAAATCAAGATAGAGCACAGTTCAAATAATATTTGTTCAAGACAAAGTAGAATAGACAGAATATAAGTGTGGGTAACTATAGAGCAATAACAACACTTGTAATGTGCATGACATGAGAACATAACGGTTTATTCAATTGAAACTGAAATCAAGATAGAGCAGGTTACAACAGCAAACCAGTTAAAGAAACAGGTTTAAAACATAACTGTTGCGCCTTTGGAGTTTCAATTCCATCCTTCAAATTTGAAAATAGTTGGTATGAGTAAATACAGTAATGCAAGAGCAAAGGAGTATGAACCATAGCTACAGAACCTGACCTAAGAACAAATCTTCTTCTCATTTAAGCGTTGAGTTGGGATTTGGAGTGGTGGTCCTCGTGCTTTGGGCACTGTAGTTCCCTTACTAACTGCTCGTGTTTGGGTGCTCGGTGGTGGAGACGGTGCTATGTCAACTGGGACTGGGTTACTAACTGCCGGGGTTGGGGGTTAGAAGTGATGTAGCTGGTTCTCTGTCCAACTGGGTAGGGGTACCATCTGCGAGAGTCTGGGTTATGTGTGGTGGATCTGGTCCTTGGGCAAGTACAACCGTGGTTCTATCTGCATCAACTGGTAGCACTATCTTTTCTGAAGACTGTGTTGCTACGCCCTTAGATACTGCCATCACGCTCTCCAATTCAAATGGCTGATAAACAAGAAAAGTAATTGAAAGTATAGACATTTTATGATAGACAGGTGCAATGGATAGTGGGGAATAAAAGAGGGCATGAAATAATTCATATTTATGTTGTCTAACCAAACATGATAGCATGACACAATTTCACATATATGATGGCTAACTAAACAGGATAGCATGACACAATTTCACATTATGATGGCTAACTAAAAAAGATGGAAAGACATAGTTCAAAATATGAGACTATGTAAACAGGATGACATGACATAACTATATAATGTGGTAATTAAAGAGGCTGGCATGCCATAATTCACATACATTCACGGATATAATGCCATCATTCAAAATATGATGACTGTAAACACTAAACATGATGAGATGATATAACTATATGGTGTCTTTATTAAATGGGTTGCCATGCCATAATTCAGATAGATGATGTGTATGTACTATGTAAACATGATGGCATGATATAATTCAAATATATGATTTATATAGTAAGCAAGTAAGCAGATGGCAATCCATATATGATGTAAAAACTAAGCAATGCAAGACAACATGCATGCCATGGGTAATATAACCCTGCCAAGTTTGAGCATAGACCTCAGGGGGGAAATAGGACTGGTCATCAGTCTCTGAATCCTCCTCTAAGGAGCTCTTTGTAACTAGCAAGATGTCTGCTTCAGCAGGTAGCATTGTCTGCTCTGAATACCTTGTTTTCACTCTAGATACTTCCATCACCGCTTCAAATGGCTGATGCACATGAAGAGTAGTTGAATATACAAACGTTGTTGACAAATGGAACACGTAATACAAAAAAATGATAGCATGATATAATTCACATACATGATGATTGGCTAAACAGCATGGCATTGCATAATTCACATATATAATGCCTTTGCAACAAGATAGCATTGTATAATTCACATATATAATGTCTTGCAACAAGATGACAATGCATAATTCACATATATGGTAATTAGACACTGAACAAGTGGCATTCACACAAAGCATGTCTAAACTAATCAAATGACATAGCAATGCGAGACACCATACACACGATATGAGCAACATAACCCTGCCAAGTTAGAGCATACACCTCGGGGAATAGGACTGGTCATCTGTCTCTGAATCCTCCTCCAAGGAGCTATCCGTAACCAGCGAGATATGCGCTTCGTCAGATAGCATAGTCTGCTCTGAAGACCTTGTTTTCACTCCAGAATTTGCCATCACCGTGTCAAATGGCTGGTGCACACTAAGAGCAGTTGAATGTACTAACATTGTTGACAAATGTAATATGTAACGCAAAAAAGGATGGCCTGATATAATTTACATATAAGATGACTGGCTAAGCAGGATGGCATTGCAAAATTCACATATATGATGCCTGGCTAAACAAGATGGCGTTGCGTAATTCACATAAATGATGAATAAACTAAACAGATGGCATTCGCACAAAGGATGTCTAAACTAAGCAAATGACATATTTGATGTATAAAGTAATCAATGCAATACACCATATGCATGGTATAACCAACATCAGCATGCCAAGTTAGAGCAAAGACCTCAGGGGGTAAATAGGAGTTGTCTTCTCCTTGTGAATCCCCCTCAGAACAGATATCTTCCTCTCGATTACAATCCGAAATGCGTGGAGGGGGGCTGCCTTTGCGCCTACCATGGAGCGACGCTCGCATGAAATTTTATTGCCACATAAGGCTCGTCTCTTTTGCTCTACATGTTCAGTTCCATTGTTTACAATAACTGTCATGCATAGGAATAAAACATAGTGAGATTATGTAAGGAGTGCATGCAGAAATCCAGAGTGATGGTAGCAACCTGTGGATAGACCCAAAACCAATAATAGCAGGCAGATAATGGCTTCAGTTAAAAAATACAGATAATGGCTTCTTTACTATTTGTTTCCCACCCAACATGAAACTCATAGTAGACACCGGAGATTAACTAGATAGTAGATAGATACTATTGATAGCGGCCCCGATATGTACCTCACAACCATTTAAAAACTCAAGTTTGACCATTAGTTTGGAGCTGAATCAGAGTCTAATCGGTGAACAGGACGATAAAGTAGCATGTAATATTAAGCGATGCATAACGTAAGCAGACATGAAAGAGTGCGATCTATCTTGCGGACCCATATAGTCCTCAAGGTCATCTGCTCGGTTGATGATGGTAATGCAGTTTTCATGGCTGCCAGCGGCGGGGAAGAAGATCTGAGGCGACGAAAGATAGTCTGGAGGCTGGATCCCTGCTGTGCTTGACCCTTCTGTTGTTGGAGCAGCTGAGCTAGGGTGGACGACGGTGCAGCAAGAGCGGGACAAACCACGCATTCTTTGACAACTATCTGTAAGAGAAGTAATTCTGTAAGTGCTCGTTTGAATTGGAGGATTCCAGCAATGCAGGGATAGGAAATAGACAGGAATAGGATAGGAATGCACGTGCAAAACAGAGAATTTAAAAACACAGGATTTCTGCCAATCTGGGTGTTTGATTCACAACAGTTGGAAGATCACAGGATGCAAAGAAGCATGGTGAGATTAAGTCAAACCACAAGAAAATGTACGGTTATAATGCTATTATGCTACTATCTCTTACTCTTCTGCTTCATGAATAGGAATTTGAAAATGAAGACACGTGAAAATTAAAATTCCTACGTTTTTTCTTTCAAGGAGACACTAAAGGAACAAATCCGTGTGCTGAGTGGACAATATATATATAACATGTAGAGTAAAAAAAGAGATGCAACAAGTGTACAACCTCTTTGGCGAAGCCATGTCGATCTCAGCGTGATTGGGTTGGCCGGTGAGGATGCTCCACTGACTTTCTTTGTCGGAGGAGGAAGAAGATCTTAGGCGTCTAGAGATGGAGCCGAGGTATTGCTCCGCTGTGATGGAGGGTTTAAATCGTTGGAGCAGCTCCGGTGAGTTGTACGGCGCCGAGGTGAAGCAGGACAAGAGAGACAATGAACAACGTTAACCTAAGTGGAATTCTAATAGCATCTCCAATACATGACGTAAAATACATAACCACAAAGTGCTAGATGTAAAATACATCAGCCGCTCATCTCTGAACTTAACTGTCAAAACCGAACTTAAGCGTTAAACTGAACTTTCTTTGTAAACTGAATTTTCTTTGTCAAACCGAACGCACTAGCAAGGTGAGGCTACACGTCGGTCGACTCACTTTTTCATCTCTGGTCAGTCGATTTTGCAGCCGTTGGATATGAAATCAAGGGCCTGAGGTTCATCTTCAACCTCCACGCCCCTGAGCCGCCAGCCACCACCGGCCAAACAGCAGCCCCCCGCCGCCCCGCCTGCCCCGAAAACACTCCCCACCGCCGGTCTTCCGCCGCCCCGGCCATCCCTCTAGGCCCCCTCGTGCTGAGCTTTTTCTCCGGCAATCCCCACGCCACCGCCCCGCCAACGCCCCGCCACCGCCGGCGACCACCGCCCCCATCCTGAACCCTAAGATAGATAGTGGGGTACTTCTCCGGCGAGCCCCCCTCCCCGCTGCGGCTGGTTCTTCCTTCACCCCGGTGAGCCCCCCACCCCCTGAAAATCGACTGACCCAAAAGTCGACTCAGTTGACTAAAGTGTAGCTAAATCGGAGCAGCATCGCAAGCAAGAGCAAGAGAAAGAGCAGCAGCGCGAGCAAGGGCAATAGCAAGAGTAGACCAGGCAGGGGACCGAGAGCAAGAGCAGAGCAGCAGCGCGAGCGAGAGCTAAAGCAGCAGCAGCTCCTACTGATGTGGACGTCGCAGCCAAGGGAGTGACGCCGTGGAGGAAGTGGCCGGCGACGCCGCCGTGGATGGAGCCGCGCCATGTCGGCTCGGGACCGAGCGCCGGCAGCACTGTGAGATCGAATCAAGAAGAAAATGCGGCGATTAGTGTACAACCTCTTTGGTGGCGCCGATTAGGCCGCAGCTTCATCCGAGGAAACAGTGATGATGATGCTCTTCCGGTGGTGCAGATGAAGACGGCGATGTGGGAGTGGAGGTCGCGCGAAAGACGAGGGGAACATCAGGGCAACTCCTTGGAGGTGGAAGACGGGGTGGCTGAACCGGCGGGATGATGAGATCGACGACAGATCCTCATCCGGTATGGTGGATGAGGGACGTCGAGGTGTTGCTGTGGACGACGTCGTCGGGGAAGAGGCTCCGGCTGGGTGGCGGACAGAGCAGGGTGTGGGGTTTCATCGCAGGTTTTCACGGCCTCGGTGTACGAATGGGTGGGCGGATGGGATGGCAGTGGGGAACTATGGCTTAGAGACGCGCTTGTCCGAAATGTGGGGTAAGTTACGAAAGTACCCCCACCGATTTGAGGCGGTTCTCTCGGTTCAGGGGTACCACGGGCATTTTGCGTGTCGGGATTTCACAGGAGGTGGGAGTTTTCGCGCGCGTTGTAATTTCGGAATAGCAAGGCGCGGGTTGAGATGGAGGGAGTTGTCGGAGCACACGAGACAAAGATATATCTTAAATATTTCGGGCTAACAAGGCGCAGTTTGAAATTTCTGGACAAGCCTAACGTGTACTGTACCAAATCAATGCACACTACAAATTTCATTGAAAACTTTGAATTCGTTTTATGTTCAATTAAAAATATTTCGCTACGTGTATAATGCATGCAACCTACTACTCAAATGAACGTTTTAGTGCATTCCAAACGTATATACTACCGCTTCAATATGAACTAAATTTGAATTCGTTTCTCTATTTGAATAAGATCTACAGTAATGATTGTTGTGAAGTCAAAGCATTTGAATTCATTTCTCTGTTTTAATAAGATCTACAATCATCATTATTGTCAAGTTAAACCATCGTTTGTGTATTATCTTCCCAGCACACCACATGATTAGTCTCAAGTTACATACGAACTATGTGTACTATATGAACTCGAACTAGATTTTTTGAATCCACTTTATTTTGATTTCAAATCACATTACATTTCTAGCTCTAGCTAGATCTTCATAATCTAAGCCATGTCTCATATGTATAATGTGTTTATCACATTATGTATGGTGCCCCGCCCCCTACGCCTACAAGTATTTAGATGTGAGTTGCAAACACCACACATTACCACAAATTCAAATAAAATGTGAGAATGTTCCATATATAGTATTGTTTAGATTGTTCGATATTTAGTTGTAAGCTGCAAGTGCCACACATTATCACAAACTCAAATAAAATGTGAGATTGTTTGATGTATAGTATGATTTAGATTGTTCGGCATTTAGCTGTGAGTTGCAAACGCCATGCATTATCACATTATGGTATAACATGTGCACATCACGTGTATCACCGCTATATGCATGCAATGTTTAAAACACTATGATCTCCTATTCAAATATATGAATCCGCTTTCATATCAAATTATGATCTTTGTTAGTCTCTTACACCCACACAATCCTCTAACCTTTATAGCTACCACTAACTTTCTCTCGTGCATGCACACTCCCTCCTCACCCTCCCCCTCCCTCGGCATTCTATCCACCGGGCACATTCATGTTTTTCTTTAGGTCGTTCTCCCAGAGTCTCCACAACTCCTTTCCGGCACACACCGATCGATAAACCTCTCCAGCGATGCCTTCCTACAACATACACGCACACCTTCAATCTCCTCCTTTATGTGTCCTTGCCTCGTGTCTCTCATACGGTCATACACACGTGTCAACTCTCGCCGCTCTTTTCATCGATCTCACAACCGCACACTCCTCCCCCTATCTAGCTAGTAGTTGGGCCTCTCGCACCACCTCCTAGCTCCATTCTCTCTGTCTATCCATCTCGCTGGGCCTTATTTTCCTCTAAAAATGGACGTACACCGACCGATCTCTCGCTATACATATAGCTAGCTAGGTCCTTATAACTCATTTTTACCCACATGTCGAACGATCTACCTCATTAGTTGTGTCTCTCCCTTCCTCCGACAAACAACAATTGATCTACCGATCTAGTTAGGTTTGCTTACCAAACACATGGTTCCCCTTCATCATCCATGGATGCGTCCCGACAGATCTATCATGCATAGGCACACACAGAAACACATCCCCACTCTCATTGATAACATTGCAGTTCCACCCTCAGTTTTCTAGTAGGCCTCTCCCACCATCTCTGAGAAGCAACTCCATCACCCATCTAGCACTCTACCCCTCTCCCTTCCTCTCCCTCCCTCTCCCTCCCTCTCCCTCCCTCTCTCTCTCCTCTCTCTCTCTCTGTTCCATCATATTTCCCGTCCTTCAGTTATGTATGGGTGTCGACCGATCTCCCTCAAGACATAGCTGGGTCTCTCCTTCTCAACACATATACGAGTCGTTCTACCTCTATAATTAGGCCTCTGTCTGCCCCTCCCCCACCCCCTCCCCCCACACACACACCGATACATCGAGCGCTCTAGTCAGGTCTCCCTGCCACACACAAACTTGACATGTGCCCTCTAACGTTCCGGTAGGCCAGTCGCCCTATATCTTTGACTTGCACACACACACAATTTTGATGGCTCTCTTCATCGATCTCGCACCCACCCACTTGATCCTCTCTTCGACTCTATCGATAGCTATGACCCCTCCCTCTCTTCTCGTGGATTGCCCGACCCTCTATGTATGATATGGATAGGCCTCCATTTCACACACATTGCATGCAAAACTTTGTTTGAGATGTCATCGAAACATATTGCCACAAATAATTCACGAAATCAACTCCCCACACCACCCCACCTCCACCCGAAAACAAAAAACACTCTTGAACGCAGTTTGTATCTCTCACACACACCCACGTAGGCGGGGGACGTGTCATGCAGGAAGAGAAGAGGTGCATGCACGGCGCACGTACTCCCGTCTCTTTCCCAACCACACCCGCACGGGTACACGGTGGAGCTCATTTCTGTAAGAAAAAGGCAGCCCACGTGGTAATTTGGCACGTGTACTGGTTGTCCACTTGGTGGAGGGAGGATCGTCTACCACGGGTGAACAAACAAATTGCGACTTGATGTGTTATGTTAAAAAAAGAGGCAAACCATGTGGTCCTACCTTAGAGGCAAGGCTCTATACACTGGAGTACTTTTGATGTGTCCCGTCAACTCGCAGAACAAGGAGAAGCTTGCTTAGTACGCCGTCTCCCCCGCCCACGGGCGCGGCGGCTCACATGATGAGGTGAAGCTTGCTCCGCCTTATGCCCGCTCCCTCGCCCATGCGCGCGGTGGCTCGCAGGACAAGGAGAAAAATTTACTACTCCCAACGTTTACTCCTTGTCCCTACTACCCGTGTTATAGAGATTATATCATATTGTTTGGAATATATATGTCCTTTAGTAGATTTCAATATGAACTACTAGTACATACTCCAAACACTGATGTATATAGACGTATTTTGGAGTGTAGATTCACTCAGTTAGCTATGTATATAGCACTCTCCCTCGCCCCTCGCCCCTCGCCCACGTGGTGGACGTGCAGCAATTCATTCGGTCTCATATAGCCAGAACGATATATACTGCACTACCATTATTGCTCGACTTCCCGAAGAGGGAAGAGCCAATCACAAGGTTAATATTTTGGAGATGCCAAGCACAAGGTTATAGGAGAACAAGTAGTAGGTACCGCGTCATTTATAAATAAAGCTTTTTTTCTTCAGTGGCATGTACGCAATATGATAGGTTCATATGGAGAGAAAAGGAAACGGCTCCACTATATACATAGTCAGGACGGGTGCTTGCTGGGGTTGCTCTCTTCACACTCTCTCACACAAAGTGACTGTGGCCACATCTCTAACATCCCGACGGATCACGTCTGCTTGGGGAAGGGGTGGATGCTTAGTGTAGATGCGGTGGCCGTCGCCGACGACAAAAACCCACTGTCGGCACGTCCCGATCAGGGGTCCCCGCCATTCTCTCTCACAAATCCGGTGATGTTGCCTTCGTCCCTTGCTCACTGCCGCGACGTGGCCAGTTGCCGCCTCCTGCCGCCCTCCTCAAGGTTGAGCTCGTCCCTCGGTACAAGTCCCTTTACAGCGGCTTGCACCATCGCTCCAGCTGCCCACATCACTCCTGTGGATATTTCTCTACTTCTTTGCCCCGCACATACCTCTCTTGGCTTCTCGATCTTGTATTTGTGATGAGTTTATGTCTCATCAACTAGTCCCAATAATCTTATTCTAATCACGCTTCTTCAATTTATTTGCCACGGGGATGCTCATCTCGATTTTGGTGAAACTGCACAAAATGATCCGATGGTCAAAAGGTTGCAAACTTCATTTATTAGGAAGCTCGAACGTTGCCAGCAAATTGAAGCCTGGTCAGGGTTCACGGTTCAAGGGCTAGGGACTGCATGTATTGTTTTTTTCTTTAGCTGCCTCTGTTCCAAAATAAGTGTCAACTTTAGTAGTAGTACAACTTTGTACTAAAGTTTGCACAAAGTTGAGACACTTATTTTGGAACGGAGGGAGTACATATTTGCTATGATCTGCCAATCATTGAGATGCAATAGCATGCATGTTAGTCTCCTTTGTATTTGATGAAATGTTGCTACATGTAACAGAAGCTGGAAGCTTCATAGCATTGTACAAATTTATCTCGCTGATAAATTACAGTACGTACTATACTAGTACTTCCTCCGTTCCTAAATATAAGTCTTTGTAGAGATTTCACCATGAACCACATGCGGATGTATAGAGATGCATTTTAAGTGTAGATTCATTCATTTTGTTCCGTATGTAGTTCACATAGTCGAATCTCTACAAAGACTTATCTACTAGTAATAGCTAGCCCCCACTACTAGGAATTCGATAGCCTCTCCTTGAGCCACATCATCAAAATTGATGTAGCCGTTAGATGAAGTAAATCAGTCCATAATAGCAAATCGATCTAGGCGTTGAGAGGCTCGCACTAAGCCACATGCAAGCATGTAGAAATACCATGGCACATGAATGTGAGTGGGTTTTAAATCACATCAACATGTCTGCATGCAAGCATGCACCGGTAGCATGCATGTAAGTGAGCTTTTAAGTCCCATTAACATGTCAAAAAGAAAAATATAATCCCATTATCCAGTAGGAGTTGGCTGATCTTTTTTCCTTACGTGGGATGATCTAAATGATGATGGGAGTTTATTTAGTTTGGCTACCACATTTGTCATGCGGTTGTAGAGTTTTTTTAGTTCTATGAAATCGATAATTTTGCGCAGAGAGATATACCGCTGTTCCATGGCAACACGCGGGGACTCATCTAGTAATATTTAGGAACGGAGGGAGTACTATGTAAAGAGTTAGGTGTCGCACGGTGATAGTGTGAGGTGGGCCATGTAATAACTGAGCCTGCGTGTTTTCACTGCTCTTGCACTCTTCCGCTATAAGAATGGAGAAAATTGTAATCTAGTAGTAGTAGTACCTCCTTTACGCGGCGTGGGACATCCAAAGATCCTACCACCTCAATAATAAAGACCAATGAGCCGTCAAATCACATAGACCCAACAGTAAGTTGGACGGACGAAGCAACCATCACTCTTGCGCCAGTGAGAGGTCGCGTCCACTCTGCCTGGGCATGAATACGACACCGATTCTTTGGAGCGGTGCTGACGTTTCGGGCGGGAAGCGCGCTCGGGCGATGGAGGGGCTTTGGGTGGGCCAGGCTGGTCAGGAGCGGGTGTGGCAACTGTCCGCATGTCCCTATCGGACACGCCCAGAAACGAGAGGATGCACCGACTCTCGCGGCTAAAATCGTACACTACACACCATCTCTCTATAGGAGTAGGTCGATCTATCACACTCTCTAACACACACATGCTGTTAAACACACACACGCACACGCACGCACCTTGGTCCCGTTGCACCTTCTAACATGACTTATTACACCTAGACGGAGGGAGTAGTAAGTATACGAGATCTGATGGCACACCGACTTAAGTCGAATACAAGTGCCCAAAATTTGTGTGCATGTTATAATAAGGATTCACTTAAAATAGTACGTGAGCGAATAGAGGATCAATTGGACGGTGTTCCCGAGCGATGGCGAGATGTGTGAGGTAAGATACACATTTGGCGCTTTTAATTTTTCTTATTAATTTGTTTGTTTCACCCTCTGACTGGTGGGACCCAACGTACTACGTGGAGAGAGGTAAGGTGACTAAGGCTGCATTATTTCTGCACCACTGTGGATAGTCTTACCACCAAAGCCACATGACACGATTATGATTGAAATCCCAATGACTCCCACGCACACAAAAAAAACACGGCATGCTTGTCACATGAATGCAGGAATATATAAAAGGTTATTTTCCTCTCGTTGAACATAACGGGAGGGTTGTGTAGCTGGTTAGCCTGTTCGCTCATCAAAGTTCGATAACTACACTTGAGCATAATTTTTGCCAGGAGGATTATTTGAGTGGTCAAAATGTTTTCTAGGGTTTGCACGCTTCACACTCTCTCTCCAGTATATATATATATATATATATATATATATATATATATATATACACACACACACACACGCTGGAGCCTCAGCGCTTGTAGTTGCTCTCTTCAAACTCTCTCGCCCTCTCCCGCTGGTGCCTCAGCGCTTGTAGTTGCTCTCTTCACACTCTCTCGCCCTCTCCAGATCTAAACAAGACTTCCTTGACCTCTCTCTTCCCTCACTGTTGCTCAAAGAGCCAGCAGGATCCGTCCGCCGGGAAGGGAAGGAGGCTTAACGTTGTCACCGTCGGTGAGGGAGGGAATCCACTACCGGCGCAGCTGTTCACTTTCCACCCAGCGGTGGCGCGGGAGGGCCTCCGACCCCTCCTTCTTCGCCGCCGTCGCGTCGCCCACCGAACCATGCCCCAAGAACCTTAAGGTATAATTTACTTACTCCACATGCATTACTCTAGCTGCATGTATACCATGAATCTAGGACGTGGTTCAAAGAGGAAAGGAGTGGGGGAAAGTAGTGGGAAAAGTTGTACTCCCTCTATCCCATAATATAAAAATGTTTTTGACACTAGTGTAGTGTTAAAAACGTTTTTATATTTTGGGACATAGGGAGTATATAGCATGAATCTAGTGTTGGGGAACGTAGTAATTTCAAAAAATTTCCTACGCACACGCAAGATCATGGTGATAACATAGCAACGAGAGGGGAGAGTATTGTCCACGTACCCTCGTAGACCGTAAGCGGAAGCGTTATGACAACGCGGTTGATGTAGTCGTACATCTTCATGATGCGACCGATCAAAGTACCGAACGTACGGCACCTCCGAGTTCAGCACACGTTCAGCTCGATGACGATCCCTGGGCTCCGATCCAGCAGAGCGTCGGGGATGAGTTCCGTCAGCACGACGGCGTGGTGACGATGATGATGTTCTACCGGCGCAGGGCTTCGCCTAAACTCCGCAACGATATGACCGAGGTGGAATATGGTGGAGGGGGGCACTGCACACGGCTAAGGAACGATCCGTAGATCAACTTGTGTGTCTATGGGGTGCCCCCCGCCCCCGTATATAAAGGAGCCACGGGGGAGGAGGCGGCCGGCCAAGGAGGGCTGTAACATCCCAAATTTCCAATTTGGCATGTTATACATAGGTCATCCATGCATATCATATTCAATTGCTTTTCGTTTGCATTCCTCGAGATCCTAAGCAACTCAAGGACCTTCGGAGAGAGTTGGGGATTTTCTAATTTTCATATTTGAAATTTTTATCAAATAGTGAAGGCGAGGATTTGATTCTAATTATTTTCTCTCCAGAAATATTTCTTTTAAAAAAAATAATAGTGAGGGGAGATAATATGACTTCTCCAAAATAATTGAAATATCGGAGGAAAAATGTTAAAATCATTTTTGGATTATATTTTAGTTTATTCGGGATTTTTATTTGCCCTAGAAAAATTTGCATGTTTTAAAAAAATTGCATTTTAGGGGCCAAGAAAAGTTCATCCTGTTCTAAATATTTTATTTAGACGGAGAAAACTTGTTTTGGAATTTTTAGATATTTATTTATTTTTCTAGGAAATTTTCTTTCGGCGGAATGTTTAGAAAAAAAAAGAGAAACCCTAGCGCCCGACTGGGCCAAAGGCCCAGCCGAGCAAGCTTGACCCACCGCCACCACCGCCGCATCCTGCAGCGCTTGCCGCCGCCGCCGACTGGACTCGAGTCCGAGCGGACTCCGCCCGCGACTTGCCCCCTCCTCCAAGCCGCCCGCCCGCCCCCTTTATATCGCCGCCCGCCGCCACCACCACCACCGCCACCACCGCCGCCACCATCGCCGCCCGAGGCCAGAGCCGAGCCCGAGCCGCCGCCGAGTCGAGTCGCCGTCTCCCTAGCGCCGTCGCCGCCCACCGCCACCCGCGCCCTCCCAAGCCCGCCACCCTCGCCGAGCCCCACCGGAGCCGCCCGCCACGCCGGACGACCTCGCCGGAGGTACCCGACCCCGCCGCCGTTTTTTTAAGAAAACCCTTCGGTTTTTTTTTGAAAACCCTAGTTCGTTTTTTATATAGATTGGTTTATTTCTTTGGTTTATTTACTTAGCGAACGTTCGTTCGTCCGTTCGTTCTAATGAACCTGTTCACCGTTTAGTTTCTGCTAACGAACGTTCGTTCGTTTAGCTGTTCATCGTTTTTCTTTTTTATCGGATTTATTCCGCGGTTATTCCGATCGCGATTTCTGATCCGATGTTTAAACCTGTTTAACTTTTCGCTCGTTTATCAGAATCAGGCGATTCAAGCGCCTGGAGTTTCATCTCGAAACCATCTTTCCGAATAATCAACTCAAACAAGTTTTTGACTCTGTAAAATTTGACCCTAGTTCAGATTAGTAAACGGATCTTATTTCTTTTGCCATTTGAGTTTCGTTGCTCCGTTTGATTTGATTCTTTTTGCAAACCGGAGTTCATAAGTTGAACTCTCCGGTCAAACTATTTTATTTGGAGTTCTACTTGTGCATCTTTGATTGTTGCTTATGTATGTTATTGTTTGCTTGCGATAGAATTCCCGGAGTGTGAAGCGTGTTACTACGAGTCTCTAGGATTCACGGATCGTCAGCAAGGCAAGTAACACATTGATCATACTATTTTCATACCCAATTTTTATGCATTAGTTTCAATCCTCAAACATTGCATGACTAGGATGCCTTTAACATGTGGGTATTGGGAAGTAGTTGCTGAGGTAGAACCTATTGCCCTGTTTCATATCAAACCCTTTGGAGTTACTTCTACGTTGCTTATATTTCCATGCTATGCTCGTAGACATGGATTGGGTTTGAGTGATATCCATGACAGATGTGAGATTGTTAATTAATGGTTTACTTAAGGTGGCAACTTTAATACACATCTGGGTGGATTAAGGCACAGGGGTATCCGATGATTACTGTTTTATTTTGGAAATCCGGGGTTACCGTGTAATTCTCCTATGGACCGCCACCCAGGCTCAAAGGGAATCGAGTCTATTCATGCTAGAAACTTCGCGTGCAGCCACAAGCTATTATGGGCTCTAGCATAGTTGAGTAAGTTGCGTGAAGCTCTTGAAGAGGTGGATCGGCAGGTAGTGGGTTTGTAGGTTTGGTATGGGTGCTTGGGAGTAGAGAGTTAATGCTTCTGAAAGACTGTGTCTCGGTCATCCGTCTCTCAAACACCATGTAGTGCGAGAAATCAACGGAGGTGATCGAGTCTTGCGGGGAAAAGTGCGCAAACCTCTGCAGAGTGTACAATATAATCATGGTTAGCCGTGTCCCCGGTTATGGGCAATTCTGAGTATCTAGTACTTGAGTATTCACATGTATCTCAACACTCTTAATTAATCTTGCTGGGTTGTTAAGAATTTTAATTGGGATCATTGAGTTGGGGTTACCTTCTCAAATGATGTTTCAACCACCATGATAGTTAAATTAAAATTGATTCTTTTGTACTAGGGAAAAATTGGCATTTCGCAAAACTGTAACCATAGAGCTTTTCACCAGCCAAATATGCATGTAGTGGTAGCATTATTCTGTTATTGCTCTTTTGTGTTACATTGCCAGCATATTCCATGTGCTGACCCGTTCTCGGGCTGCAAGCGTATTACATTGCTGCAGACTTTTCAAGCGAGGAGTAAGGTTAAGAGGTCGTTGCCGTGCAGCTCAGCTATGCCGTTGGAGTTGATGGACTCACTTTATCTTCCAAGCCTTCTGCTGTTATCGCATTAGATGGCCTTAAGCCATATTATTGTAATAAGTTCTCTTTTGAGACATTCGATGTAATAAGTGTGTGATTGCTACTCTGTTATAAATCCTTCGAGTATTGTGTGTGTCAGCATTACCGATCCAGGGATGACACGGAAGCACAGAGACTTGACCATCTGAGGTCGGGTCGCTACAAGATGGTATCAGAGCACACGCTGAGTGTAGGACATGACCACTAAGATAAACCATAGGTCACACTTCTCTTCTTATTTCTGACTCCTCTTCTTTTTCCACACTTTAGGATGAAGGAGAAGAAGAACAAGTTTGCACAACCGGATGAAGACACACCTTTTGGACGCCACTTGAAGGAAGTCACTAGGTACTTGAATATTGGAATACCAAGCTTCACTGGGATGTACAACGCCACTCTACTGGAAGAAGAGCGCTGGATGATTCAAGTACGAGTTCTAGGAAGAACGTTCTCGCCAAATTCTAAACCCATAGAGTTTTCTTTCGAAGCACCCACTTGGAGCCTCGGCAAGAGTATGGCAGCTCATATTACCATGGGATGCATTGGAGAAATCTACAACAAGGAACTTGAGGATACCACCTACCAAATATGTGGGCGCCGAGATGAACAATGGGAGATGATCAACACCAGGAAGGATAGATCTGTCGCAGCCTTTATCCAGGAGCAAAACCAGCACATTCGACGTCAGGAGAACCAGATGTGCGCAGACATGATCGAGTTGAAGAAGGCGAAGACTAGGATCCTCGAGCTGGAGGAAGAACTTTAGTCCACACGCGATGGATATGAGGAGGAAATCAAGACCCTATTGGAGAAGAATGACGACCTAGTTGAGAAGATCAGAATTTTTATGGGAGGACCAGTTCCGAGAGAAGACCGCATTCGTCCAGACAACTACATCATCATCGACGACACTGATTCAGATTCAAGTGATGATGACTACGAAGATGAAGCTCGAGCAGACATCATGGAGTCTTCCACCGATCAAAATTTCTAGATGACCACCATATGATAATAGTATTTCCCCCATGTAACTAGTAGTAGTGAGCACTTTTGTGATAGTCCTAGACCGTTTTGTATGCCCTTGCTTGATTGATTGAATGAATGCTTGTGTTTGCCTCATATACATATGGGTAGTGTTTCTCCCCTAGATCTTTTCTATTCTAATCTCTTCCATCTAAACCCATCGATGCCTCCGAGAAGAGACCCGATTTTGTTTTCCCACGGAGATCACCCAGTTGATCCAAAGCAGAGAATGCCTTGATGCAATTGCTAGTTCGAACCGAGGCAATGCCAATAACAACAATGCCAACAACAACCCGCCGCCGATGGATAACGTCGCCCATTTCTTAAGGTTACTGACCGCCGGTGTTCTCGGTAAGCATCGAGCCAATAGTTGCAGATAATTGGCTACGTCGTATTGGAAGGGAGTTAACCACCGCAGGATGCACAGATCTCGAGAAGGTGCGTTTTGCCGCACACCAACTGGATGGACTGCGGCGGCATGGCGGGAGAATTTCACGACCACCTATCCTATCGACCTTTGTCACATGGGCTCGGGCCAAGAAGCTTTTCGCACTGCCCATGTCTCGACTGGAGCTATGCAGATGAAGAAGCGTGAGTTTCGCAATCTACGCCAGGGAAACCGTACTGTTGGCCAGTATGTGGATGAGTTTAGCAAGTTATCATGTTATGCCCCTGATGATGTGGCCTACAGATTCATGAGCGGGAGAATTTTATGGAAGGGCTGAATGATGAGATGAGTATGCGATTGATGGTAGCAACCTTCAACAACTACCGGAGTTGGTAGATAAGGCCCTAATGATTGAAGGAAGCAGCAGCAGATTGATAATCGTAAGAGGAAGTATGGACAAGGAAATACAACTCAGAGCTCACCGAAGCCCGCTTAACCCGAACTCGGGAGGACTTGTTCATAACCATGGAGTTCATAACCATCTTTGGAGGAGGATCGCATAACCATAATAGTGCGAAGAACGGAATGGGAATGGAGCCAACAATAACCAGAACCGCTCTAACCCATCTACACCCGCAAAGAGGGACTTAAGCCAAGTTGTTTGCTACAAGTGCGGGAAGACAGGGCACTATGCCAATGATTGCTCTGAAGGGAAGAATGGAAATGGAAATGGGGCGCAGGAAGAAGCCCAATCCATTCAACAAAGGACAAGTGAACCACGTTAACGTGGAGGAAGTTGAAGAGCAGCCGACGCAGCGTAATAGGTAAGTTTTGGTCAAGTCATTTACCGCTATTGTTCTTTTCGATCTTGGTGCATCGCATTCATACATATCAAGGGATTTGTGGAAAAGTTTAAGTTACCAACCCAAACCCTTAGGACACCCCTCTTAGTGAGCTCTTGGGAGGCGAGTACATGGCTAGCAGATGGTGCACCCAGATACCCCTATGGCACACATGTATTTACGTCGACCTAATTATCTTGGAGTCGCAAGGATTGGATGTGATATTAGGTATGGACTGGATGTCAAAGTATGGAGGAAGTATTGGTGTGCTAGTAAGTCAATTTATCTTACCACCCGGAGGGAAAAAGGATTAAGTATGTATCTAGGCATGTGCCTAGGAGGAGCCAAATGGCGCCCTCACGGGAGTTATGCAGAGGAAGTACACAGTAGTAAAGGATTTTCCGGACGTTTTCCCCGAAGAGTTACCAGGTATGCCACCGGATAGAGACATCGAGTTTTTGATAGAGCTATTGCCAGGAACAGGGCCGATATCCAAGAGACCCTATCGGATGCCAGCAAATGACCTAGAGGAAATTAAGAAGCAGATTAATGAGTTGTTGGAGAAAGGTTACATTCGTAGAAGCTCGTCACCTTGGGGAGCCCCAGTACTTTTGGTGGAGAAGAAGGATAAATCCCTGAGGATGGTTGTTGATTACCGAGCTCTGAATGAAGTAACGATAAAGAACAAGTATCCCTTACCGATGATTAATGATCTGTTTGATCAGTTACAAGGAGCTAAGGTGTTTTCAAAGATTGATCTACGATCGGGATACCATCAGTTGAAAATCCAAGAAAAGGATATACCCAAGACAGCGTTTACCACACGGTATGGATTATATGAGTATACGGTCATGTCATTTGGACTGACTAATGCCCCTGCCTATTTCATGAGTATGATGAACAAGGTGTTCATGGAGTATTTGGACAAGTTTGTTGTGGTATTCATTGATGATATTATGATATACTCGAAGAACGAAGAGGAACACGCGGAACACTTGCTTTTGGTTCTCGAGAAACTCAGGGAACACCAGTTATACGCCAAATTCAGCAAGTGTGAGTTTTGGTTGAAAGAAGTTGGATTTCTTGGGCATGTTATATCTGGAGAGGGTATAGCAGTGGATCCCAGTAAGGTTCAGTCGGTCATTGAATGGTTGGCACCCACTTCAGTTGGCGAGATCCGCAATCTCCTTGGACTGGCAAGATATTATCGGAGATTCATTGTGAATTTTTCCAAGATTGCTAAACCAATGACTGAATTGTTAAAGAAGGATACTAAGTTCAAATGGACGGAGGAGTGCGAGACAAGTTTTCAAGAGCTGAAGGAGCGATTGACTACCGCTTGATCTTGACCTTGCAGATATACATAAGGAGTTTCAAGTATATTGTGACGCCTCTCGCTTGGGACTTGGATGTGTGCTTATGCAGGAAGGAAAAGTTGTTTCGTATGCCTCACGACAACTGAAGCCACACGAGTTGAACTATGCCACGCATGATTTGGAGTTAGCAGCCGTAGTGCATGCGCTAAAGACCTGGAGACATTATCTTATTGGAAACCGTTGTGATGTGTACACGGATCATAAGAGCTTGAATTACATTTTCACACAGAAAGAGTTGAACCTCAGACAGAGGAGATGGTTGGAACTTATAAAGGATTATGACATGAAACTACAATATCATCCAGGAAAAGCCAATGTCGTAGCAGACGCTTTGAGCCGGAAGAGTTATGCTAATGTTCTTGTGAGTAAGGGAATGCCAAACGAGTTAGCTGCGGAGATCATGGAACTTCGGTTGGAGATTGTTCCAAGAGGTTATCTTGCAGCAATGGAGGTTCAGTCGACGCTGTTGGACAAGATTCGAGAAGCTCAGAAGGAAGACAGAGATTGCTGAGATAAGAGAGAGGATGGGCGAAGGTAATGCCAAAGGTTTTCGTGAGGATGAGCATGATACCTTGTGGGTTGAGGACCGAATTTATGTGCCCAACAATTCGGAGATCAGGAAGTTGATACTTCAGGAGGCCCATGACTCACCATACTCGATTCACCCCGGAAACACCAAGATGTATCTGGACTTGAAGGAACGTTTCTGGTGGACTGGAATAAACAAGGATATTGCTGAGTATGTAGCCATATGCGATGTATGTCAGAGAGTGAAGGCAGAGCATCAGAAGCCAGTAGGATTGTTACAGCCTATGCCAATACCGGAGTGGAAGTGGGACAAACTTGGTATGGACTTTATTACCGGATTACCCAGAACCAAGGCAGGATATGATTCGATATGGGTAGTTGTGGATCGATTGACTAAGGTAGCTCACTTCATCCCGGTGAGAACAACGTATACAAGTGCAAAGTTGGCCAAAATATATATGACCAGGATCGTATGTTTACATGGAGTTCCGAGGGGCATCGTATCAGATAGAGGAACCCAGTTTACATCAAAGTTTTGGCATCAGCTACACCAGTCTTTGGGTACCCGATTGGAGTTCAGTACCGCTTTTCACCCACAGACAGATGGGCAGACAGAGAGAGTCAATCAGATTCTGGAGGACATGTTGAGAGCCTGTGCGCTAGATTATGGATCTAGTTGGGATGACAATTTGCCATACGCAGAGTTTTCTTATAACAACAGCTACCAGGCCAATTTGAAGATGGCACCATTCGAAGCTCTGTATGGACGCAGATGTAGAACGCCCTTGATGTGGGACGAGGTAGGAGACCGTCAGTTGTTTGGACCAGATTTGATCAAAGAATCAGAGGAGAAGGTTAAACTGATCAGAGACAGACTAAAGATTGCTCAGTCCAGACAGAAGAGTTCGCAGATTCAAAACGCAAGGAAGTAACCTATGAAATTGGAGACAGAGCTTATCTACGAGTATCACCCTTGAGGGGAGTAAAACGTTTTGGAGTTAAGGGAAAGTTATCCCCGATATTTGTAGGACCGTATCGTATTTTGGAACGGATGGGAGAAGTTGCCTACAAGCTGGAGTTACTAGAAGGATTGTCAGGAGTTCACGATGTGTTCCACATATCACAGCTGAAGAAGTGCCATCTTTGAGATGGCGATATACCGTTGAATGATCTGATTACCTTTGGAGGCGATTCATTTGGATAATAATCTGACCTATGAGGAAAAGCCAATAAAGATTCTGGAGTTTGATAGCCGAGTCACTCGCAACAAGGTGATCAAGTTTTGCAAAGTTCAGTGGAGTCATCATACTGAGGAGGAAGTCACCTGGGAGCGAGAAGAGGATATTCGCAAGGACCATCTGCACCTATTTTCTAGCCAACCCGAATCTCGAGGGCGAGAATCATCTTATGGGGGGTAGGTTTGTAACATCCCAAATTTCCAATTTGGCATGTTATACATAGGTCATCCATGCATATCATATTCAATTGCTTTTCGTCTGCGATCCTTGAGATCCTAAGCAACTCAAGGACCTTCGGAGAGAGTTGGGGATTTTCTAATTTTCATATTTGAAATTTTTATCAAATAGTGAAGACGAGGATTTGATTCTAATTATTTTCTCTCCGGAAATATTTCTTTTAAAAAAAAGTAATAGTGAGGGGAGATAATATGACTTCTCCAAAATAATTGAAATATCGGAGAAAAAATGTTAAAATCATTTTTGGATTTTATTTGAGTTTATTCGGGATTTTTATTTGTCTTAGAAAAATTTGCATGTTTTAAAAAAATTGCATTTTAGGGGCCAAGAAAAGTTCATCCTGTTCTAAATATTTTATTTAGACGGAGAAAAGTTGTTTTGGAATTTTTAGATTTTTATTTATTTTTCTAAGAATTTTTCTTTCGGCAGAATGTTTTTAAAAAAAACCCTCATACCGACCGGGCCAAAGGCCCACCTGAGCAGGCCAGCCCACCGAGCAGGCCAGCCCGGCCGCCAGCCGCCGCCGCCTCTGCCGCGCCGCCGCGCCGCCGCCGGACCGGACTCCGTCAGGCGGACTCCGCCACCGCGACTTGCCCCCTCCTCCAAGCCGCCCGCCCTGCCCCTTTATATACCTCCGCCCGCTGCCTCACCACCACCGCCACCACCGCCACCATCGCGCCCGCCCGGGCAGAGCCGAGCCCCGAGCCACGCCGCCGAGTCACCGCCGTCGCCCTAAGCGCCGCCGCCGCCTCCACTGCCACCGCGCCCTCCAAGCCCGCCGCCCTCGCCGAGTCCCGCCGAGCCGCTCGCCCGCCGGATGACCTCGCCGGAGGTACCCGACCCCGCCGCCGTTTTTTTAAGAAAACCCTTCGGTTTTTTTTTGAAAACCCTAGTTCGTTTTTTATATAGATCGGTTTATTTCTTCGGTTTATTTACTTAGCGAACGTTCGTTTGTCCGTTTGTTCTAACGAACCTGTTCACCGTTTAGTTTCTGCTAACGAACGTTCGTTCGTTTAGCTGTTCGTCGTTTTTCTTTTTTATCGGATTTATTCCGCGGTTATTCTGATCGCGATTTGTGATCTGATGTTTAAACCTGTTTAACTTTTCGCTCGTTTATCGGAATCAGGCGATTCAAGCGCCTGGAGTTTCATCTTGAAACCCTCTTTCCGAATAATCAACTCAAACAAGTTTTTGACTCTGTAAAATTTGACCCTAGTTCAGATTAGTAAACGGATCTTATTTCTTTTGCCGTTTGAGTTTCGTTGCTCCGTTTGATTTGATTCTTTTTGCAAACCGGAGTTCTTAAGTTGAACTCTCCGGTCAAACTATTTTATTTGGAGTTCTACTTGTGCATCTTTTATTGTTGCTTATGTATGTTATTGTTTGCTTGCGATAGAATTCCAGGAGTGCGAAGCGTGTTACTACGAGTCTCTAGGATTCACGGATCGTCAGCAAGGCAAGTAACACATTGATCATACTCTTTTCATACCCAGTTTTTATGCATGAGTTTCAATCCTCAAACATTGCATGACTAGGATGCCTTTAACATGTGGGTATTGGGAAGTAGTTGCTGAGGTAGAACCTATTGCCCTGTTTCATATCAAAACCTTGGGAGTTACTTCTACGTTGCTTATATTTCCATGCTATGCTCGTAGACATGGATTGGGTTTGAGTGATATCCATGACAGATGTGAGATTGTTAATTAATGGTTTACTTAAGGTGGCAACTTTAATACACATCTGCGTGGATTGAGGCACCTAGGATATCCAGTGATTGCCTGTTTTATTTTTGGAAATCCCGGGTTTACCGTGTGATTCTCCTATGGACCGCCACCCAGGCTCAAAGGGAACTGAGTCTATTCATGCTAGAAACTTCTGTGTGCAGCCGCAAGCTATTATGGGCTCTAGCATAGTTGAGTAAGTTGCGTGAAGCTCTTGAAGAGGTGGATCAGCAGGTAGTGGGTTTGTAGGTTTGGTATGGTCTGCCCGGAGTAGAGAGTTAATGCTTCTGAAAGATTGTGTCTCGGTCATCCGTCTCTCAAACACCATGTAGTGCGAGAAATCAACGGAGGCGATCGAGTCTTATGGGAAAAGTCATAAACCTCTGCGAGTGTACAATCTAATCATGGTTAGCCGTGTCCCCGGTTATGGACAATTCTGAGTATCTAGTACTTGAGTATTCGCATGTATCTCAACACTCTTAATTAATCTTGCTGGGTTGTTAAGAATTTTAATTGGGATCACTGAGTCGGGGTTACCTTGTCAAATGATGTTTCGACCACCATGATACTTAAATTAAAACTGATTCCTTTGTAGTAGGGAAAAATTGGCATTTCGCAAAACTGTAACCATAGAGCTTTCCACCAGCCAAATATGCATGTAGTGGTAGCATTATTTTGTTATTGCTCTTTTGTGTTACATTGCCAGCATATTCCATGTGCTGACGCGTTCTCGGGCTGCAACGTATTATGTTGCAGACTTTTCAGACGAGGAGTAAGGTTCGTAGGTCGTTGCCGTGCAGCTCAGCTATGCCGTTAGAGTTGATGGACTCACTTTATCTTCCAAGCCTTCTGCTGTTATCGCATTAGATGGCCTTAAGCCATATTATTGTAATAAGTTCTCTTTTGAGACATTCGATGTAATAAGTGTGTGATTGCTACTCTGTTATAAATCCTTCGAGTATTGTGTGTGTCAGCATTACCGATCCAGGGATGACATGGAAGCACAGAGACTTGACCATCTGAGGTCGGGTCGCTACAAGGGCATGCCAAGGGGGGGAGTCCTACTCCCACCGGGAGCAGGACTCCCTTCTTTCCAAGTAGGTGTAGGAGAAGGGGGGAAAGAGGAGAAGGAAGGGGGGGGGCGCCTCTTCCCTTGTTCTATTCGGACTAGGAAGGGGAGGGGCGCGCGGCCCCCTCCTAGCTCCTTCCCTCTTCTCCCTCGAGGCCCATGTAGGCCCAATAACCCCGGGGTTCGGTAACCTCCGGTACTCGGTAAAATGCCGATTTCACGGAGCGATTCCGATGTCCAAATATAGGCTTCCAATATATCGATCTTTATGTCTCGACCATTTCGAGACTCCTCGTCATGTCCGTGATCACATCGGGACTCGAACAAACCGGTACATCAAAACTTATAAACTCATAATAAAACTGTCATCGTAACGTTAAGCGTGCGGACCCTACGGGTTCGAGAACTATGTAGACATGACCTAGAACTATTCTCAGTCATTAACCAATAGCGGGACCTGGATGCCATATTGGTTCCTACATATTCTACGAAGATCTTTATCGGTCAAACCGCCTAACAACATACGTTGTTCCCTTTGTCATCGGTATGTTACTTGCCCGAGATTCGATCGTCGGTATCCAATACCTAGTTCAATCTCGATACCGGCAAGTCTCTTTACTCGTTAAGTAATGCATCATCCTGTAACCAACTCATTGGTTACATTGCTAGCAAGGCTTATAGTGATGTGCATTACCGAGAGGGCCCAGAGATACCTCTCCGACAATTGGAGTGACAAAACCTAATCTCGAAATACGCCAACTCAACATGTACCTTCGGAGACACCTGTAGTACTCCTTTATAATCACCCGATTCGTTGTGGCGTTTGGTAGTACCAAAGTGTTCCTCCGTAAGCGGAGTTGCATAATTCTCATAGTTACAGGAACATGTATAAGTCATGAAGAAAGCAATAGCGGTATACTAAACGATCAAGTGCTAGGCTAACGGAATGGGTCATGTCAATCACATCATTCTCCTAATGATGTGATCCCATTAATCAAATGACAACACATGTCTATGGTTAGGAAACATAACCATGTTTGGTTAATGAGCTAGTCAAGTAGAGGCATACTAGTGACGTTATGTTTGTCTATGTATTCACACATGTATCATGTTTTCGGTTAATACAATTCTAGCATGAATAATAAACATTTATCATGATATGAGGAAATAAATAATAACTTTATTCTTGCCTCTAGGGCATATTTCCTTCAGTCTCCCACTTGCACTAGAGTCAATAATCTAGATTACATAGTAATGATTCTAACACCCATGGAGTCTTGGTGCTGATCATGTTTTGCTCGTGAGAGAGGCTTAGTCAGCGGTCTCGCAACATTCAGATCCGTATGTATCTTGCAAATCGCTATGTCTCCCACTTGGACTTGGTCCCGAATGGAATTGAAGCGTCTCTTGATGTGCTTGGTCCTCTTGTGAAATCTGGATTCCTTTGCCAAGGCAATTGCACCAGTATTGTCACAAAAGATCTTCATTGGTCCCGATGCACTAGGTATGACACCTAGCTCGGAAATGAACTCCTTCATCCAGACTCCTTCATTTGCTGCTTCAGAAGCAGCTATATACTCCGCTTCACATGTATATCCCGCCACGACGCTTTGTTTAGAACTGCACCAACTTACAGCTCCACCGTTTAATAAAAACACGTATCCGGTTTGCGATTTAGAATCGTCCGGATCAGTGTCAAAGCTTGCATAGATGTAACCATTTACGACTAGCTCTTTGTCACCTCCATATACGAGAAACATATCCTTAGTCCTTTTCAGATATTTTAGGATGTTCTTGACCGCTGTCGAGTGATCCACTCCTGAATTACTTTGGTACCTTCCTGCCAAGCTTATTGCTAAGCATATGTCAGGTCTGGTACACAGCATTGCATACATGATAGAGCCTATGGCTGAAGCATAGGGAACATCTTTCATTTTCTCTCTATCTTCTGCTGTGGTCGGGCATTGAGTTTGACTCAACTTCACACCTTGTAGCACGAGGCAAGAATCCTTTCTTTGCTCGATCCATTTTGAACTTTTTCAAAATTTTGTCAAGGTATGTGCTTTGTGAAAGTCCTATTAAGCGTCTTGATCTATCTCTATAGATCTTGATGCCCAATATATAAGCAGCTTCACCGAGGTCTTTCATCGAAAAACTTTTATACAAGTATCCCTTTATGCTATCCAGAAATTCTATATCATTTCAATTAATAATATGTCATCTTCATATAATATCGAAATGCTCTGAGCTCCCACTCACTTTCTTGTAAATCTGAGGCTTCTCCAAAAGTCTGTATAAAACCATATGCTTTGATCACACTATCAAAGTGTTTATTCCAACTCGAGATGCTTGCACCAGTCCATAAATGGAATCTTTGGAGCTTGCACACTTTGTTAGCACCTTTTGGATCAACAAAACCTTACGGCTACATCATATACAACTCTTTTTCCAGAAATCCATTCAAGAATGCAGTTTTGACATCCATTTGCCAAATTTCATAATCATGAAATGCAGCAATAGCTAACATGATTCGGACAGACTTAAGCATCGCTACGGGTGAGAAAGTCTCATTGTAGTCAACTCCTTGAAATTTGTTGAAAACCTTTCGCAACAAGTCGAGCTTTATAGACAGTTACATTACCATCAGCGTCAGTCTTCTTCTTAAAGATCCATTTATTCTCAATGGCTTGCTGATCATCGGGCAAGTCAACCAAAGTCCACACTTTGTTTTCATACATGGATCCCATCTCAGATTTCATGGCCTCTAGCCATTTTGCGGAATCTGGGCTCATCATCGCTTCCTCATAGTTCGTAGGTTCATCATGGTCAAGTAACATGACTTCCAGAATAGGATTACCGTACCACTCTAGTGCGGATCTTACTCTGGTAGACCTACGAGGTTCAGTAGAAACTTGATCTGAAGTTTCATGATCAATATCATTAGCTTCCTCACTAATTGGTGTAGTTGACACAGGAACCGGTTCTTGTGATGAACTACTTTCCAATAAGGGAGTAGATATAGTTATCTCATCAAGTTCTACTTTCCTCCCACTCACTTCTTTCGAGAGAAACTCCTTCTCTAGAAAGGATCTGATTTTAGCAACGAAAATCTTGCCCTCAGATCTGTGATAGAAGGTGTACCCAATAGTCTCTTTTGGGTATCCTATGAAGACACATTTCTCCGATTTGGGTTCGAGCTTATCTGGTAGAAGTTTCTTCACATAAGCATCGCAGCCCCAAACTTTAAGAAACGACAACTTTGGTTTCTTGCCAAACCACAGTTCATAAGGCGTCGTCTCAACGGATTTTGATGGTGCCCTATTTAACATGAATGCGGCCGTCTCTAAAGCATAACCCCAAAACGATAGCGGTAAATCAGTAAGAGACATCATAGATCGCACCATATCAAGTAAAGTACGATTACGACGTTCGGACACACCATTTCGTTGTGGTGTTCCTGCTGGCGTGAGTTGCGAAACTATTCCGCATTGTTTCAAGTGTAGACCAAACTCATAACTCAAATATTCTCCTCCACGATCAGATCGTAGAAACTTTATTTTCTTGTTATGATGATTTTCCACTTCACTCTGAAATTCTTTGAACTTTTCAAATGTTTCAGACTTGTGTTTCATTAAGTAGATATACCCATATCTGCCCAAATCATCTGTGAAGGTGAGAAAATAACGATACCCGCCGCGAGCCTCAACATTCATTGGACCACAAACATCAGTATGATCTCCAACAAATCAGTTGCTCGCTCCATAGTTCCGGAGAACGGCGTTTTAGTCAGGATGCCCATAAGGCACAGTTCGCAAGTACCAAGTGATTTGTAATCAAGTGATTCCAAAAGCCCATCAGTATGGAGTTTCTTCATGCGCTTTACACCTATATGACCTAAACGGCAGTGCCACAAATAAGTTGCACTATAGTTATCAACTCTGTATCTTTTGGTTTCAACACTATGAATATGTGTATCACTACTATCGGGATTCAATAAAAATAGACCACTCTTCAAGGGTGCATGACCATAAAAGATATTACTCATATAATTAGAACAACCATTATTCTCTGATTTAAATGAATAACCGTCTCGCATCAAACAAGATCCAGATATAATGTTCATGCTCAACGCTGGCACCAAAAAACAATTATTTAGGTCTAAAACTAATCCTGATGGTAGATGTAGAGGTAGCGTGCCGACCGCGATCACATCGACTTTGGAACCATTTCCCACGCGATCGTCACCTCCTCCTTAGCCAATCTTCGCTTAATCCGTAGTCCCTATTTGAGTTGCAAATATTAGCAATGAACCAAGTATCAAATACCCGGTGCTCTGCGAGCATTAGTAAGGTACACATCAATAACATGTATATCACATATACCTTTGTTCACTTTGCCATCCTTCTTATCCGCCAAATACTTGGGGAAGTTCCGCGTCCGATGTCGATCGCTTGCGGTAGAAGCACTCGATTTCGGGCTTAGGTCCGGACTTGGGTTTCTTCTCTTGAGCGACAACTTGCTTGCCATTCTTTTTAAGTTCCCTTCTTCTTCCCTTTGCCCTTTTCTTGAAACTAGTGGTCTTGTTAACCATCAACACTTGATGCTCCTTCTTGATTTCTACCTCCGTAGCTTTTAGCATTGCGAAGAGCTGGGAATAGTCTTGTTCATCCCTTACATGTTATAGTTCATCACGAAGCTCTTGTAGCTTGGTGGCGATGATTGGAGAATTTCATCAATGACACTATCATCGGGAAGATTAACTCCAGTTGAATCAAGTGATTATTATACCCGGACATTTTGAGTATATGTTCACCGACGAACTATTCTCCTCCATCTTGCAGCTGTAGAACTTATTGGGGACTTCATATCTCTCAATCCGGCGTTTGCTTGAAATATTAACTTCAACTCTGGAACATCTCATATGCTCCATGACGTTCAAAACGTCGTTGAAGACCGGTTCTAAGCCGTAAAGCATGGCACATTGAACTATCGAGTAGTCATCAGCTTTGCTCGCGAGACGTTCTTAACGTCGTCGGTTACATCGAAGCAGGCTGGCACCCAGCGGTGCTTCGGGGCGTAACTTTTTCGTGCAGCAATGAGGATAATCCTCGAGTTCGGACCCGATCCGTGTAATTGCTACCATCATCTTTCAACGTTGCTTTCTCAAGGAACGCATTAAAATTTAACGGAACAACAACACGAGCCATCTATCTACAAACAAACATAGACAAGCAAAATACTATCGGTACTAAGTTCATGATAAATTTAAGTTCAATTAATCATATTACTTAAGAACTCCCACTTAGCAGACATCTCTCTAGTCATCTAAGTGATCACGTGATCCAAATCAACTAAAACATGTCTGATCATCACGTGATATGGAGTAGTTTCAATAGTGAACATCACTATGTTGATCATATCTACTATATGATTCACGCTCGACCTTCGGTCTCCGTGTTCGAGGCCATATCTGTATATGCTAGGCTCGTCAAGTATGACTGAGTATTCGCGTGTGCAACTGTTTTGCACCGTTGTATTTCAACGTAGAGCCTATCACACCCGATCATCACGTGGTGTCTCAAAGACGAAGAACTTTCGCAACGGTGCATACTCAGGGAGAACACTTCTTGATTATTTAGTGAGAGATCATCTTAAAATGATGCCGTCAATCAAAGCAAGATAAGATGCATAAAGGATAAACATCACATGCAATCAATATAAGTGATATGATATGGCCATCATCATCTTGTGCTTGTGATCTCCATCTTCGAAGCACCGTCATGATCACCATCGTCACCGGCGCGACACCTTGATCTCCATCGTAGCATCGTTCTCGTTACGCCATCTATTGCTTCTCGACTATCGCTACCGCTTAGTGATAAAGTAAAGCAATTCTGAAGCGTTGCATTTCATACAATAAAGCGACAACCATATGGCTCTCGCCGATTGCCGATAACCGGTTACAAAACATGATCATCTCATACAATAAAATATAGCATCACGTCTTGACCATATCACATCACAACATGCCTGCAAAAACAAGTTAGGCGTCCTCTACTTTGTTGTTGCAAATTTTACGTGGCTGCTACGGGCTTAGCAAGAACCGTTCTTACCTCGCATAAAAACCACAGCGATAGTTCGTCAAGTTGGTGCTGTTTTAACCTTCGCAAGGACCGGGCGTAGCCACACTCGATTCAGCTAAAGTGAGAGAGACAGACACCCTCCAGCCACCTTTAAGCACGAGTGCTCGTAGCAGTGAAACCAGTCTCGCGTAAGCGTCTGGCGTAATGTCGGTCCGGGCGCTTCATCTCACAATACCGCCGAACCAAAGTATGACATGTTGGTAAGCAGTATGACTTGTATCGCCCACAACTCACTTGTGTTCTACTCGTGCATATAACATCAACGCATAAAACCTGGCTCGGATGCCACTGTTGGGGAACGTAGTAATTTCAAAAAATTCCCTACGCACACGCAAGATCATGGTGATGACATAGCAGCAAGAGGGGAGAGTATTGTCCACGTACCCTCGTAGACCGTAAGCGGAAGCGTTATGACAACGCGGTTGATGTAGTCGTACGTCTTCACGATCCGACCGATCCAAGTACCGAACGTATGGCACCTCCGAGTTCAGCACACGTTCAGCTCGATGACGATCCCCGGGCTCCGATCCAGCAAAGCGTCGGGGGTGAGTTCCGTCAGCACGACGGCATGGTGACGATGATGATGTTCTACCGGCGCAGGGCTTCGCCTAAACTCCGCGATGATATGACCGAGGTGGAATATGGTGGAGGGGGGCACCGACACGGCTAAGGGCGATCCGTAGATCAACTTGTGTGTCTATGGGGTGCCCCGCCCGTATATAAAGGAGCTGGGGGAGGAGGCGGCCGGCCAAGGAGGGCGCGCCAAGGGGGGGAGTCCTACTCCCATCGGGAGTAGGACTCCCTTCTTTCCAAGTAGGAGTAGGAGAAGGGGGGAACGAGGAGGAAGAGGAGAAGGAAAGGGGGGGGGCGCCGCCCCCTTCCCTTGTCCTATTCGGACTAGGAAGGGGAGGGGCGCACGGCCCCCTCCTGGCTCCTTCCGTCTTCTCCCTCGAGGCTCATGTAGGCCCAATAAGCCCCCAGGGGGTTCCGGTAACCTCCCGGTACTCCGGTAAAATGCCGATTTCACCCGAAACGATTCCGATGTCCAAATATAGGCTTCCAATATATCGATCTTTATGCCTCGACCATTTCAAGACTCCTCGTCATGTCCGTGATCACATCCGGGACTCCGAACAAACTTCGGTACATCAAAACTTATAAACTCATAATAAAACTGTCATCGTAACGTTAAGCGTGCGGACCCTACGGGTTCGAGAACTATGTAGACATGACCTAGAACTATTCTTGGTCAATAACCAATAGCGGGACCTGGATGCCCCATATTGGTTCCTACATATTCTACGAAGATCTTTATCGGTCAAACCGCATAACAACATACGTTGTTCCCTTTGTCATCGGTATGTTACTTGCCCGAGATTCGATCGTCGGTATTCAATACCTAGTTCAATCTCGTTACTGGCAAGTCTCTTTACTCGTTACGTAATGCATCATCCCGTAACCAACTCATTGGTTACATTGCTTGCAAGGCTTATAGTAATGTGCATTACCGAGAGGGCCCAAAGATACCTCTCCGATAACCGGAGTGACAAAACCTAATCTCAAAATACGCCAACTCAACATGTACCTTCGGAGACACCTGTAGTACTCCTTTATAATCACCCGATTCGTTGTGACGTTTGGTAGTACCAAAGTGTTCCTCCGTAAGCGGAGTTGCATAATTCTCATAGTTACAGGAACATGTATAAGTCATGAAGAAAGCAATAGCAGTATACTAAACGATCAAGTGCTAGGCTAACGGAATGGGTCATGTCAATCACATCATTCTCCTAACGATGTGATCCCGTTAATCAAATGACAACACATGTCTATGGTTAGGAAACATAACCATCTTTGATTAATGAGCTAGTCAAGTAGAGGCATACTAGTGACGTTATGTTTGTCTATGTATTCACACATGTATCATGTTTCCGGTTAATACAATTCTAGCTTGAATAATAAACATTTATCATGATATGAGGAAATAAATAATAACTTTATTATTGCCTCTAGGGCATATTTCCTTCATCTAGGACGTGGTTCAAAGAGGAAATGAAGGGGGAAAGTTGTATAGCATGAATCTAGGACATGGTTCAAAGAGGAAAGAAATGTGGGAAAGTAGTGGGGAAAGTTGTATCACATAAATCTAGGACGTGGTTCAAATAGGAAAGGAAGGGGCGAAAGTACTAGTTCGAAAAGGAAAGGAAGGGACAAGGTTGTAGAGTTTGAGCAGGACTAGATTTGCTGCGCTCACATAGGGAAAGGTGTCTAAAGATAACAAAACTGGGACCAACACAAATTTGCTCCTTGGTTATTTGTTCTTTGTTGCAACAGACTGTGCATGACCACAGTACATCGGTAGATGCACATGGTGCTGGTGCATCCACTGTCCCGTGCAACTCATTAGCTGTTGTTAATCTAAGGCCCTGTTTGGTTAAAAACTCCCTAGTCCCTACCTGCTTGGTTCCAGGGACTAAACATGGACTATAGGTTATTAAATGACATGCTAAAAGACCATGTTACCCCTAGTAATGAACTAATAGAAACAAGGTGCGATGCGTGGCAGGGTAAACTATTGGAAAAAGTCCCAAAAATACTCCCTCGGGGTCTTCTTTCTTTAGTCACAAATGCCCACTTTTAGTCCCTAAAAGTCCCTCCTGTTCGGTTTAGATGGGACTGACACGGAGTTTTTTTAGTCCCTACACCAAAATGTCCCTGTAAACAAACACCCTCTAATAATGCCGCTGTAAAATTGATGCAATGCCACAGTTAAAAGAAAACAACATGTTTAATGAATTTTATTATTAATATAATTTCTATGTTAATATTAATCAATGCCACCGTTTGAGAAATGCTATTGTCTTGATTTCTTTCCCATTTAGATAAGGTAGATGCTTCTTTTTGTTGGCTTCTATGTCATCCACCGTTATTGACCACTAATTGTTTCCTTTGCACCTCTGTGTAAACAGGGTTATCTACTTCACCTCGTTGCCATTGTGACCTTTTGTTGCCTTTGCACAAAACACTTTTGTTTTAAGAGTGTTTTGTGCAGTTCAACCAAAATATCACACCGACAACGTTTGCTTGATTGCTTGATCTTAGTGGAGCTGCACAAGAGGAGATCTTACTTCCTATCCGTTAAGGCGAATTTGGTTCAGATCTTCTTCTTGTGAGTTGTTTGAATTCTGCATCATGAGAGGTCAGTACTAGCCTTCTTTCACATGATTCTGCAGTGTGTTTTCATATGTTGTGCTACTTGTACGATAATGTTGCTTGATTTTAGTAAACTGCATAAATGGAGACAAGACTTCCAATCTGTATGTGCACCGTAATATCCCATTGAGGTAAGATAAGGATATTTCACAACTGTTGGCATGTATTTTGCCACTTTCATCATAAAATTAAGTTTAGTACTATACTTATTCTCCCTAATTGACATGCCAAATCTTACATTGAAGGCGAAGCTTGTCTGTTATTGAACCAAGTGATGAAGGGGAAGAACAAGCGGAAGAAAAACAAAAATCAACTTCCGGTGCTGTAATGAAGCACTGGAACTATGATGACACAAGTAATGATATAGTTTTGCATCTTAATTCATTGCTGTGGCTGGAACAAGCAATTGTTTTGCCACTGATTTGATGCCATATGTAATTATCTCTACTTGTGCAAACAGGGATCTTCTTTGAAGATACCATATATTTTAGTGGAACTGCACAAGAAGATGTTGGAAACATTAAACTAATCGAGGAGTATATAGTAAGCATGGCCACCCCCGTAGATAGCAACCGATGGTTCTGGAGAAGTGCTTCATCCGTTTGCTCTACACAATCAGCCTCCTGACAAAGGTTGGTACTCGCCCACTGATTTCATCCATATGATTGAGCCTTGTCATCTGTATTGGTGTTGTGCTACTGTTTAGATACTGTCATGAAAAAGTGGTATTGTCCTTGAGAAGTGCTTCATCTGTGTTGTTTTAAATATTTCCTTTCCTTTTTGTCAAAAAATCAGGGATGCTAGCATTTAGTAGTCCTCTTGTCTTTGCACAACAGGATCATGTTCCTCTAAAGAAGAATATGGAGTACGTGAAGTGACTAGTACTGATTATGCCAGGATGAAGAAGCCTTGTCTATCTTCTCATCAGAAGGAGCAGTTGAAGGATGGTTACATTACTCCCCAGAAGACCAAACTAACTTCAGCTCAGAAGGATTGACAAATCTCCATTTTATTGCTGTGATGCACGAGTACAATGTTGTTCTTCTTTCTGGTGAGTTCCATTTTTCTAAAAGTGTGCTCTACATGGACCATGTATGTCCCTGTTGAAACTGTCAAATCATAGTACAGTTTGCTTTATACTAATCACTTTTTTGTATTTGTGCAAACATGGGTGCTCAGCTTGATTTCAATGGGAACTGCACAAAATGTTCATGAATACATCGAATCATTCATTTCCACCACAAGAAAGGAGGTGCCGATAAGTTCAAGGCGTTGCAACATATAAGAGCGAAATCATACAAGCTATGCGCGAATTTGGTTGATTTTGGTGGAACTGCACAAAAATAACAGCTGGTTTATTTAGCACGAGGTGCCATGTCAATGTCCGAACTGATGGCAAACCCTACCCATTCCACAATCATAGGCATTTGATATTTTGGAATGGGACAACCTTGTCAAATTTTGCTCATAGATATTAGCAAGACATGCGTTTGATATTTTCGAATGGGACGCCCTTTGCTTTCAGCAGCGTCAATCAATTTTTTCTTTATTCTTTAGTTGTGAAGTAAATATTGCCTCTGACATGTGAGTCGCTGAGTTGCATAATCATCGATTGCTTTGAATGTTCTCTATGAATTGCCATGCCTGTGTGTTTGATTGCAATGTACAGAAATGCTAAAAAGCTGCTCAAACTCTTTGTACTCCTTCTGTTCCTTTTTACTTTGCACAGTGTGGAAGTGCATACTTTTTTGTATAAGATTGGTCAAAGTTGAGATACTTTGACTGCAGACAAAACTTGTATGCAGACTAGAAAGGACCGGAGGGAGTACATGTGAAACTGCTGTAAACAAGGTGATCACCCTAGGAATAATGCTAGTACGTATTGTTTTGCATGTTCATCCAATGCCAGTGATACAGGAATTTGAACTAATCAAAATAAATTCATTAATACACAGCCAGATTTCATATAAACATGCCGGATTTCATTACATTTCATACATTCTTCAACTAAAAAGGGGTGCCCTGGAGGTATAATTAATTAACTGGAGCTACCCACTTGTGTCCCGCTGAGCCGAACAGAAGCTTCAGTGACTTAGCTGCAGGTGCAGTTGCGTAACTGACATGTGGCCTTTTGGGCCCACGTGTCAGTCAGCCAACTGCACCAGCAGTTAAGTAGAAGCAGCGTTCTTCTCCACCGCAGCTCTCCGACTCCACGTCACCGCCAAGAAGCTAACCGGCTGTCAATGGTCAACCCACCTAGCTTGGCTTCAACCGGAGGGTAGCAGTGGTGGACTTACTTGGACCCGAGCGGCAGCGACCTACCGTGTTCTACTCTTCCTCGTTTTCTATGTGGCGCGGCCTCATTGGCAGCGGGGCGGGGCCTCGGCGGAGCCGGTGATGTCTGTAGGATCGAAAGTATGTCTAGAGGGGGGTGATTAGACTACTTGACAATATAAAAATTCTGCCTTTTGACAAAGAACAATTTTTGACAGATTCACAATTATGATCAAGTCAAACATCACCCTACACATGCAATTCTAGAGTATAGGCAGCGGAAAGTAAATTGCACATGTAGTAAAGAGAGGTGGAGAAGAGCAAACGCAATTTTGGAGACGCGGTGATTTTTCTCGTGGTTCCGATAGGTGGTGCTATCGTACTTCCACGTTGATGGAGACTTCAACCCACGGAGGGTAATGGCTGCGCGAGTCCACGGAGGGCTCCACCCACGAAGGGTCCACGAAGAAGCAACCTTGTCTATTCCATCATGGCCTACGCCCACGGAGGGCTAGCCTTACTCGGGGTAGATCTTCACGAAGTAGGCGATCTCCTTGCCCTTACAAACTTCTTGGTTCAACTCCACATCTCGACGACGGAGGCTCCCAAGCGACACCTAACCAATCTAGGAGGCACCACCCTCCAAAAGGTAATAGATGTTGTAGATGATGATGAACTCCTTGCTCTTGTGCTTCAAATGATAATCTCCCCAACACTCAACTCTCCTCACTGATTTGGCTGTGGTGGAAGAAAGGATTGAGTGGAAAGCAACTTGGGAAGGCTAGAGATCAAGCTTCATATGGTGGGAGTGGAGCAACTTGATCTCAACACAAGGGTAGGTAGTTCTCTTCTCGAAATGTAAGGTAGGAGTGGTAGTTCTTTCGATGGCTCTCTCCACGAATGAAGAGGGGTGGAGGGTATAAATAGCCTCCACACAAAATCCAACCGTTACACACATTTGAGCAATCTCGGTGGGACGAAGTGGACAACTCGGTGAGACCGATAGTTCAAATAATGTGAGCGTTGGGATTTTCAGTGGGACCGAAAATACAATCTCGGTTAGTCCGATTAGTGCAATGACAAGAGCATGCCGGTTTGGTGGGACCGACTTCATCATCTCGGTGACACCGATTTGATGTGTAAGTTCTGAAGCTTGGCAACTCATGTTTCGGTGAGTCCGAGTTCGAATCGGAAAATCCGAGTTTGCTAGGGTTTGGCTTATGGCTGAGGTGGTTCATCTCGGTGTGGTGAGTTTGGAATATCGGTGGGACCGAGACTACTTATGAGTGTATATGGCGGTGAAAGTTCTTGATAGTTTAGGAGATGTATCACTAAGCACTTGAGCAACGGATCATCATCATAACCTCATCCCTTTTAATAGTATTGGCTTTTCCTATGGACTCAATGTGATATTGGATCACTAAACCAAAAATGGAGTCTTGAGCTTTTGCCAATGCTTGCCTTAGCATTTTGAGGGGTCCACTTCTTGATCCTTGCCATACCCATATCATGAACTCTCTGAAATGATTCTCAAGTAACTATTAGTTCAATGATATATATGTTGTTATTAATTACCAAAACCACCCGAGGATTAGTTGCACTTTCAATCTCCCCCTTTTTGGTAATTGATGACAACATATAGATCAAAGCTTCGACAAAGGATATAATCAATGAATAATATCGTCGCTTTGAGAAGTATGTGATAAGCAAGAGCTCCCCCTAAATTTGTGCATTATTTAAGATTTGCGCACAAAATGATAAGAATGAACAGCATGCACCCAATCACCAAGACATGAGTAAATGGTCATACGAGATAGGAATGGCATATGATAAGCATTAAGCACACATTAAAGCATAGTACGACCAAGCACTCATTAAGGTAGAATCAAACGGAGTATCAAACACACTGAATGTCTCGAAAACCAAAAGTATCTCAAAGAAACCGCAAAAGAACGAAAGAGCAAAAGCGCAAAGACAACAGCACTCTCTCTCGAAGCCCTATGATCTATACAATTTCTCCCCTTTGGCAACAAGTTACCAAAAGCTTGAAAAAGCTTAGAGCTAAGCGTCCTTGTGGACTCTCATTGGCGGCTCCGTGCAGGTTGATGTCGGAGTGGATATGACGACATCGGCGAAGACTTGGTGATGTCTGTCTTTGGAGGAGTGGACTTTGGAGCTGGAGCTGGAGTAGGAGCAATCAGAGGAACTGTGGGAGGTCTTTGAAGTTGTAGTCTGGTGTCGATCCTTTGGAATAGCAGTGATCGGGGTCCTTTGGGAACCGGAGCGATCTGTTGATGAGAATCTGGACTAAGTCATCCTGAACTCACGCATAAGCTCTTCCTTCTCTGCTTTGCTTCCTCAATGTCGCCTCGAGCTTGTTGGCGGTCACTTGTACTTGATCGACTTCACGCCCGAGCATAGATCTTCTCGTCAACAATCCTCTCTAAGCTCTCCTGAGACTGTACAATGCTGGCCAGGCGTTGTTCAATCCTTTGAGTAGCTTCAAGAATTTACTCTCCGAAACTCTTTGGTTTAGCTGCTGCTGCTGCTGCTTCCTTGTCAGCTTTGGCTTTCTTAGCAGCTTTGATCTTGGCTTGACCTTCAACAGATGTCGGATCCTCCTCATCCATCACAACAACATTGTCTTCATGCTCTGGCTTCAACGGTAAATGTTCTCTATCCAACAAGAATGTGCCCGTGCCAAACTTGGCATTAATAAGCATCTGAATCTGCGGGGCAAATCCACATGACCTTTTGTGGTCAGCTGCAGTCCTCTTAATGGTCTCTACCATTAAGTCCATCACCTTGAAAGGTGCTCTCTCATCAAGTATGTGCAGCATGTTGATAGAGTATCCTCTGATCATGCGATCATCTCCAGATTTGGGCATCAAGGTATGCCTCAAAATGGTATTAGTGGTAGGTAAGCCTGCCTGGAGATAGTAGACTGAGCCGAGCTTCCAGATTCCCAAATCCTCTGTTGGAATCTCTTTGTACATGTTTTTCATGGATTCATGATTCTTCTTTGGAATCCCATATACATCAATATCATCTTCTCGTTGCACTGGAGCATTCAGAATTTCTGCCCATTCTTCAACAGAAGAAGAAAATCTTTGACCTTCAGTCATCCACATAATCTTTCCATCGGGGTAGAAATGAGATGTGGCATAAAATTGCATTATCATCTCATCGTTCCAACTGGTCAATTTCTGACCTACAAAATCTGCAACACCACATGCAGTGAAACTTTCATGCACATGTGGAAAGAAATCTCTGTGCTCTTATTTGTCAATGTACTTCCAATCAACATATCGGGTGTCTGCGACTATGGGCTTCTTGTCCATCAAGACGGTCTCATAGAGTCCTGCTGCTCTCGGTGTGAAATCTGGGATCTACAAGCAGTTCTTCTCCTCACGGCATATGGGTCAGTTTGTCTCCATAGCCCGAGACCTTTATCTTTCCTTGCCTTCATATCCTCGGCTTGAGGATGAGCATCATTATGAAGTGGCAGTTTTGGACGAAGTTTCAAAGCAAAACTGGTCCTTCATCGTCGACTTCATTGGTGGCACATCATCCTTGTTCTTTTCAGATCTTTGGAATGTTCTGATGGTCTTCTTGGGCTTGGCGGCAGGCTTTCTTTGGAGCTGCCTTAGCGGAGCAGATTTCTTGGGCTTTGATGTGGCTCCGGCCTTAATGGCATCACCCATGAACTTGCTTCGAGGAGGAGGCTGGGGTGCTTCCTCATCCTCATCCTCTCTGCTGCATCATGCACTATCCTCTTTCTCTTGGTGGTTTTCTTCACTTTGCTTGCAGCTGCCTCTCCCAAATTCAGCTTCTTAGCAACAGTTGATCGCTTGACTATCTTTGGTGCCCTTCTTAGATTGTTGACCTTGTTGCTCTTTGGCAACAACCTTCCTTTAGGCTTTGAGGTCACCTCTTCCTCAACAACAAAATCTGAATCCTCATCATCTGAATTCCTCTTCTTTCTAGCTCTGGTGGCTGCAGGAGGCATGCCACTTGGTGTACTCCTCTCACCATCATCGATGAGCTACTAGGATCGGGACTAGTGCCCGCCTCTGGAATATCGCAATGGGTGTCTCGACCTGTTACGATTATCACTTTGGCATCGACATGGTGACAACTTTGTGAATAGATAAGGTGTAGGCAGAGAAGAAGAGTCATCACAAAATGCAGAAGTTTTTGCAAAAAAAATGAGTTCAAATTCTAGTATTAGGTTTTCACAGAAGACATTTTGGTCAGACCGAGTTTAAGGTTCGGTGAATCCGAAGTGTTAAACAGGAGCTTGGCACACCACTTTCGGTTTGACCGAAGTGGGTTTCGGTCCTGCCGAAAACACTAGGGTTTCATAGAATCTTCATTTCGGTCACACCGATTTGCACAACTCGGTTGGACCGAAGGGTGAAGTGCAATGGCCATGGGCCAAATCGGTCATACCAAAAACATAAAGTCGGTCTCACCGAGATGTGTTCCGCGGAAACCTAACCCTAAAACTTTTACTCGAATCTAGTTCAAACGAACCAATCTGGTGTACAGGAGGATTTCAATCGTGGCAAGATACTAGGCAATCCAAACATGCATTGAATCGGAGATGGGAGCACGAGTGGGATCCAAACTCACCCTAACTTGGTGGAGTTTTTCTACGGCGGCAACGGCGCGGAGGAGATGTCCGTTGACGGCGACGGAGACCTGCGGCGAGGGCGATAAGCGGCAGCGCCGACGATCCGGAGACCAAGGCGGCGGCGGCAAGGGGTGTGGGGCTAAGCGTTTGAAGGAGGAATCAGCGCGCGCCCTCGGAATATATATCCTTCGCTGTCGGTGGGACCGAGTTGTAGAACTTCGGTGGCACTGAGATGGATAACTGCTAGGCGTTATGCACTTGATCACGCCGAAAATCACAACTCGGTTTCACCGAGGTGAAAACCTAGATCAGTCTAAATGCTTTCGGTTTGACCGAGTTTGAGTGAGTTGGTCTGACCGAAATCAATTAGAAGGTTTTGGAAATTAGCCCTTGACGGATCGGTGGCTCCGAGTGCTCCTCACCTGGAGGGTCCGAAAATGACTTGTTCAAAATTTGTGATGTAAGCATGAAGAGAATTTGAGACAAGAAAGCATAGATAGCTAGGGGAGGTACTTAGGCATTCTTGTCCATCCATTTGGTCAGAAAAATCAAAATGACCAAAACAACAAATGGATGTCCTCGAATGGATAAAATCATGCATCCAACATGCTCACACAATAAGATAGCAAATGAAATATGTGTCAAACATGCACAACCAAAACTCTAGCTACTAACACACAATTTGTCGATGACTAGGTCATCTTTATATGAGTATATTGACTTAGGAGCCAAATGAGAACATTTGATCATAGGTCATACTCATCGTTTAAGCACAAGTGGGGTTACCACTTTTACATAAAGCATTGATGTGTTCACATCATTTGAAGATGCTTTAGCTCAATTTTTAGAGCAAAGCTCCCCCTAGATGTGAGAACCCCTTTAAAGGGTCAAACTAACCTTGGGTTGTCGTAGAAGACTTCATGTAGATGTTGAAGATGTGGATGCTCAATGTTGATGAAGATCATCAAGAGTTGGGAGCTATCCTTTGGATTGGGCACTTTCAATACCTACATGGGTTAGTCCCACAAGGAACAAACAAGGATATCCATGGACATAGATTGAAGTTCACAATAGATGATGTCCATGAAAGCAATGATTACCTTGTCCCTTGACTTACCAACAAGAGGGTTTGTGACTCCATGAACTAGTGCACGATGTGGAAGTTGATTGCACAAGTTTTTGCCAAAATGAATGTGAGTGAAGTATGTTGGCGGAGTCACCCTCAAGAACTTTCTAGTTCTTCTTCTTCGGGATCCACATCATCTTGATGGGAATCCTTGGGGTTGTAGTTTAGCTTGACGAAGTAGAACTTGACGTTTCCTTGGGAACCCACTTGACCATGGCTTGAGGTGCTTCAACAAATGCATCAATCTCCTCTTGAAGCTTGTCCTTGCCTTTTAGCTTGTGGTCTTGTGGTGGAAGGTCATCTTGAGCTTGTTCCACATTTGAAGAAGTAGGATCATACTTCTCCTTTTGAGGAACAAACTGTGGAGTAGGATATTGACCTTCTTCCCACTCAACGCCTTCGGCGTTGAACTTTCGCTCAAAACCAATTCCTTGATTCTTCGGTGCCTTCCTTGCTTGCGAACAATTTCCTCAAAGTTCTTGCTTCGGCAAGGCTCTTGTAGACACCTTTCTCTATGATCCCTTTCAATAAACTATTTTCTTGCTCAAGTGTAACTTGGCTTGAAACATTGTTAGTGGAATCAAGAGAACTACTAGAAGCAACAACATTGGATTTAGCATGGTTATTGTTACTGCTAGAGAAAGAATTTTTCTTATGCTTGTCATGCTTAGTCTTAATGGGTGGCAAAAAATTAGACAAGAGAAGTCATTTGGCAAGATACGAAGAACTCTTCTTTCGAAGATCGTCATTGATTGCTTTTAGAAACTCATGTTCTTGCTCTAGAGTGAGCTTCTCGAAGCGTAGCTTCTCATGAGATCTTAGGAGCTCTCTATGATCTTCTTGAGTTGTTTCATGAGCTAACTTAAGAGTGTTTAGTTCTTTAGTTAGACGCTCAATCTCCTTCATAGCATTGTCATTCGACTCTTCTCGACTATAAAGACTACTAGCATGTTCATCGTTACTAGGCTCCTTTGGATTTATCATGCAAGAGCTCATCTTCACCAAGCAAGTCATCCTCATCACTATCAAGTCAATGAATTCAGGGTGTGATACCTTGGGGCCTTTAGCCATGAAGCATCTTCCAATTCCCTCATTTGGTGAATCAAATAAGTCGTAGGAGTTGGAGTTGGAGGATCTGAGAGCAAGACCGCAACACCTTCATCTTGACTGTAGTCGGAGTCGGAGTGATAGCTTCCTTCGGATTGATTGTCTGAGTCGGGCGGAGACCCATTCACCTACATGAGCTTGATGTTTTCTTCTTGTGTAGCTCCTTGATGACTTGTCTTTCCTCTCCGAATCCTTGCTTCTCCGAGAGGGTCTTCGTTCATAACGATCATCTCTGCTCCTTCTCTCTTTCCGAGGTGACTCATCTCTTGAGCTTCTTCTTCTTGGAGATTCTCTTCTCTTGTGGGGAGCCGTACACTCATTTGAGTAGTGTCGGGTCTTCCACAATTGTAGCAGATTCGATCACGACTAGAAGATCTCTTTTCATCATATGATCTAGACTTTGAGCTTCTCTCTTTGCCTCTATTCTTGTAGAATTTGTTGAAGTTCTTGACCATTAGGCTTATCTCTTCATTGGAAACTAACTTGTCACTTGAGGTTGTGGGAGCATCACTTGTAGCTTTGTAAGCACCACTTGACTTGTTGTGAAGCTCTTCCTTATCCTTAAGTGTCATCTCATGAGCAACAATTCTTCCAATGACTTGGTTGGCTTGAGAGTCTTGTAGTTTGGCATCATTTGGATCAAAGTGCACACGGTGTCATACTTTCCATCCAAAGCTCGAGAATCTTCTTGATGATGAATCGGTCGGTCATTTCTTCGCTTCCTAAGCCGGCAATCTCATTTGTGATGAGAGCAAGCCTAGAGTACATTTCAGCGACTCCTTCACCATCCTTCATCTTGAACTTGTCAAGTTGACCTTGAAGAATATCTAGCTTTGATTCCTTCACGGACTCGGTACCTTCGTGCATTTCAACCAAAGTATCCCAAATCTCTTTTGCATTCTCAAGGCGGCTGATTTTGTTGAACTCCTCGGGACACAAGGCATTGAAGAGAATGTCACAAGCTTGAGCATTGTTTTGCAACATCCATAATTCTTCGGTGTAAGCCGCGATCCGAACTTTTCCTTCCTCGAAGAATTCACCTTGCATACCAACACAAATAATGCCCCATGCGGCTGGGTTATGACCAAGAATATGCATTTTCATTTTATGCTTCCAACTAGCAAAATTTGTACCATCAAAGTAAGGACCTCTACGAAAATTACCCTCACTAGACGCCATACTCTCCTAGGTTGTGAAACCAAGCTTATGGAGTCCAATGCAATGGAAACCAATACAATGGAGACCAAAGCTCTGATACCACTTGTAGGATCGAAAGTATGTCTAGAGGGGGGGTGATTAGACTACTTGACAATATAAAAATTCTGCCTTTTGACAAAGAACAATTTTTGACAGATTCACAATTATGATCAAGTCAAACATCACCCTACACATGCAATTCTAGAGTATAGGCAGCGGAAAGTAAATTGCACATGTAGTAAAGAGAGGTGGAGAAGAGCAAACGCAATTTTGGAGACGCGGTGATTTTTCTCGTGGTTCCGATAGGTGGTGCTATCGTACTTCCACGTTGATGGAGACTTCAACCCACGGAGGGTAACGGCTACGCGAGTCCACGGAGGGCTCCACCCACGAAGGGTCCACGAAGAAGCAACCTTGTCTATTCCATCATGGCCTACGCCCACGGAGGGCTAGCCTTACTCGGGGTAGATCTTCACGAAGTAGGCGATCTCCTTGCCCTTACAAACTTCTTGGTTCAACTCCACATCTCGACGACGGAGGCTCCCAAGCGACACCTAACCAATCTAGGAGGCACCACCCTCCAAAAGGTAATAGATGTTGTAGATGATGATGAACTCCTTGCTCTTGTGCTTCAAATGATAATCTCCCCAACACTCAACTCTCCTCACTGATTTGGCTGTGGTGGAAGAAAGGATTGAGTGGAAAGCAACTTGGGAAGGCTAGAGATCAAGCTTCATATGGTGGGAGTGGAGCAACTTGATCTCAACACAAGGGTAGGTAGTTCTCTTCTCGAAATGTAAGGTAGGAGTGGTAGTTCTTTCGATGGCTCTCTCCACGAATGAAGAGGGGTGGAGGGGTATAAATAGCCTCCACACAAAATCCAACCGTTACACACATTTGAGCAATCTCGGTGGGACCGAAGTGGACAACTCGGTGAGACCGATAGTTCAAATAATGTGAACGTTGGGATTTTCGGTGGGACCGAAAATACAATCTCGGTTAGTCCATTCGTGCAATGACAAGAGCATGCCAATTTCGGTGGGACCGGCTTCATCATCTCGGTGACACCGATTTGATGACAGAAGGTTACATTAGCTTGGCAACTCATGTTTCGGTGAGACCGAGTTCAGAATCGGAAAATCCGAGTTTGCTAGGGTTTGGCTTATGGCTGAGGTGGTTCATCTCGGTGTGAGTGAGTTTGGAATATCGGTGGGACCGAGACTACTTATGAGTGTATATGGCGGTGAAAGTTCTTGATAGTTTAGGAGATGTATCACTAAGCACTTGAGCAACAGATCATCATCATAACCTCATCCCTTTTAATAGTATTGGCTTTTCCTATGGACTCAATGTGATCTTGGATCACTAAACCAAAAATGGAGTCTTGAGCTTTTGCCAATGCTTGCCTTAGCATTTTGAGGGTCCACTTCTTGAGTCCTTGCCATACCCATATCCTTGAACTCTCGAAATGATTCTCAAGTAACTATTAGTTCAATGATATATATGTTGTTATTAATTACCAAAACCACCCGGGGATTAGTTGCACTTTCAATGTCACCTGTCTCGTTGCCGACGGGCGGCGCGTCAGCGGAGCGGTGGAAATCCTCCCCCACGTTGCCGGCAGGGTGGGGCCTCGGCTAAGCCGGCGATGTCCTCTGCCTCGTTGTTGGCGGGGCGGGGCCTCGACGGAGCCGGCTGTGTCCTCTGCCTCGTTGTTGGCGCGGTGACGCTTCGGCAGAGCAGGGCCTCGTCGACGCCAGCGGAGCGGGGACTCATCGGAGCCGACATTGTCCTCTGCCTTGTCCTCGGTCTTGCCAATCAGCGCCTCGCCCACTTCATCGCCCTCTTTGCTAGCCTCTTGGTAGGCGGCCGCAGCCTCCACCACCTGCATGCAGTACCGCCAGCGCTCGAGGCGGCCCTTGCGGGCGGAGCGGTACGAGTCGAGTAGCGCCTCCTGCTCTGCCCGCTCCACGGCGATCTGCTCCTCCGCCTGCAGGTGCTCCTGGAGGAGATGGTGGTTGTAGACGGCATCGGTCTGCGCCTCCTGGAACTGCTCCTCACGCATCTGTCTCACCCTGTCCATATATTGGGCACAGGCCTCGCCGATGGTTATGGTGCAATGCACCAGCGAGGATGGCGCGGAGGAGGGGGTTGGCGCCGGATCGTCGACTATCATGTTCTCCATTGGGACGTCGTCGTCCTCCAGCTGCCTGCCGGCCAGCCGGTCAGCAGCAATGGCTGCCATCTCCTTGTGGTCCGTCGTTCGCCCGTCCCGAAGAGCGCTGCAGCACGAGGAAGCCATGGTGGGCAGTAGTGGTGTGGACAGGAGAAAGGGAACAGATGCGGATGATTGCGGCTATGGCCGGCGCAACAGTTTATATAGCAATGGTGGGCGGGCGGAGGGACGGACGTGTGGCGCCGGAGTAACCGCCTCGGCAACCGCGTATCATTAATGTGGACGGCAGATGGACGGACGGACGACACTGGTGTCGTTTGAAGGCGGAGCAATCACTTGCACCGGGAAGCGGGGCGGGCGGCGCTGACTATTTCGGGCGGAAAGCGCGCGCGGGGGATGACATGACTTTACTTGGAGAAGATGACAATGGGGACCCACCAGGTCCATAGCCTCACGTACGCAAGTGCCTCCTTATTATATATATATATATATATATAACTATAATTTATTTTGCTTCCTCCTGGTTTCCTGACATCACGGTCCCACACCATTGTCAACCTCCTGGAGTAGTCAATAAACGAGAGAATTGCACAAGAAGCGGCCGACAGCTGGACCAAGCAGCTCGAGCAGTATTTGTGTTTTTGAGGTGTGAGCACTGCAGAGTTTTTTGATGTTTAGCCTAGATATTAATTTTTCTCCTTTGAACAACAACGAAAACAACGCTGCAGGTATTAACTGGGCGGGTTGTGGCCCGTCTAGCCCAGGCCAGATATCCAGCCCAGATATTAATTTTTTTCAAGCTGAAAATGGCTAGCCCACCTATACTTTTTTTAGGAATACCCAGGCAAGGTCAAGTTGTTATTCTCCGCCCCGCTGGTCTGCAAATCTTTCCTTGGAGGGATGCATTAGGCTTAACAAGAAAATGGGCTTTAAGAAATAATAAATGGGATGTAATTATAAAAACTGGGCAGTAACTACAAAAATGCACAAACACGTGATTACTTTATAAATTATTATTTTTGGATATCGAAAATTTTAATTTCATTAATTGTTGCGAGCGCAATGTTTTGTTGGATTTTTACGTAATATAAATTTATATTGAAATTGTATTTAATCTGACTAGAATTTTCGGGATAAAAACATTTCGGATCCCATCAAAATGTGGGATATTTTATTGAATTCTGTTTTGAACGGTTGGTTGAAATGGGCTGTACTTTTAACAAACTGTAAATGGGCTGTAGTAAATTCCATTAGAATTCAAAAATGGGCTACACATTCTTACAAATCTCAAATGGGCTATAAGTTCTCTGCCACACACTTCTGGCCTTACTAAGTTGACGCGTGCCCTAAAAAACAGAGTTGACGCGTATGCAAGGCTTTGTCAACTTATAGTCAACACACGGTTCTAGTAGCAGTGGCCCTTGGATGTCCATCTAACGGATGCCGTGCTTCTTCTTCAATCTCGGATATTCTAGCTTCACCCGCCCAAAAAATGATTCCTCCCCTGACATCTGGGGCGCACCGTTTCGAAGCTGACCTGTGGGCCTACTAAGTTGGCGTACCAAGGGCTTTGTCAACTTAGTCAATATAAACGATTCTAGCTGCAAAGGATGGTACGATGTCCATCCAACGGCCGTCGTGCTTCTTCAACCTCTGGTCTTCTTGCTCCGGCCGCCAAAGCAGCGCCGGTCGGTCAGCCGCTTCCTCGCCTCCGTGGCTGGCTGTCTTTGTCATGAAGCCTCACCGCCCCTACTACTCCCACCGCTGGCAGGCCATCCTCCGATCACCCACACCCCTGTTATTCTCTGCAGCGACGGCAGCGCAGCCGAACCAGTGAACCCTCGTACTCCTCTCTGCGTGTGCATCCACTGCCGCGTCTTCCCTGGCTCCACGTCGTCCCCTTCCTTGGCCTCGCCATCGTCCACCGCCGTGGTGCTCTCGGTGTGGCGTGGTCAACATGGTCAAGGAACAACTTCCATCGGACGTGGACTGTACGTGGAGAGGCTAACAGCTGGGTCCACGGCAGCCGCAAGGAAGTGCCTCCTTATTATGCGTGAAGTAATTATTCCTCCACATGACAGCGGGGACCACCGGACGGGCCACCATATTTCTTGAAAAAAAGGATTCGCCCCTGACTGTTGGGACCCACGAGCTACATCTTTGCACGCAAGGAAGTGCGTCCGAAAAAATGATTCGCCCCCTGACTGCTGGGACCCACCAGCTACATCTTCGCACGCAAGGAAGTGCGTAAAAAAACAATTCGCCCCTCGACTGCTGGGACCCACCAGCTACACCTTCACACGCAAAGAAGTGCGTCCGGGCAAAAAAAAACGATTCGCCCCCATGACTGCTGGGACCCAACAACTACACCTTCGCACACAAGGAAGTGCGTCCGGACAAAAAAAAGCTAAAACGATTCGCCCCCCTTACTGCTGGGACCCACCAGCTACATCTTCGCAGGCAAGGAAGTGCCTGACAGTCGGGACCCACCTGGTCGAAGCGTACGTAGCATTGTCATTCTGGTCGCGAACGTGTACGTACATACTGGTCATTGTAGAGGCGCACACGTGTCGTAGTAGAGGCGCGCACGTAGCATGTGCACGTATGTACAACGGCGAGGGTGCAAGAAAGAAAATACGACCACGTACGTACATACAGGCAGGGTCTCGAACGCCTACTCGCGCATACGTACGGCCAAGGCTTGTGTCCATGGCTGGGTCGGAACGGAGAAACAACTTCGTCGTCGTGTTCATGGGGAGGCAACAGAATGCGTCGTGTTCATGGGGAGGCAACGGAATGCGTCGTGTTCATGGGGAGGCAAAGGAATGCGTCGTGTTCATGGGGAGGCAACGGAATGCGTCGTGTTCATCGGGAGGCAACGGAACGCGTGGGAGCCAACCGGTTGGGTCAGAACGGAATGCGTTGCCGTGTTCATTGGGAGGGCTTGGACGGAACAGGCGATGGAAACGAGGCCTGGAGTACCGCAGAACGGAGGAAACAGCCTTGTGTTCGACCAGCCACGTTCGGAACGGGGTCCTGTTGATCGGGAGGGGTGTGACGTACCGCAAAACGGAGGAAACGGACCTCCTACGGTCAAACGGGGTCCTGTTGATCGGGAGGGTGTGGCGCCATCAAAAACGGATTTAAACGGACCTCCTATGGTCGAAGCGGGGTCTGTTGATCGGGAGGGTGTGGCGCATCGCAAAAGCGGATTTAAACGGACCTCCTACGGTCGAAACGGGGGTCCTATTCATCGAGAGGGGTGTGGCGTAGCACAAAACGGGACTCCATGGGATACTGTTCATCTCCACCGTCGACCTCCTCCAGCCTCCATGGGCTACCGTCGACCTCCTCTAGGCTCCATGGGCTCTTGTTCATCCAGCCTCCACCGCACGGTACTCCAAGCTGACCAAGCCTTTCTCAGGGGTCACTGACGGCTCCACCACCCCTATAGGGCAGGTCCGCCTCCCTGTCACCTTTGGACAGTGTAAAAACTACCGCACCGAGCTCATCGACTTCGACGTTGCCCACATCCGCCTGCTGTACAATGCCATCCTCGGGTATCCGGCCCTGGCCAAGTTCATGGCGGTGACTCACCATGGTTACAATGTCCTCAAGATGCCGGGAAGTGGCGGAGTCATCACAGTCCCTTGTGAAGAAAAGGACGTGGTGTGCTCTCTCGAGTGTGCCTTCCAAGCCGCATCAATTCAGGAACCAAACAACAAGAGTGGGAACCTTCCCGAGGCAGCTCCCAAGAAGAAGAAGACATCACCTAGCTCAAGTCCACAGGAGGCAGGCACCTCCGGTGGCACCGCGACAGGATCTGCGCCCGTCCAAGGGGCGCCTCCCTCCGTTGCATAGGAAGGCGCGCCCGGCGCCCTCCTCAGGCAAGGCTCGGGGGCTCTCTCCTGGTGGGCCACTGACTTTGCCAAGATCACGAGGGAGGCGCTCGGGCACCACTTGGAGGCGTGCTTCGCGGTACGTTTCCTTCAGGAAAGCATGAGGCAAGGAGGGCCCAACCCTCAGGAGTTCATCACCAAGGTCACTCGGGAGCTGCAAGAATCTAGAATCATGCGCGGTCATCACAGCCTACCTGGTGTAGCTCCCCATCCAGCCGAGGATGGCGAGCTGCGCGTCTGCATCGACTACCTGGGGCTCAACCGAGTCGCGTCTCAAGAGCATTTCTAGGCTTCACATGCGGGAGCTGCGAGGGTCGACCTCACAACTACGTTCGCATGCCTTTCGGCCTGCCGAACGCGGGTGCTGCTCACCAGTGCCTGATGAGGAGCAATCTGGAGGCTCAGGTGGCCAGGCACAGTGCATCCCTTGAGGAGATGGAGATGGACGTTGAGGAGCCGCCCGGACCTCAAGAGCCTCCCGAGGCTCAGCGCTCAGAAGGTTCGTGAGGACTGGCTTCTTCACCGCGCGTCGTTAGCTACTCCAACACTCGCTCTGCAATAATACCAGGTGACATCTTTCAAGTTTCATTTTAGCTGGGAGCGCCCTTAGGGCTGCATCATTCCCAGGTCGTGTGGGTCTGTCCCTGCGGCTTGTATCCGTTTTGCTTATGTCTTTAGCTTACCTTGTGGGGGCGCTCCTCGGGCTACATCATCCCCAAGCCGCTCGGGCCTGACCCAGTGGCATGTGTCTTTCCTGCATCTATCTAAGCTGATTTGCTCTTTGCGACTAACCTACCTATGATAATCGCCTGCTCGATTGACACCTACCTTTGGAGCCGCTCGCTCTGGCACGGCGCTTGTGCATGGGTCCGTCCCGGCAACATCGACAAATATGAGTGGTCGAGCTCTGGCCGCGGCAGCCCCGCAAGGCGCTACCTCACTAGGCCCTCAGTGCCCTCATCACTCCCTCGGATAAACCAATGGCTGGCCGGCAATTGTAATGGCAGTCCCTGTTTTCCTCATGTTGGTTTACAGGGTCCACCTAGGGAATAACGTGGGGGGCGTCACGAGCCCTCGCTCTCTCTCTCACCCGTGCAATCCGCTCGCGCGTTGAAAGGGGGGCTCCTGAGCATCGCGACTCAGGAGCTCTTGCTGGCTTTCCAGCCCTCACCCCCTGGCCTTGTCCATGGCATCGCGACCTGGCATACCGGTGGCGGCTGAGCTTGCTCGAGGGCCGGGACCTGAGGACGTAGAGCACGAAGGAGAGTGCGGGGAAGAAAGGTGAAGCTCACGAAGGCCTGATCCAGCAACATCCCAGCTGCCGACACGCAGGTCCGACACCTCGCTAAGGAACGGCTCCGAGCTCTCGAGATAAGTCACGCTCCTGGAACAGCTAATCAACGCAACACTAAACCCTCACTTAATGCGGCTCTGTGATGGCGATGTTGCCTTCCTTTCTCGCCAAGCGGCGGCTGCTTGAGTGCTAACGGGGACCTCCTGAGCATCGCGCCTCAGGGGGTCTTACTGGACCTCGGGCCGCTCACCTCCGGGCCTTGACCACGGCATCACGACCTGGCATACCAGCGATGACTGAAGCCTGCCTGGAGACCGGGACCTATCAGCGTAGAGCACCAAGCCCTTGTGAGGTTAGAAAGGGGGAACCGAGCCGAGACAGGACAAGCATCCTTCACCACTTCGCGATAAGGAAAATATCAACAAAAGACATTGCAGACGCTTTACATGCCCCCACGCGGTATTTCATTGATTCCTCGCGGGGAACAAACGGTGCAAATCCTAAGGAGCCCTAACTATAGGTGCCACTGCGGCCGACCCCATCATCAATAGTGGGCCACGAGGGGCCGGCGCCAACCCCATCCAGATCAGTCGCGCCGGCGGCCTGACGCAGCAACTCTGCTCTAGGCACGATGCAAGCTCGGGGGCTCGTAGCTGTCGTTGCTCGTCTCCAGAGTCATAAGAAGCTTGGGAGAGTCGCTGGACCCTCCGGCATCTCCGCTGCTACTATAGGAGCTGCTGAGGAAGCGGGTGGCAGGCCTAGCCCTCGTCACTTCGATGCCCCAGCCGCCTTCCCTGGGGCAGCACTCCAGCCGGCGTCCTTCCGCATCGAAGACCTTGAAGAGCATCAAGGAGGCGCCATCGTATTCGAAATGAATCACGAAGGTGCCCCCTGTTCGGCAGACCCGGGCGATCTCACCCCAGCCTCGGGTCATGTAGACCTTGCCCGGAGCGACAACCTCAACCTTTGCTCCGGTCACAGGGGTACCGCAGTCGGCGTGCTGCAGCCAGAGCTCGAGAGGCCCCCTCGGCGGCATCTAGAAGGCAAAAGAAGGACAAAGGCGAATCCAGGATCTTGGAGGCATGGCGGCGTGAAGCACGAGCTCGTGAGAGGAGTCCGTGGCATGGACTCCAGGGGAGACGGCGTGCACCGCCGTGATTCGTCGGCGTCGCCGGCGGCGTGGGCGGCGCCGCTCGGCTCTTCCTCCTTAGGGCCCTCAGCCTGGGCGTACAAGGGTAGCGGAAACCCAGGTGGTGGCCGCTCGTACCAAGGCCTCGATGTCTCCTGCCGAGCGACCTCGTCACGGTGGCCGGGGACCGGCCACTTCTTCGGCGGAAGCGGGTTGGGCCCCTCTCGGGGGGCCTTTCCTTTCTCCTCGGCTGAGAAACGGCGGATCGGCGCCATTGGCGTCAAGATGGAGGAGGAGTGAGGAAGAAGGAGCGGAGCAAGAAGAGATGGACTACGACGGCTCACGCCACTCCGTACTTGTAGTCCAGAGGAGGCCAACTGTCGGCCTCCACGATCACAGGTAATCATGACTCATTTATGCATGCAGGGACTCGTCAAATCGGGCGGTTGCCAAGGCAGCGTGGGGAAGCGGAGACGCCCATGTCCAATCAACCGCCTCGTGGTGACCTAGGCCGCAGGCTGTTGGGGCCCGCGGTGCTTCGCACTTTCCCCTTCGCTTCTCTACTAAGCCAAGTCTGAGCGCGCCTTGGGTCCGAGGGCTACTATCGACGTTCTGGGACTGGGGGTCCCTAGACTTGCCTGCCTGCGGCTTGCGGCGTGGCTCAAGTGGTGGCCCAGTACGCCCCATCTTCACCAACTCAAGCTCAAGACCCTCGCGAGGGGCCAAGCCTCGTGGGGCGGACGACGAAAGGCTTCCTCAGGAATGACCTCACCAGGCAGGCTCGTGAGGAGGCGGAGAGATCAAGGCAAGGGTACCTCACGAGGTGCTCATGACGCAAGCCATGACGATTGAGACCAGGCGGGCACTAGGCGGGCGCAAGCCTGTGCAGTGTCCTTGTTTCCTATTTGGTGCAAAGGGGGCAAGCACAGGCGCGAAGTACCGAGGCATCAAGCAAAGGTTACCATTTCAGTGCAACGAGACCAAGACCAGCAGAGCGGTAGGAGGGAGGTCACTTTGGAGCCCAAGACGGCGTCATCGCCAGTGCCTTTGGCAGCCGAAGACCAACTTTAGTCAGGATAACTTGTATTAGATGTTCCCCTTCAAAATGGTCGTTGTTGGCACCCTTTCCACTCAATATTTGGGAAGAGGACCAGGGCCTCTATATATAGAGATAGCCACCATAGTAGGGGGAGATCGAATCCTTCTCAGGAAGAACAACCACCACAAGAACACCTCTCGCGAGGTTGTTCCTCCCTTGTACTGTTCATCATCAGCCCCTAAGGCAATCCACCACACCACACACTGGAGTAGGGTATTACACCACAACGGTGGCCTGAACCAGTGTAAATCTTGTGTCCCTTGTGTTGTTCATCGTTCAGCTTAGATTCTCAGTGAGGCGTTGGAACATGGTTCAGTAGGGGGAAGATCTTCGTGCGCACCCCAGAGTTCGAACCTTAAGGGTTTTGCCGGAACTCGATATCCGACAGTCTTCTACTTTATTTGCTATTCTGTGATGCAATGATAAATCCCGCATGAAGTAATTCTGCAGACGTCCATTTGTCATTATGCATAACATTATCTTCGTTACGTCTTACATGCATAATGCATTGTCTTCACACTTTGATGATGGCCTCCACAAAGCAAAACCTGCCATGTCAATTTTCATCCAAACGCAAATCATTTATATGCACATCTTCAGGGGGAGCCTCGTCTTATGTATGAAGACAATACTCACTACACTAAACTTTCACATACTTTTATCCCCGTTGAAAACTTCAACCAGTTTGTCATCAATCACCAAAAAGAGGGAGATTGTAAGTGCATCTAGTGCCACCCCTAGTTGGTTTTGGAGTATTGACGACAAACTTGGTTGAGAGACTAATGTGTTTGTGAGAATTGCAGGATAACACAGGTAGTAGTCCCATACAGATTCAGTTGACCTACCAGAGATGACCCCTTGTTGGTGGGAAACGACACCTATGGGATCACTGGAATCCCTTCTAACGTTGCGGGGCGCGGGGATCGTGAGAAGAGCGGGACTAGCAGGCAACACAAGGGGGATTTACCCAGGTTCGGGCTGCAAAGATGCGTAAAACCCTACGATCCTGCTTTGGTGGATGTATTAGTGTTCTTGAGCTCTCGAACTAGCTCTAGGTGCTGCGAGGTGCGAAAGAGCCGAATCCTTCTCCCGTATGCCATGGGCCTCCTTTTATAGGCAAAAAGGGCTGCCACAGTGGCACATAGGAGGTGGAAACGTGCTACAGCGTTGCGAGCTTATCGCTCGTATTACAGGACAAGACACATTTAATGCGAGGCTTAGGTGTCCCTTCGCTTTATCTGGGACGAGGGCGAGGCCCCTCTCGTCCATCGCCGCTCCTCTTCGCTTCGACACGCGCCCTGGCCAGCGATGCATGCAGTGCCATGTAGGCAGGCAGGCAGCTGAGGTGGCACGATGGTGGAGACTCCACGAAGAGCTGCATGTTGCCACGCAGGTACCTGCCCAGCTGGCTCGGTCGGCAGCTGCATGCGAGTGGCGGCGAAGACTTGGCTGGCTCGGGCCTGGCAGTGGCCCTGCCGGTGCGCTTGGCGAGGGCCTTGTCGGGCGGCCCAGCAGGGGTCTTGTCGTGGCGCGCTGGCTTCCTCGGCAAGGATCTTGCCGGGGGTCTTGTGGGTTTCTTCGATGAGGATGGTTGCCTTCCTATCCTCACTTGATCTTGTCTATTCTCTGTCTTCACAAAGATCTGCATGCCACCATGTAGGTGCCTCCCGAGACCTGTCCCAATGCATTTGTCTAGCGTTGGTGGGATCAAAGGTGGCTTGCTCAGCTAGTGGGGGCGAGCTTCCCCGGCAAGGGTCTTGTCGGGGCCGCTAAGGCTGCCCTAGCATGTGTCCTTGCCGGGGAAACCTTCTTTGCCCATCTGATCTTTGTGGCCATGGTCCTTGTTGTTGCTTCGTTTGTCCTTGGGGCTTCGGCTTCTCTCCGACTTCCATTTCCTGCCATGTCTATGCGTGGCCGTGGCGGGAGGCTCTGACTGCCCGTGCACAAGGGGTCTGAGGGAGTCCTGGACTAGGGGGTGTCCGGATAGCCGGACTATCGATATTCGCCGGACTCCCAGACTACGAAGATAGAAGATTGAAGACTCCGGCTCGTGTCTGGAAGGTACTTTACTTGGCGTGGAAGGCAAGCTTGGCAATACGGATATGTAGATCTCCTACCATTGTAACCGACTCTGTGTAACCCTATCCCCTCCGGTGTCTATATAAACCGGAGGGCCGTAGTCCGTAGGACACAACATTACATCTCAACAATCATACCATAGGCTAGCTTCTAGGGTTTAGCCTCATTGATCTCGTGGTAGATCTACTCTTGTACTACCCATATTATCAATATTAATCAAGCGGGGCGAGGGTATTACCTCCATCGAGAGGGCACTGAACACAGGTAAAACATTGTGTCCCTCGTCTCCTGTTACCATCCGCCTAGGCGCACGATTCGGGACCCCCTACCGAGATCCGCCGATTTTGACACCGACATTGGTGCTTTCATTGAGAGTTCCTCGTCGTCGCAGCCGATAGAGCGGATGCCTCCACCCGTCTTCAAAGGCGGTGTCCTCACCGGAGGGCCCTAGCCGCCCGGTCGGACAATCCGTTCGGCGGCTTCCTTATGACCGCTTTGTCCGGCCGCCGCCGCAATGACTTCTCAAGTCGTCGAAAGCAATCTTGAGTCAGCCCTAAAGCTGCCGAAGAGTTAGATCGATCGAGCTCTCGTCGTTAACGAGCTCTTGGATCGCATCGCCGCATACAGAGTCGCATAGCAGACTACAATCAGATTGGGCTTAAAACCGATCGAGAGAGATTAACTCTCCCGGGTCACCCACCACATTGAAGTGGTAGAAGAACAATTGACAACTTCGTTGCCATTGTTGAAAACAATCGTGTCCGGACTTGAACCCTCCACGCCGGATTCAGCGGAGGTATGGACTCTAATCAAGCATTGAACCTAAAGTCATGCGTCGCTCCGGACTCATTGGGCTGTTTCAACAAATCAAGCTTCCAAATCGGAAGTCCCTCGACCGTTGAGCCCAAAGATGGGCGGGGATCCGGGTTATGTTAAACCCTCCGCCCGACATATCGACTTATCTCTAGTTCGGCAAGAGCCCTCGGAAGCATTACATCATTCTTGGGCCAGTTCCTACGGTTATGGACGGGATAAAGGACTGCCGAGAGGAGAACGCAATCTCAATATTCTGCAATAACTGCACGGACAAGGGTATCCTGAACGCCATCGATCGTCGCAAGATTACGCGTTTTACTGATCTGGCGTCCATAGTATGAAAGTACTATGCGACGGAAAGTTTCCAGAAAACTGAAAATCAATTCTGGGATAATCCGGCCCCAAACCCAGTTCGCGGTAAAAACACGCCTTGCAATCAGGCCCCAGTTGCCAAAATCAAAAAACAAAAACCGAGTAAGGGAAACGGAACCGTACTGGAGGGATGGCTCAACGGACCCTGTAAACTTCACAATACGGGGGAAGCTATCCCAACGCATAGCCTTCGAGCATGTTGGATATTACGGCAGGTGGCCAAAAGTGGTGAAGAGCTTCTGGCTCCGGGAAACCACTCCAACAATACCAGCACGGTGTATTACGTATCCACTGTGTTAACCCCCTGCAAATCCCGTTACCCGCACTATCAAAAGATAGCATATGCGGTGTTCACGGCCCCGAAGCTCGGCACTACTTTCAAGAGTGTTCGATAACGGTGGCTTCAAGTACCACCCAATGACATTATAAATAACGCGACCTTAGCGGGCAGGATTGCGAAATGGGCCATTGAGCTCTTGCCATTTGACATAACTTACAAACCTCGGCGAGCCATAAAATCGCAAGTCTTGGCCGACTTGCCGCTGAATGGACTGAAGCGAACTACCTAAAAGTACGGCGCATACTCCAATGGACTATGCGCTTCGACGGCTCCAAAATGTTGGCGGATCGGGGTCTGGCGTCGTCTCGGCGTCCCCACCGGTGATCTGATCCGATATGTACTTCAAATAATGTACACGGACTCCAACAACGCAGCGAATCGAGGCCCTATTACATGGTCTCCGGATGGCGGTCTCCATGGGCATTCAACGCCTAGAGGTGCGCTGGGATTCAAACCTCGCAATATCTCAAATAAATGGAACTTTGGCGCCAAGGATCCGAAAATGGCAGCATATCGTAACGCTGTCACGACAATGTCATTTCGGTTTGAAGGACTCAAATTCCATCACATAGCCGAGATAACAACCAAGCGGCGATATTACAGCGCGCGATCGGTGCGTAAACGTGATGTTGTCCCTCAAATATCTTCTGGAAAGGCTCTTCAAGCCATCCGTACTATGGGAAGAGGAGTCCGGTAGCGACAAACCGGAGAAAGCCGCACCAATTGGTGACTCAGCAGACAGCCTAGCACAATCCGCCCACGACATAATGGCCGTAATAGCCGCGTGGACGGAACCTTTCCTGGCCTACTTACTTAGGCAGGAGCTCCCCGAAGACCAAAATGAGGCCCGCTGCATAGTCCGGCGATCGAAGGCTTACAAGGTTCATGAGGGAGAACTTTATAAGAAAAGTACTACGGAGTTCTTCAAAGATGTATCTCCAAGAAGAAGGGCGAAACCTCTGGCTGAAATCCATGCGGACTAGGTGGACACCACGCAGCAGCCCGAGCCACGATAGGAAAGGCCTTCCGTACCGGATTTTATTGGCCAACAGCTCGGGCAGATGCACAGGACTTAGTCCAGCGATGCGTCGGTTGCCAGCTCTTCGCTAATCAGAGCCATATGCCACCCACCGCCCTTAAAACCATACCCATTACCTGGCCATTCGCGGTCTGGGGGCTTGACATGGTAGGACCCCTTAAGGGGGGAACCCACAAGAAAAAATACCTGTTGGTCATGGTGGATAAATTCACCAAATGGATAGATGCCAAGCCAGTCAAAACGGCAGAGTCCGGACCAGTGGTAGACTTTATATCGGAAGTGGTACACCGTTTCGGAGTCCCCCATAGCATCATCACCGATAACGGCACGAACTTCACAGCCGATGAGGTCAAGGCATGGTGCAAAAATATGGGCATCAAGCTCGACTATCGTCGATCTATCACCCTCAAACCAGCGGTCAAGTGGAAAGAGCAAGCGGTCTAATAATGGCGGCATTAAACCCGGACTAGTGAGGTCACTCACTAAATCAGACACTCAATGGGTCGAGGATCTCGACTCCGTACTGGGGCTGCGGACAACGCTTAACCGTACTACGGATTCACACCATTTTTATGGTATACGGCGCAGAGGCGATCTGCCTGCGACATTATTCATGACTCACCTCGAGTGCGCATGTGCGAGGAAAGAGAAGCCGAGCTTGATCGGCGGGACAACTTGGACACATTGGAGGAAGAACGTGGCGTCGCGAAGGCTCGTTCCGCATTTTACCATGAAGCAGCTCGAAGATATCAAAGCGAGAGAAATGCGGGCCAAGACCTATAACGTTGGTGAACTAGTTCTCGCTGCGGACATGAAAAAGGACAAGCTCAAACCCGGATGGGAAGGCCCTTCATCATTGATCAAATCTTGACCGGCGGGCGTACCGTCTATGAAATGCGTCGGACAACCGACTCGAGCCGAACCCATGGAACGCAGCCCGCCTCCGGCGATTCTATGCTTAGCGCCGAACTAAGAGTTCGTCCCCTTACCCCGTCCAATCTTTTATACTTCGGTTGTCTTGTATCTCTGTTTTATCCTTTTTTAAAAAATTAACAAATCCTTCGGGACTATTTTCGCATTTTTGCATGCATCTGACGTGCCACCCTTTTCGTTATTCTGAGGCTTCTTCTACGAAGCTCAACTATCTGGTTTTATACCCAACACATGTGTCATGCTTCCACATGTACCTTTTACTCGCCATTATATGCATCGATATGACTTAAGTTTTGGCCAAGCTGGGTTGCTGGCTCTGTGCTTACCCCACGTTCCCGATTGTTCGCTAGGTGGTAAAGGAGCACCTCTGCGATTATTCTTGCCGGTCACCGGATGTGTACCTCGACCGGGTGAAGCCGAAAGCTAGCGTTCTTAAGGGAATATTCGGTCGGTGATTTAAAAGATGACTTTTTACCTATTTCTTCCATCTGCCCCCAGATGTTTTACTGCTCCATTGGCAGTTCGGACATGCACTTTAGGGCATGCCACCCCAGCGAAAGGAACCCTTAACGGAACTATTCTCCCTGGAAGATGTTTCTTACTAACCATGTAATATAACATAACTAGTTGGGCACTTGCCTGATAAAGCACTAATGACCCCTACGCCTAGTCTCCATGCATACCACGGTTATTTATTAACCACAAAGGTATTCGGACACACTCCGGACTCTCGGGTCCCGAGGTCGGCTTAAAAGGTCGGCAACGGCAAACGATCTACAATCCAGCTAGAAGGCATTTCACATGTCATTTTTAAGGATAACATACATTGTCAAGTTTATTGATTGTATTCCTCCTCAATCCCGTCTAACAGGCTGTCTAGCTTACAGTCCCGTTGGGAGAATTTCGCAGCCAGTTCTACCTGGCTGTACACTAAACTCACAGGGATCTCCTTCCCGTCGGGCCCCACCGGTCCAACTTCGGCCATATGGTTGGGATCCGCCTTCTTGTACCGCGTCTTGACCATGGCCCAAGCCTCCCTGGCACCTTGACGGCAGGCCGAAACCTTCCACAAATGGAAGCGCTGCCGACTTCGTAGCTTCTCTGCAAGCTCCCCGAGGCTCTCGGGCGGGACTAGGGATGGCCATAAAGCCCGTACGACGCCACTCATTGCCTGTCGAACTCGTTCGCACAGCCGCAACAGTTCGGGAAGTTGATCACCCATTGATACGGGCATCTCCTCTGCAGGACGGCCCGTGAGTATACCTACAAGACATATCACGTCAAATATCTTCCTCGCCGAACTCTTCTTCCTACGAAAGTTCGCTCAAGCACTTACTATAGATGCTGCGACGAAGCCGTTGATTCTCCTTAATGGAGCCGGACAGCTCGGCCTGTGCGCCTTTCAGCTCTTCTCCGAGCTTGGCATTGGCATCTTGAAGCTTGTTCCTTTCCTGCTGAACTCTGTTCAGCACATTTTCGCCGGCTTTTAGTGGCGTAGTAATGATACTGTCCGGATCTTGTTGGCAGCACCTCTGATGTCATTATTAGACTCACGCGCACGCCGCACTGGCGCTTATATTCATTTATACAAATTTGTTACCGGAGGAGTCTTTTCGTCTCCTCCTGCGGCGCAAATCTTGACCTCAAGTTGGGCCTTGCAATCTTGCAGCTCCGGGACAGCCGGGCGTTCTTCTCGTTAAGAGCACGAAAGTTTACATGATCCTTAAATCAGTTAACATAACTAATTTAAGTCTCGGGGCTCTTGGTGTATACAACCATTAAATTTCCCTTACCGTATGTCTTTAACATCTTGCTCTCGTGGCTCTGGTAAAACCATTTTGGGCAGCCCGAGATCGCGTCCCTCGCTTTAAAGGCATCCAATGCCTCGGGAAAAGTCGCCTCTTGAAGAACTGTCCGGCGGCGTCTATGATTCATAGCGCTCTCCACCTCCGACGTTGTGGCGGACAGTCTGTCGGTATCTTCCGTTGGAGTAGGATCCGGTTCGCGTCTTGCGCTTGCCTCCCCCTCCAGTCCGGGCGTTGGAGCCTGGCGGGAGTTGATTGGGGGGGGGGATTCCTGTGCTCGTAGTCCGCCGAGCACTTTTTCTCCTATGAAGATCATGAGCACTTAGAAATTTCCTCGGAACATTGCTCGTAAGGGACAAAAGCGAGCTATACCTCGGGCGGCGCTTCCGCCAAGACGGTGCTCCTTTCCTCCCGCTGGTTCGCCCGACCACAGTAAGTCGGCCGCCCGCAGTTCGACTTCTGCGCCGTAATGGCGCTTCCTGTAAAATACCATTGTTTGCGAAGGTCAGAATAGGCAAGGATAAAATAACGATGTCCGGACTTCGGTCTTGGTCACCTGGGATGCCGAACTCAGCCCGGGGTAGTCCGCCGTAATGGCGACTAGCGCATCATCAATGCTTAGCTGGTGATACACCCCGTCGATTAGCTCCACCCCAAGGTCCGGATCCTCTTCGGAGGCCGGACCCAGGGACCCTTCCGGGTCCTCGGGCTGTGGAGCGGGACTCACCATGTCCTCCACAGTCCGGCGTAGACTCTGCGCCGAAGACATAACATGAGAAGCTTAAACTTCGAAAATACGGGTAAAAGCCCTCTTGAGGCATTCACTTACCCATCCTCGTGGATTGACCATAGAAAACCCGTTCACGGGGTTCGGACGAAGGAAGTCCTCCTTCTCCCCCTTGTACAGGCCGGATAGGATCTTCACCAGATCCTCGGTCGAATCCGCCCTTACTGGCCGTCTTCGGTAGCGTCATCTTCCCCGTTGAAATCCCACATGGGGTGGCCTCTATATTGCAGCGGCTGCACCCCCCGCTTGATGCACGTCGCCATGACTCCAAACATGGTCAAACCGGAATGAGCCATTAATCTTATCCGGCCCATCAGGTAATGGACGCTTTTGTCTTCCTCCAAACGGGGGCTCCGCGGGCGCCAGCTGAGGCGTTTCTTCAAGGGAGCGGCATCAAACTCCGGGAGGCCGATCCGGACTGGGTCGGGCAACGGGGCGTCTACTATATAAAACCACTCCGAGGGCCAGTCTTCGGACGCCCTCTTGGGGGTGCCGGATAGGTATCCGGTCCCAGCGATGCGCCATATTTCGGCGCCGCCCACTTGATATATGGACCCCTGGTGAGAACGGGTACGAGGCAGAATAGCCTCTTCCACAATGCGAAATGGGGCTCGATGCCCAGGAATAGCTCGCAAAGAGCTACGTAGCCCGCGATGTGCAACACAGAAGCGGGCATGAGGTGATGGAGCTGAAGTCCATAGAACTTCAGGAGCCCGCGGAGGAACGGGTGTATTGGAAACCCGAGCCCCCTTATTAGATAAGGGACAAAGCACACCCGCTCCCCCTTGTTGGGGTTTGGGTTGTCCTCCGCCTGGCTCCCTCCCCGATAAGTAACCAGTCCGGCTCGGACCGGAACCATGAAGGCTGGAGGAGCCATCCCTCTTTTGGAGCTTTACTAGCTCGTTGTGCGAGATAGAGCACCTCCTCCAATCACCGGCGATGGGCTGGGAGCACGTGAGGAAAGCGCGTTGACGATCCATGGTGGAATGGATTTGGTCGAGGCGCTCGATGGGTATCTGCAGGAGGAGGATGGTGCGGTTTGGATCTGGATCCTGTCCCTTTAGTAGGTGGTGACCCGCACAACCCGGGGTGAAATGTAAAGGCTCCTGGCTTTTCGATTCGTGCGGACAGCGTGGAAGAGGGCCATAATTTGGCGTAGAAGCCAAGAAGCACAGTATTCGAGGTAAAGCCGGACATTGTTCGGCAGGAACATGGAATTCGAAGGGAGAACCCGCCTTGCAACGCCGAAATCTACAAGCACGCAGGACTTATCGTCATTGAAGCCTGGTTCGGGGGCTACTGAGGGAGTCCTGGACTAGGGGGTGTCCGGATAGCCGGACTATCGATATTCGTCGGACTCCCAGACTACGAAGATAGAAGATTGAAGACTCCGGCTCGTGTCCGAAAGGTACTTTACTTGGCGTGGAAGGCAAGCTTGGCAATACGGATATGTAGATCTCCTACCATTGTAACCGACTCTGTGTAACCCTAGCCCCTCCGGTGTCTATATAAACCGGAGGGCCGTAGTCCGTAGGACACAACATTACATCTCAACAATCATACCATAGGCTAGCTTCTAGGGTTTAGCCTCATTGATCTCGTGGTAGATCTACTCTTGTACTACCCATATTATCAATATTAATCAAGCAGGACGTAGGGTATTACCTCCGTCGAGAGGGCCTGAACCTGGGTAAAAACATTGTGTCCCTCGTCTCCTGTTACCATCCGCCTAGACGCACAGTTCGAGACCCCCTACCCGAGATCCGCCGGTTTTGACACCGACAGGGTCAAAAGGAGAGCCCCTACTTTTGTACACCGACAGGAGCCCCCGAGCCTGGGCCATACATAAGCGTAGCACGTTGTTGGGCCAGGCCCAGAACGGTGCGCGGGCAGTTGGGGTGGATTTTTACCGCGGCCCCTGTTCCGTCCGCCGCGCTTCCCCATGACCCGCGTTGAACGAGCGATGTGGGGGTCGTGCGCGCGCATGACATGGGAGGCATGCGTGGGACAGCGTCCGCACGCATGCATCATATCGCAGTTAATGGGAAAGGAGGTGGCCCACGCCTTCCCCATAAAAAGGAATAACCGCGGGCGCGCTGCTCACTTTACCCCTCCCCTACGCCTTCCTCCAATCTCAGAACCGCCACCTCCTTCTTCTCGAGCCTCTCTGCTTTTGCCCATCATCGCCGTGCTTCCTCCATCCTCTGCTTTTTTGCCTCCCTCAGCCGCCATGGCGCCTAAGTCCACCAAGAGCAAGGGAGCGGTGAAGGATGCTGGCGTGTCGGAGCAGCCGGAGAGCAAGTTGGTGGCGCGGCGGGCGCAGTTCGCCTACTTCGCCTCGACGGTTGGCGTCCCGAGCTTCTAGAGATGTTCAAGTGCTTTTGGGGTGTGAAGATGGGGGAGAGAAGACGGGGCATCCGGCCACGACCGTCGTCCCTGCCAGCGCTGGGCCCTTCCCACATCGGTACCCCTTCTTCATCGACTATTTCTCTTGCGGGCTCTGTCCCCCCTTCTCCGATTTCTTCAAGGACATCATGCACACCTATGGCTTCCGCCTCTTGGATTTCACTCCGAATGCCGTGGCATGCATGGCCCTCTCTGCCCATCTTTGCGAGGGCTTCGTCAGGGTGTACACTGGCATGACGCTCTTCCGCCATTGCTTCTCCCCTCGGATCCAAAAAGGGGGCGGCATTGCTGGCTGCGTCGCCTGGATCCCGAGGACAAAGGGGACATACCCGGATGGCGCCACGAAGGAGAGGTGGGAAGAATGGCATGACCGATGGTGCTGGATTAAGGAGAAGGACCCGCCAGCGTGCTGCAAGGTTCACCAGAAGCCGCCAGTCCGTGGCGGCGATTGGGGCAACGTCGACGCCGATGACGCAGAGCTCACGATCGCCACCACCAGGATTCTCCGGCTCACCCAGGCCGGGCTCACCCTCGAGATGATTGGGGCGGACTTTGTCCGCCGCCGGATTGCCCCTCTGCATGACAAGGGGAGGCCGGCCTGGCTCTTCGTGAACGCCGCCGACATCATGAGGCTCCGTCCCTGCCTCGACAACAACCTGACGGGGCTACGGCACGCCCATCTTTGCCAGTGAATCTTCTAGCTCGAAGTTGACGACGCGGGTGAGGTCGAGCGGTCTGGCAAGCTTGCCAGGGCCGCCGCGAAGGCCGGCAAAGTCGACAAGGAGCCTGTTTTCAAGCTGCCGTCGGGAGTGGTCCCGTTGAGCAACAACTCTCGTCGGAACGAGATCATCGCCATGATGCCACTCTTCAACGCGCACGGCCTCGACCCAAACTGGGTCGAGCCGGACGAGCTCGTGGTGCAGGAGTTCTTCGACACCCTGCATGAGATATACATCACCGACGAGCCGCGGCTCATCCAGGACACCTCTCCGGCGGAGCTGGATTATATCGCCGCCAGGGTGGAGGAGGCGAGGCTTGCCGAGGAGGAGGCAAAGCTCGTCAGGGAGGCTGGCAGCACCGGCGGAGTGGTGGACAAGGTCGCAGCGGAGGCGGAGGAGAGGGAGCTCGCCCGGTGGGCTGCAGCCGCTGGGGAGGCCAGCGGCGCCGACACCGGCGCTCCTATCATTGAGGACGCTACCGACGGGTCATCGTCGGAGGAGGGAAAGGAGGAGAGGGCCGCGACTGCCGATCCCCCGATCACCGGAAAAAGGCAGGTCCTGTGGCGGGCCACCTCCGGCGAGCCGGTCCGTCTCGACCAGGCCATGCAGCTGCGACAAGACCAGGAAGCGTCCGTGCACCAGACGAGGGCGGTGGCGTTGAAGAAAACAACAAAAGCCGTGGCGTCGAAGAAGAGGACATTTGCTTCTTCATCGCCCAAGCGCGCCTGGACTCCATCGCCTCCCCCTCGCCAGCAAGTATTGGCACGGGGATTGGGGGTGACTTGTTTGACTTCGGGCCTCTCAGCCCAGAGATAGAGCTCGGGCCTCTCAGCTCGGTGCGGAAGAGGAAAGCAACAGAGAAGGAGGAGGAAGAGAACGAAGAGTAAGCCTCTGCTTTCCTCCCTCATTCCTTACACTCCCCCGATGGCATTGCTCACTTGTCTTCATCTTGTAGGGATGTGGAGGCGCTGGCCCAGAGGATAAAGAGGGTCAGGACTTTGGCTAGTGGCCAGCCCCCGGCAGGCACCTCCAGTACGCCACTGGTGTTGTTGAGCAGCCCGGACAGCATACCCCAGCCCAGCCCCCAGCGTGAGTCCATCACCCACCCTCTATCGACGTGTGTCATGCGCGATGCTTCAGTGTTAACCGTGCCGTGGATGCAGGAGAGGAGCCGCACCAAAGGGAGCCACAGAGGGCTTCTCCGATCGTGCCGCCCCCGTCAACTCCACCGCCCCAAGGGGCGTCCCCGGCAAGGACACCAAGCACCGAGGCTGTGCACACGGAGGAGGGGGAGGAGAACATAGGCGCCGGTGCCATTGCCTCGACGCCAGGTTTTGGCGGAGAAGGGGCTTCCGCCACCCGGCCCAAAACGGGTAAGCTACTCGCTCTCCACTTTCTGCTTGCATTCTTCTTTTTTTGGCTTTCGATCTTGGCTCCGACCTGTCTCTTTCTTGGCGTCCAGATCCCTCCTCAGAGGATGTCGACACCACCATCAAGGACGTTGCCGCGGATGCCGCGGCAGAAGCGGAGAAGATTGCTACCGAGGAGAGCGGCAGGGGCGCCCCAAGGATGCCGCCAAGGGGCCCGCCGAAGAGCCCGGCAAGGGGCCTGCCGAGGGGGCCGGCAAGGCCACTGCCGAGGAGGTGGTGTTCGACGACCTACCCTCCTCCTCGGCTGCCTCTTGCTCCGGCAGGTACTTGAGGGTGAGCGACGACCTCTTCGTTCATCTCCTTGGCACGTCGAGCACCAAGGCCCCTTTTGAGGGAGAGGTGTTCGACGAGGAGGTGCTTGCCGCGGCCAAGCTCGAGGTCGTTGACGAGCCGGGTGTTGGTGCCGCCGGCTCCCAGGAGGAGCAGCTGCTCCAGGACATGGGCGCCAGCTTTCGGAAGCTTCAGGCGCTCCACTGCACTCGTCTGGACAAGGCCAGGTCCAGGACGGCGATGGTGGAGAAGGCGGAGGCAGACTTTGAAGGGCGCGTCGCCGAGGCGCAGGACTGGTTCCGCCAGGCTCAGGTCGAGCTGAAGACCGCCCAGGACAAGCTGGCCAACCGTGAGGTGGAGCTCGCCCTGAAGCTGGCCGACATCGAGAAGGCCCAGGAGACGGCGAAGAAGTTGGCCGATGAAGCCAAAGCCGTCCAGTCCCAGCACGAGGCCGCCCTGAAGACCCAGGAGGAGGACCTTGCCGAGCGCGAGGAGAAGCTTGCCGCCACGCTCCGCGGCAAGGACGAAGAGGTGGAAAAGCTCGTCATGCAGTGGACCCAAGAGATGGAGTGGAGGCATCAGGAGGCACTCAACGCCCTAGCTCAGGCCCACGCCGGTAAGGTGAAGGAGCTGGAGGAGCAAGCTCTGAAGCTGGCCCAAGAGAAGCATACGCTCAACGGCGCTCTGACGGTGGCGCAGGGCGAGGTCATCAGCAAGTCTGGAGAGCTATCCGAAGCCAACATCTCCATCAAAGATCTCAAGCTGAAGCTGGGAGAGCTCGAGGAGACGCTGTCGGGGGCCATGACCCGGGAGGGGATCCTGATTAAGGAGCTGGAGACGGAGAGGCAGCTGCTGATGAACGAGACCGCCAACCTCAAGGACTACAAGGCGGGCGAGAAACGCTGGCTCGGGCGCCTTGCCATCGTTGCAAACTCGGCCACCGATCAGCTGGCCATTATGGGGATGCCGGAGATGGGATACGCCCCAGAAGCGATCCTAAGCCCCAATGCCAACCTGACCATATACTTCGAGAAGGTCGTCGGCGCCCTGAAGCGGCTTCACTCCAACCGGACAGCCTCCCTGGCCGAGGAATCTCGGATACTCTGCCGGGGGACCATGACTAGGGTGCTCACCAAGATCGCGCACTGGCACCCCGACCTCGACTTTGGAGCTGTGCTGAAGAGCTTGCCGGAGGATGCCGACATCGGGCGCTCAATGAGCGTATCCAGCCCATCCTCCGCCGCATTGACAAAATCAAGAGGGTGGAGGGCCAGCACCGGGATTAGGCATCCCATCCTCCGTCGCCGCTGCAGGTTCATGACCAAGACAATGATATCTTTAGTTAGAACCGCGGCGGCAGTTTGTGTAATATAACTCTGTGATGCCCCTGAAACTATGCATGTTATTTTCCTATTCGATTTCCCTTTGTATGTCCACCCTACGTCAACTGGGTAATTTTGCCGGCACGTAAACCCAGGGCGGCGCTTTGAGGATGGATCCTCATTATCCTGCCGGGTGTGCTTGTTGCCGGACAAAGCGCCTTACCGCCCTTGGCACGGCCGCTCAATCTATCGAGCTTGACTCGAGTTAGAACCAAGAGCATTTCTGATGGCGAAAGGCTACACTACCGCTCTCGGCGCGGCCACTGAAACTGTTGAGCGGAATCGAAACAGAACAAGGGCATTGCCGATTGCAGGAGGGCCCCTCTGCGTTCAGGCTTCCCATACATAGGCCGAACTGTCGAGGATAATAACATTATATTTAAGGAGACAAACTCAAAGTTCAGCATGACTTAGCTCTCTCGTCACCGCCTTGGCATCCTTCGTGCCAACAGGCAGTGTGGCCTTCTTGGTCGCCTTCTACACATGGGCCGTGGCGATGAAGAACAGCTAGGTCGACTGCTAGGCCAGATCCTCACGATTGCGCGCCCCCTACCTGGCGCGCCAAAGATGTCGGTGGGAAACGACACCTATGGGATCACTGGAATCCCTTCTACGGTTGTGGGGCGCGGGGATCGTGAGAAGAGTGGGACTAGCAGGCAACACGAGGGGGATTTACCCAGGTTCGGGCCGCAAAGATGCGTAAAACCCTACGATCCTGCTTTGGTGGATGCATTAGTGTTCTTGAGTTCTCCAACTAGCTCTAGGTGCTGCGAGGTCCGAAAGAGCCGAATCCTTCTCCCGTATGCCATGGGCCTCCTTTTATAGGGGAAAGGGGCTGCCACAGTGGCACATAGGAGGTGGAAAAGTGCTACAGCGTTGTGAGCTTATCGCTCGTATTACAGGACAAGACGCATTTAATGCGAGGCTTAGGTGTCCCTTCGCTTTATCGGGGACGGGGGCGAGGCCCGTCCCGTCCGTCGCCACTCCTCTTCGCTTTGACACGCGCCCCGGCCAGTGATGCATGCAGTGCCATGTAGGCAGGAAGGCAGCTGAGGTGGCGCGGTGGTGGAGCCTCCACGAAGAGCTGCATGTTGCCACGCAGGTGCCTAGCTAGCTGGCTGGGTCGGCAGCTGCATGCGAACGGTGGCGAAGACTTGGCTGGCTCGGGCCTGGCAGTGGCCCTGCCGGTGCGCTTGGCGAGGGCCTTGTCGGGCGGCCCGGCAGGGGTCTTGCCGTGGCGCGCTGGCTTCCTCGGCAAGGATCTTGCCGCGGGTCTGGTGGGTTTCTTCGATGAGGATGGTTGCCTTCCTATCCTCACTTGATCTTGTCTATTCTTTGTCTTCACAAAGATCTGCATGCCACCACGGAGGTGGCTCCCGAGCCCTGTCCCAATGCATTTGTCTAGCGTTGGTGGGCTCAAAGGTGGCTCGCTCGGCTGGTGTGGGCGAGCTGCCCCGGCATGGGTCTTGCCGGGGCCGCTGAGGCTGCCCCGGCAAGGGTCCTTGCCGGGGAAACCTGCTTCGCCCATCTGATCTTTATGGCCTTGGTCCTTGTTGTTGCTTCATTTGTCCTTGTGGCTTCGGCTTCTCTCTGGCTTCCCTTTCCTGCCATGTCTATGCGTGGCCGTGGCGGGAGGCTCTGACTGCCCGTGCACAAGTAAAGGGGTCAAAAGGAGAGCCCCTACTTTTGTACACCAAAACGCCTAAAAATGTGTGAAGACATTGAAGACAATGGTGGTCTGTGAAGACATTCACGTTGAAGACTATGACAGGAGAAGACATCGTGTGAAGACTATGGAGCGCGAAGACATAGTTGTTTTGTTGTTTCCTTTTCTTCTTTGTTGAGTCGTAGGAACCACTATACTATTAAGTGGGGTCCAAGTGAACAAAGTCAGAGTGACTGATGTGATGCTCAGTCAAATCCTATGTCTTCGAGCGAAGACAATGAGAGCAAATCTTATCCAGAGCTGGATGAGTCAACTTTACTTGTAGCCCAAGTCAAGCTGCCGCGTGTGTTTGAAATCTGACTGTTAGACCTGTGTCAGTTCCTTAGTGACCCAGGGTCATTTTGGACAAATCAGGTCGGGTTGCCTCCTGGCTATAAATAGCCCACCCCCTACACCATAAATTGGTGGCTGCTCAGAGTTAGTGCACGGCTTTTGTCGTTTGAGAGCAACCCACCTCCGAACCCTTTGAGAGAGAATCCTTGCGAGGACAAAGCCCAAAACACCCAGTGCCAAAGAGTGTTAGGCATCACCGAAGTCTTTCTGTCCGTGTGATCTGAAGACTTATTACACTTGAGGACTGTGAATCCTCCAACCGGTTAGGCGTCGCGTTCTGAGCATCCAAGAGTCATTGTGGATTGCCGGTGAACGAAGTCTGTGAAGGCTTAGAAGTCTCCTTGAAGACTTACCAGAGTTATTGGGCGAGGACTAAGTGTTCTTAGCTCAAGGGGAATAAGGTGAAGACGTGGTCTTCTGAGTTGAATCTCAGCCTCCCTAACCAGACGCATAGCTTGTCACAAAGAACCGAACTGGTCCAACAAATCCCTTGTCCTCTCCGTACAACTGGTTCTATCCTACCTCTCTCCCTTACTTACAGTCTGTCTTCGTGAAGTCTTTGCCTACTTGCCTTATCTGCTTGCCTTCACTGTGTGAAGACTGTTGTCTGTTTGGCTTCATACTATCTTCCATCCTGACCCGATCTACCTAGCTGCTTATAGAATTCGTCCTTTCACTTCATTGCTTACTTGACTATGGCTTGTCTAGTGTAGTCTACCTTCCGCTGCATATCAATAGAGTCATTTCTATCGTTTGTCTTGAAAACACCCATGTTTTGAAGACTTTCATAAAAATTGCCTATTCACCCCCCCTCTAGTCGAATACTAGCACTTTCACATATGGATACAAATCAGCCACTTACGAAGCAACGCATAAACTAGGGTTTAAGCTTCTGTCTCTCTAGCAACCCATCATCTACTTATTACTTCCCAATGCCTTCCTCTAGGCCCAAACAATGGTGAAGTGTCATGTAGTCGACGTTCACATAACACCACTAGAGGAGAGACAACATACATGTCATCAAAATATCGAATGAATACCAAATTCACATGACTACTTATAGCAAGACTTCTCCCATGTCCCAAGGAACAAACGTAACTACTCACAAATCATATTCATGTTCATAATTAGAGGGGTATTAATATGCATTAAGGATTTGAACATATAATCTTCCACCGAATAAACCAACTAGCATCAACTACAAGGAGTAATCAACACTACTAGCAACCCACAGGTACCAATCTGAGATTTTGAGACAAAGATCGGATACAAGAGATGAACTAGGGTTTGAGAGGAGATGGTGCTGGTGAAGATGTTGATGGAGATTGACCCCCTCCCGATGACAGGATCGATGGTGATGATTTCCCCCTCCCAGAGGGATGTTTCCCCGACAGAACAGCTCCGCCGGAGCCCTAGATTGGTTCCGCCAAGGTTCCACCTCGAGACGGCGGTGCTTCGTCCCAAAAGCTTCCTTCTGATTTTTTCTAGGACCCCCTCTGGTCGATTCTTTTGCCACTATTTTTTATTAATTCCAAAACGTGCCTCCGTGAAGGTTCAGGACTTTTGGAGTTGTGCAGAATAGGTCTCTAATATTTGCTCCTTCCAGCCCAGAATTCCAGCTGCCGGCATTCTCCCTCTTCATGTAAACCTTGAAAAATAAGAGAGAAAAGGCATAAGTATTGTGACATAATGTGTAATAACAGCCCATGATGGAATAAATATCAATAGCAAAGCATGATGCAAAATGGACGTATCAACTCCCCCAAGCTTAGACCTCGCTTGTCCTCAAGCGGAAGCCGAAATCGAAAAATATGTCCACATGTATAAGAGAAGGAGGTGTCGATAAAATAAAATACGGACATTAGGGCATCATGATCATTCTTGAAACAACAACATATATAAATATATATTGTCATATGATTTCTTATGCTAAAGTAACAATCTATTCACAGTGTCAAGTATGAATTAGTAACTTCATTAAAAACTAACAAACTATAATCTCGGTCATTGAAGCAATTCCAATTTATAATAACATCGGAAAGAGTCAGTATAAGAGCTTTTCAGCAAATCCACATACTCAACTATCATTTAGTCTTTCACAATTGCTAACACTCATGCAATACTTATGGGTATGGAGTTTTAGTCGGACACAGAGAAAGATATGGGCTTATAGTGTTGCCTTCCAACCTTTTACCTCAAGGGTAATGTCAACAATATTAGTTTATGATAACTTACATCCAATTGGATATATATATCAGGATCTTTCCAACACAATGTGCTTCCCAAAGGACAAAATGTAAAAAGGAAAGGTGAAGATCACCATGACTCTTGCATAAGGCATAAGACAAAAATAAAAGATAGGCCCTTCGCAGAGGGAAGCAGAGGTTGTCATGTGCTTTTATGGTTGGATGCACAAAATCTTAATGCGAAAGAACGTCACTTTATATTGCCACTTGTGATATGGACCTTTATTATGGAGTCCGTCGCCTTTATTACTTCCATATCACAAGATCGTATAAAGCTTATTTTCTCCACACTAATAAATCATACATATTTAAAGAGCAATTTTTATTTCTTGTAACAATGACAACTTACTTGAAGGATCTTACTCAATCCATAGGTAGATATGGTGTGCACTCATGGAAAACTGGGTTTAAGGATATTTGGAAGCACAAGTAGTATCTCTACTTGGTGCAAAGAATTTGGCTAGCATGAGGGGGAAAGGCAAGCTCAACATGTTGGATGATCCATGACAATATACTTTATTTTGGATATAAGAAAACATAACCCAATACGTTGTCTTCCTTGTCCAACATCAACTTTTTAGCATGTCATATTTTAATGAGTGCCCACAATCATAAAAGATGTCTGAGATAGTAAATTTATATGTGAGAACCTCTCTTTCTTTATTACTTCCTATTAATTGCAATGATGACCAAAACTATGTTTGTCAACTCTCAACAACTTTTATTCACCATACTCTTTATATGTGAAGTCATTACTCTCAATAAGATCATTATGATCTCGTTATTTATTTTTATTCTCTCTTTTTTCTTTAATTCCCTCAAGATCATATGTAACGCCACGAATCTGATGCGCCAGGTGTCTTCCAGCTATTCGTCGTTGTTGACATGTCAGTTGCTTGCGTGTTGCATTTTGCCATGTCATCATCTACATTTCATCTGCACGTTTTTCAAATCTTGCATCCGTTCGGGTTCCGCCGGTTCTCTCCGTTGTCCGTTCTGAGCACAGACACACTCGCACGCACCCGTTGCACCTCTCAGACCTTGTTTCGTGAGTGGGAGAACAACGTTCTCGGAATGGAATGAGATTTGCCGAGTGACCTTGGTATATCACCGGTAGACCGCCCGTCAAATTTCGTTCCATTTGGATGTCGTTTGACGCCCCAACGGTTAACCACGTAGCCCGAAACCCCTCACTCTTTGTAGCCCAGCCCCTCTTCACCACAGCCCAGGAGCCCATCCAAACCCCCTTCATGCTCTTGGTCGTACGATCGCGATCGTGTGGACGAAAACCGCACCTCATTTGGACACTCCTAGCTCCCTCTACCTATATAAAGGCCCTCCCCTTCCAATTTTCGGGTCCAAACCCTAGTCTCCCTCCTCCTCGCGCCGCCGGACAAAACCCCCTTCATCGCCGGACATGTCCGCCGCCGCCTCCACCTCACTCCAGCCAATCCCAGCCTGCCACCTCAGCCGCGCCACCATTCCCCTCCAACCGCATCGCGCCACGTGTCCCCGCCAGCCCTCTCTCTCTCCTCCTCCGCGCCAGTTCATGGAGCCCACGACCGCCCACCTCGCCTGGGCCAGCAGCCTGCGCCCGAGCGATCGCGTGCCTCCCGATCCCGCCTCGCCCGATCCCGGCACCCCTCCGTCGCCTCGCCGCCCGATGCGCCCAGCGCCTCGCCGTACCACGGCCCCGCCGCCCATCGCTGCCAGCCGCCGCCTCAGCTCCCGTCGCCTCGCCCTGACCCCGCCGCCGGCCTCCGCATCCCTCTGCCTCCTGCACCCCCGCTCGCCTCGCACCGCCAGGAGGGCGAGCGCCCGACCCCACGCCTCCCAGAGCTCCTGCCGCCGCCGTGCCCTTGTCGCCCTCGCCAGACCGCGCCGCCCCTGTCGGGATCCGGCCGGATCCGGCCAGATCCGGCTCGGAGCGCCCCTTCCCCGACCTCCTCGCCCTCCTCCGGTCATCTCCCTCATCGCCGTCAACTTCTCTGGCGAAACTCCGGCGAACTTCGGTCCACGTGCCCCGAAAACCTAGATCTGTTTTTCGGGAGGTGATATTTCGTCCAAGTGTTTTCCCTGCAGTACTTATATGCCTCCTTTAACATGCTATATCTCCATGTCCGTGGCTCCAAATCATGCATATAATACATCAAAATGTTCATTGAGAGATGCTCTTAATTACTTACACTGTGCCATGCTTGTTTGAGTCCATCTTGATGCCATTATGATTGTTGCAAGAGTGCTATATCATGTTAACTGCTGTCTGTTAACAGAACTTGGTGATTTATCATTTTCATTGCATTTTGTGTGTGCATCCTATGAGCTTGATGTCTACATGAGTTTTGAGATACATCATGCCATATTTACAGTGGTGCTATCCATTTATTTCTTTGTGCCTTGTGGTGAGTGCATAAGCTTGTGTAGTAGGGTACTTGCTGTTACTGTTTTGCTAGGCTGTAACTGTTATATCATGATGCTATATAAACCTGCTGCTACAAGTCATTCTATGCATAATCTGGAGATGTTCACTAAGGATGTTTTATTGAAAATGTCATTCTCTATCCATCCATTCCATTGGTTTCTTCTATAGCCAGCTGTAGCTTGTGGCTATCATGCTCCAAACTTGCTAAATAATGTTGCTGTCAGCCTGTTAACATTAAGTTCAGTTTTGCCATGTGTTTTGCTAGTGATCCATGCACCCTATGAACTTGCTCTTGCCATGTTTAGCTCCATAAATATGTCATCTTACTCTTGGTTGACTTCACATGCCATGAAATGCTCTGTGGTGAGCTGTCCGAGCTCACCTCATTTGGACACTCCTAGCTCCCTCTACCTATATAAAGGCCCTCCCCTTCCAATTTTCGGGTCCAAACCCTAGTTTCCCTCCTCGCGCCGCCGGACAAAACCCCCTTCTTCGCCGGACATGTCCGCCGCCGCCTCCACCTCACTCCAGCCAATCCCAGCCTACCACCTCAGCCGCGCCACCGATCCCCTCCAACCGCATCGCGCCACGTGTCCCCGTCGGCCCTTTCTCTCTCTTCTCTGCTGGCTCATGGAGCCCACGGCCGCCCGCCTGAGCCAAGACTGGCCCGAGCCACGCCACAAGGCCTCTGCCCCCGCCTCGCGCCAGCACCGGCGCCCTCCATCGCCTCGCCATAGGTGCGACACCCGCCTCGCCGGACCTTGCCCCTGCACGCCGCCGCCCGCCCGCCGCCTCGCCTCCCGCCGCCTCGCCGTGACCCGCCGCCCGGCCTCCGCCTCCCTCCGCTGCCTGCACCCCGCTTGCCTCAGACCGCCAGAGGGCGAAGCGCCCGACCTCAAGACCTCCCGAGCTCCGCGCCGCCACGCCTGTCGCCTCGGCTGATCAAGACCGCCCTTGCCGGATCCGCCGATCCGCCAGATCCGCCCGAGCGCCCCTTCCCCGACCTCCTCGCCCTCCTCCGGTCATCTCCCTCGTCGCCGTCAACTTCTCCGGCGAAACTCCGGCGAACTTCGTCCGCGTGCCCCGAAACCCTAGATCTGTTTTTCGGGAGGTGATATTTCGTCCAAGTCTTTTACCTGCATTACATTTATGCCTAGTTTAACATGCTACATCTCCATGTCTGTGGCTCCAAATCATGCATATAATACATCAAAATGTTCATTGAGAGATGCTCTTCATTTCATTCCACTATGCCATGCTTGTTTGAGTCCATGTTGATGCTATTATCATCGTTGCAAGAGTGCTATATGATGTTAACTGCTGTCTGTTAACAGAACTTGGTGATTTGTCTTTTTCATTGCATTTTGTGTGTGCATCCTATGAGCTTGATGTCTACATAAGCTGTGAGCTACATCATGCCATCTTTACATTGGTGCAATCCATGTATTTTTTTGTGCCTTTTGGTGAGTGCATAAAGCTTGTGTAGTACGGTACTTGCTGTTATTGTTTTGCTAGGCTGTAACTGTTATATCATGATGCTATATAAACCTGCTGCTACAAGTCATTATATGCATAATCTGGAGATGTTCACTAAGGATGTTTTATTGTACATGTCATGCTATATACATCCAGGCCCTTGGTTTCTTCTATAGCCTGATGTAGCTTGTGGCTATCATGCTCCAAACTTGCTAAATGATGTTGCTGTCAGCCTGTTAACATTAAGTTCAGTTTTGCCATGTGTTTTGCTAGTGATCCATGCACCCTATGAACTTCCTCTTGCCATGTTTAGCTCCATAAATATGTAATCTTACTGTTGTTTAACTTCACATGACATGAAATGCTCTGTTCTGAGTTGTACAAGCTCACCAACATGCCTACTTATCGTTGTTCCTGCCATGTACTGTTATTCTGAATCTGTCATATCATATGCCATATTTGCATGATGCTACCATCTTTGCTGTTGATCTTTGGAATTAGTTCAGTAAGGGAGTTTTGTTCTTTGTCTTTAGTGTTAGCATGCCATGCCTTTTTTTGCCATGATAAGTTCCTGTAGCATGTTGTTTGATAGCTCTAAACATTGCAACCTGATGTTATTTCTGCCATGTCCAGTGATTTTTGCCAAGTCTGTGAAACTGTTAGTATTTGCAATCTTGCCATGTACTTTTGAGCATGTTCTAGTGATTTATAGAGATAGCTCAGTGTTCATGTTTTGTAATGCCTTACCTGTACATAATGTCTATGCCTTTCGTTTTCATGTTGAGGTGCTGTAGCATATTGTTTTGATGCGTAGTTGCTGTTTTGGACAGCTCGTCTTTTAAACTTGTTTCATGTGTATGTGTTGAACCGTTGCTCCGTTTTGAGTGTGCTCTATATGAAACTCGCTTAGAATTGCATGTAGTTTCATCTTATCATGTTGCAACCATGTTTTGAGAGTGTTGCTTGATGTTTGAATGCATTTTGCATCAATGCCATGTTTAACTTGTTTTGCTCATATCTTCTAGGCCGTAGCTCCGAACTAAATGAACTTTATATGTAACTTGACTAGAATTTTGTGTAGATCATATTGGTGCATCTTAACTTGCTGTTTAATAACTTGAACATAAGGTTTATTCAGATCTGGACCAATTTCGAATTTTGCATGTGAGGACTTACCGGAGTTGTTATATGTTGTTTCCGGCCTCATTTAAACTTGCCTTGATGTGTTATTCTTGTATGCTTCATCTCTTGCCATGAGTAGCTTCATGGAGCCTTTGTCATGCATCATGCTTGGTTGTGCATCTTGTCATGTTTATGTGTTGTGTGTTTACCTTGTTGTTTGCTTCTTTCCGCTTGTGCTCCCTCTCGTTATGTCAGGACCCCGATCCTAAGTCACATCGATTTAGTATGTAACACCTCATATCACTTTGCGGCCTCAAGCACGGTATTCCCACGAGTGTCGCCTTAGCATGCTCGGGACCGTTTGCGCCTTTTGGCACACGTATATGATAGTGTCGCTAGCATCCATATGACAAAGAACCCGGGCTGACATGGCTAGTCGTGAACCCAAAGCGGCACTAACTTACAGGACAGCATACATGACCCAAAGAACGAACGTGTCGGTCATCACGAAAGTGAATCCGGCTGTAGCAACTGGCTAGCAGGACTCCGTAAACCGGGCTGTAGTAGGCTAACAGGACTCCGGCAGACACCGCGTGACATTTCCCCGAAGGGACAGACACAGGAACGAAGAAGGACACATGCCGGCCAACCTAAGTGTTCCAGAGCAGTAGGAAGCTACCAGGGCTCAGTGGAAGTACTAGGAGACATTTCCCCATAAGAGAGGCTACTAAGGATAAACAACTAGATAGTCAGATCCCACACATAGCAATACACATTACACGTACGCATAACATGCAAGTATGTGTTGTACAACATGGCATCAGAGCATAACTCAACAACTCATATAGATAAGGGCTCAGAAGAGCCATCATAGAATTTATTGCAAACAGGGGTCACGAGACCCATCATACAGAGCATACAAGCAACAAGCGGAAGCATTACATGTCTGGCTACAGACATCTACAAATGAAAAAGGCTGAAAAGCCTGACTAACTACAATATCCGATCAAGACCGTAGCTGAGGTACAAGCTACTTGTCGAAGTCCACGAGAACACTAGTAAGACCGAAGTCTCCGCTGCAAAAACGTAAATAAAGCAACATGAGTACAAAGGTACTCAGCAAGACTTACATCAGATCCTATCATACATGCATTTGTATCAAGAGGGTAATGTGGGGTTTAGTTGCAGCAAGCCAGCTTTGACTCTGTGGCTATCCTGTTCTATGACTACCAGAACTTCTTTGAGGTGATATGGCGCACACGAGTCCACTAATCACCACACAATACACTACTATGGATTCATCCCCGTCTCCCTATGAGAAGGCCATCCATAGCACTCACACTTGTCTTGAGCATTTTATAGTATCCACTTCAAGTTGTCTATGTACCACGTAAACATCCAAGAAGTCCATAACCGCAGACCCGGCTATTCGAATAGATCATGTTAACCCTGCAGGGGTGTACTTCTTCACACACGCTCTCGCCACTTACCGCCATGCACACGTCATATATCTCGGCAACCTTCAAGCGGAAGCCTGGCGAGGGTGTCGGCCACGACCTGACTAACCACACAAGACTCTAGTCTAGATTTATCGCCTATTCGGGTTCCATCCGCAAGGAGATCCGGCCGGGGTGTCGCTCACGGCCCCCAATGATGTGTGCAGGGTTCCTAAGCCCACCTCGCTGGATGGATCTACGCTTGGTACACCGTGCCACTTGTGCCTAGTCTGTCCCAAGCCCACCTGGCCGGGTGCCACTTGGTAGACTACTAACACTACCTACAAACACCAGAAACTAGTTTGCGACTCGGGACAGAGATCAAGTCGGTTAATAAGTCGAGAGGGCACTTAAGCATTCCAATGTGTGGTAGTAGCTAGTCATTGGACAACATACACGTAACTCAAGGCTTAAGGACTAATCCAAAGGAGACAACCCACCATGTACTCCTACATGGCCTCTCACCGCTACCTTTACCAAATCGTGTTCACACGCTCACTCTCAAAGATCGTAACATAGAGCATCAGACTCCAATTCATTCCCAATGAATCGACCCGACACAACTCTAAGCAATAGCAGGCATGGCATGGTAGGAACACAACATGGCTCAATCAACTCCTACACATGCTAGTGGGTTTCAACTATTTATCGTGGCAATGACAGTCATGCAGAGGAATGGGTTCAACTACCGCAGCACAAAGTAGCAGATGAATCGTTGTTGTCCTAATGGAATAACCGAGAGCAAAGCGAGAGAGTAGGATTGTATCGAATGAACAAGGAGTTGCTTGCCTGGTAGATCAACAAGGAAGGCACCGCTTCACGCATGTGTACTCGAACGGACTCGAGCAGGACCTATCGAGAAGGAACAGTGTCGGCAATCAATAAACAATCATATGCAACAATATGATGCATGAACATGTCATGAATATGTGATGTTGTTTGAGCTAATGCAACTAGTATTCAAATTGAATGAAGTCCATTTGAATCAAGGGTTCAAATGCAACTCCAAATTAAGCTCTTATATATGCCATTTTAGTGTTTCATTTCTACAGTAGGTATAAATTGGTTTTTCATGCATGAAACTAGTACAGATGGAAATATCACATTTTTCTGATATTTTTTCATATATAAATTATTTCAATCTGAGCTACGGTTGAATTTCTATGATTTTTTGAAGTTTTGCTAATTTTCTGGAATTCCTAATTTAATTTAAATCCAGAAAATAAATAATTGCGCCAAGATCGCGTCATGCTTGCGCCAGCAAGTCAACAGCTATTGATTGGTCAAACCTCGACGGTGGGGTCACACGCCGCTGACACGGATTAAACAGGGGGTTAGTTTTATCTTAATTAAAGGATTAGTGGCACCGCCCACTGCCGCTGTCGGGTTAATAAGCGTGATTAGCACTAAGCTAATCACCTAACGGGCCGGGCCCACGTGGCAGGGCTCAGCGACGGGCTGGCCTGGCGACCTCTCGGACGCTTGGCGGAGTCCGCGCCACAAAGCCACGGGACGGCGCTCGAGAGCACCGGGCGTAGCCCTGCTCGCAGATCCGTGGGGCAGGTGGGAGGAGCCGGGGGCCGGAGCTCACCGGAGCGGCTCACGGCGGCGGCCGGAGCTCGGGCTCGAGCGCAGGGGCTGGAGGGCGCCAAGAGCAGGGAGAGGGGTTCGACGGCGGGCTCACAGCTGTCTCGCGGCGCTGCTGGCCGAGGTCGGGAAGGTCGGACGGCAGCGTGGCGGCGAGGACGATCTCCGCGGCCGGGCGGTGAAGAAGACGACAGTGGCGACGATGCGTGCAGGTCCTCGGTCGCTGGTTCGCCGAGGACGATTCAGGCGACGAGGCGGAGCATCTGGACTCGAAGAAAGGGCGAGGGGGAGGCGGTGGCCGCGGTGGTGCTCGTCAACAAGGGTGGGGCGATTCGTGAGGTGGGGAAACGGGCGAGGAGAGAGCAGGGGAGAGTGAGAGCAGGGGCGCAAGGTGGCGTCCAAGGGCTTCCAGCGATGAAGGGGAGTAGCAGGAGGTGGCGGGGACGGGTCCTGCCGGACGCGGGGCTGCTGGCCCGGCGTGGTGCCCCTGTCCTCCTTGCGCGAGGAATGGATGATCGCACGCCACTGGCCGGGCCGCCTGGCTGGGTCATTGGGCTGTGCCAGGCCACATGCTGCTGTGCGGGTAAGTCCAGGTAAGTCTTTTCCTCTTTGTTTAACTTTTCTATTTTCTGATATTTGTTTTGATTTAGTAATATTACTAAATCATTTTATTTACTTATGCCTATTTTTATAGGAGCTAGTTATATTATTCCAAAGCTCCTTAACAAATTGTCGCGGCCGGATGGGTGGCGCGGCACCTATGGGGCCGGGCCCTTCGTGTTCGGTACACGGGCGGAGGCGCGGAGAGCAGATCGAGGCGATGCGCCGCTGATTTTTACTCAGCGGGTCACGCGATGGTCGCAGAAACCCTATCGCTGCATTGTGTTGTATTTGATCTTGCCTGCATGCGAGCGTAACGGTGGAGTGTTGTGTGAAACCTCGTGAGAGTAGCTAGTCGCAGAACCTCTCGCGAGAAGCGCCAATGGTTGGAACCCCCACGCAGTGCATGGGCCTCCTTTTATAGGGCAAGGGTCACCGACTGTGTGTCAACGTGAGGTAGAGGGGTAAAACGTAAAAAGGGGTGGTAGTTGGAACAAGGGGAACAAAGGCAGACACAATTGCTTTCTACCTACTTTTGACAGAGGGGACAAGGGCATTAAATGCCCGTCATTGTCGCCCAAAAGCTCCCCGCCATTGCGTCTTTTTTCGCCACGGCGCGGCCACCACCGTGGAGTGCCACCGCATTCTTCATGCAAGATGACCACCCGCCACGCTCTCGAGAAGGCCGAGGCGACGCTGGGCAAACGAGCTGGAGTGCGGACACGAGCACAGCTCTCCCGGCAAGCTCCTTGTCGGGCCTTGATCTTGCCGGGCCCGGGGCTTGCCGGCTCTATGACTTGCCGCCTCGGGTCTCGCCCAAGGCGCCGAGGCGTGACTTCGTGATGTGGTCTCGTCCTCCCACGAGCTCCTCTCGCCGGGATCCAGAGGAATAACGTAGCCTTGAGCCTGGATGGCCTTCCGGCAAGCTCCTCTTGCCGGGGTCTTGAGTTTCTATCTTATATACTTTGTTCTTGAACAGCTTGGTGTGGAGCGGAGATGATCTCCGCAAGCATTTGATGGATCTGGTTGTGGAGTGGGGCTGCCTGCACAAGTTGGGGTACCGAGGTACCCCTACCTTAGTACACCGGTCAGAGCCCCGGCTCGGCCATACACGGTGCCGAAGCGCTGTTGGGCCAGGCCCAAGACAAGCAGACGGGCGCTGAAGCCCACGGCGCGTCGAATCCACTTCCGCCTCGCCGCCTTCCGTGCAAAGCAGCACGCCGATTATGGGCGCCAGGATGGGACGTGCCCACGCCCCTTAATGAGGAGAGCGGAACGCGCCCGCCCCCACTTCCCCATAAAACAGAGGCAGCAGCGCGTTCCCTCCATTGCTTTCATTGCTTCTTCCTCCTCCGCCGAAAAACCTCCTCGCTTCCACCTCGCGCCTCCTCCGCTGTTTTTTTTCGTCGCGGCGCCGCCGACCCTCATCCCCTTCCTCGCCGCTGCCGATATGGCCTCAAGACCAGGAAGGGAAGGAGAAGGCGGAAGGCACTAAGAAGGAGAACCGAGCAGGCGGAAGAGCTCGCCAGATGCGGAGGGAGAACATCGCTTTCCGCCATGCTCGGCGTGGACGAACTCGGGCAAGTACTTCTTGTTCTGGTCCAAGAGGACCTCAGCAAGATCCTCGACCAGCGCCCACCCGCCGATCTCAAGGACAACTATCCCGCGGGTACCATTTCTTCGCAGCTTTCTTTCACTGCGGTCTTTGTCCTCCTTTCTCTCAATTCTTCTGCACCATTATGCACACATATGGCTTCCACCTTCTCGATTTCACCCCCAACGCCGCCCTCACAATGGCGGTTTTCGACATATGTGCGAGAACTTCAGAGGGATCCACCCAAATGTAGCTCTGTTTCAGCATTTCTTTACCCCGAGAGCAGAGCCCTGCCCCCTCTCCGGAGGGATTTCTTGGGTTTTCCGTCTGAACTCAAGAGGTCAGATTGCCGGGAGCTCCGTGATCAGTGGGACGAGTGGCGCGCAGATCGGTGCTGGATCGCCGAGGACGAGCCGCAGCCCTTCACCGCGCCGCGCACTAAGGCCGCTGAGCGGGCAGAGATTGGAGCGAGCTGACTCGACGACGCTGCTCGACGCCGCCTCATCCGATCCTTCGCCCGCACGCTGGGCTGTCCGTCGCAGCGTAGGCGCAGACTTTCTCCGCCGCAGACGCTTCTCCAAGACAGGAAAAGGCCGGCCGGGAGTATGGCGGCGCGGGCGGATATAATGAGGCTGCGCGACCGGCTGAACTTCAATTTCACGACGCCGAGCTGAGGGGATGGTCCGGGAGCTTTTAAATACGACCCGCCCATCCAGAGTGGTTCAGCTTCCCGCAAGTGGTGCCCCTCGCAATAACGTAGCCCGGATCGCCTTCTCGCCATGATGCCCGCAGTGATTCGCACGGCGTGAGCGCCATGGATTCCGCCTGAGCCGGCTGACATCATCAACTTCTTCGACACCCTCGAGGAGGTGGCGAAAAACAAGGATGAGATCCGCGGGCTGACACGGGACACCACGGATCAGGAGATCGCGTACATAGCCTCTCGGGCCGAGGAGGCTGCTGCAGCCGCAGCGGCAGGAGAATTCGATTGTACGCCCGAGGAGGATGAGGCCGCGGAGAAGTCCTATCAAGTGGAGGCGGCGGAGATCTGCGGTTGCTGAAACTTCCTCCCGGCGCTTGCCGGGTCCCTTCTCCGAGGCACTCGGGATCCACGGAATCGTGGCTGAAATCGCTGCAAGCGGTGGCGCTGCCGAGGGAGCAGAGGCGCCGAGGGGAGCAGAGGCGCCGGAGGGAGCCGGGCGCCAAAGGTAAAGGGGTTGCGGCGCAAGGCGCCGGGCCCGGCGAGCCAGCCGGCAAGGAGGAGGGGGAGAACGTCGCGGTCGCCGATGATGCCGGCGGGTCCACGGACCTTTATGACGACGACGTCTCCTCGTCGCCGAAACCTCCCGCCTCGGGCGAGCCCCAAGCGTTCTCGCTGAAGCGCCCGCAAGGCTGCGGCGGAGGTGAGCACGCAGCCCCGGCAGCTCGCCAGCTCGCCGGGGAGCGCAAGCTTCCCGGGGGAGTCGAGCTGCGCCGTGGGTGGCCAGCGCACCAGATGTGGCGGAGGCGACTCGTGGGCAGGCCACGCAAAGGCGCCCATAAGTCGGGCGCCGAAGCGGTCAGGCCTCCCCGAGCGGGCGGCGGCTCCGCCCACTTCTCGGTCTCGATCACACAGGGCTGGGTCTTGCAGCCCCTGTGCCCGAGGACCGCCAAGCGCCGAGAGGGCCTTCGCCTCTGCTCCTACAAACGACGCATCTCAAAGCGGTACGACCTCTCCGCCTTGAGCGAAGACGACGAGGAGGAACAGGAGTGAGTCCCCAAGACCTTCATCTTCTTTAAATTTTGCCTTGGTTATTGATGATGCTAATCTTGTTTTTTTTTTTTTTTGTATTGACTCCAAGACCTTGACTGAGCGGGCGGCGAAGAGAGCCAAGGTGCCCGTGGTCGAGATTGCGGACGACTCGCCTGGCCGAGGGGACTGGGATGCTCCGACCGAGTTTGCGGACCAGCGCCGCCCCGAGGAGCAGCCCCTGCAGCCCCCAACAGAAGTCCGGGTCCTGCACCTTCGCTTGCCGGGTACATCCGATAGCTTTATCTTGTCCCAATATCTTGACGGTTTGTCTCAGACTTGCGCAGGATGGAGCCGCTGCAACAGGAGCATCCGGAGGTCGCCCCGAGGAGCAGCAGTCCCTCCGTCTCCCCGCCAAGGCCGAATTCGGCAAAGGAGAGCGTCCGTCAAGGGCGGGTACTCGCCAAGGGCGAGCAGCCCGACGAGGGCGGCTACTCCGCAAGGATGGTTCCCGGCAAGAGAGCTCGCCGTCAAGATGTCCACCAGGGTAAGTTCTCGCAACTCTGCCTCTTCGTGTTATCTTTCTTTGGATATTTGCTTGAACCGCTTTTGCTTTTCCTTTCTTTTCTAGATCCTCCTCCCCGGAGCGGACGGAGACGGAGGTCGCTGCCGGGAGGAGGAGGACGGCATGGTGGCGGCGATGGTGCTCTGTTGCCGAGGACGCGGCGGGGCCGCCGAACCACACGCGCTCGAACTGCCTCGGCTCCACGCAGCGGCCGGAGAAGGGGACGGCAAGCGCACCACCGTCCGGAGGCTGCAGGCGCAGCTGCCAGGCCGTCGCCGATCCTTCCGTTGAAGCAGAACAGCCCGGCTGCTACTTGGAAGCCCCCAACGGCGTCTTTATCCAGATGCCGTGGGCTTCCTCGTCGCGGGCGCCCGTGGAGGGCGAGGCCTTCGACGGAGAGATCCTCGCCTCCGCGGGTTTGAAGATCGTCGAGGGGCCCGGCGGGAGCGGTGGGCCTGATGAGGAGAAGCTGCTTCAGCAGATCCTGGCCCTTTACCGGGCCCGGCAGGCGAAGCTTGCTTCCCGGGAAGCCCTTGCCGCTAAGGCCGCCGAGGAGATGGAGAAACGCGCGGCGGAGCTCCGTGCTGCCAATCAAGCTGCTCTTCGCGAGGTGTCGGAGAGGCGCGAGCAGCTCGCCGGGCAGTATGAAGAGTGGCTGTTGGAGAAAGCCGAGGCCGAGGAGCAAGAACGGCTCGCCGGGTGGATCTGTCCCGGCGAGAAGGGGAGCTCAACCACTGAAGGTTGCCTCGACGCCCATGAGGAAGATCTCGCCGCCGGGAGCAAGCCCTTGGCGGGAGTTGAAGGAAGCGAAGACGCTGCTGCGGCCGCAGAGGCTGCCAAAGAGGATCTCGCCGCCAAAGTCGCAAGAATGGAGGAGCTGTTGAAGGTGGACTCGGAGAAGATCGCCGCCGCCACGGAGCGAGGAATTCACTCGCACCAACTCGTAGCTCCAGCGTCTTTGCTGAAAAAGGCGACGAGTGAAGGCCGCCAGGATTCCGCCGAGGGTCTTGAGCGGAAAGTTTCAGGCCGACGGACTCGCCGACGCTGCTCGGGCGAAACCAAATCAAGGAAGAGCTCCGTGAGGAGCGATCCTTAGTGGCCGCGCCAACAGAGCAGCCGAGGATTTCGCCGCATCGTCGAGATATGGACCGAGGAATTGGTGTCTTCCGCAACCGCCATTGACCAGGAGCTGCTGGCGCTGAAGTTGGAGCACCTCATTTACTCCCGGATCCAAACCTCGCCACGATGCCAAGCTCAGCCTCTTCTTGGGGGTCGCGCCACTCTCGCAAATCTGCGGACGAAGAAGATCCGCGCAGCTTGCCGAGGAGGCGCTCACAGCGCTGGAACCATGGGAGCGCGGTTGACGAAGATCGATACCGCAACCCCGGTATAAACCTCTCCAATGTCCTTCGCAGCTTGCCGGCCGACGCGACATGGAGGCCTTGAAGGAGCAGGTCGCCCACATCATCGCCAAAGTGAACAAGATCCTCAGATGGAGGGCGGCCGCAGAGACTAGACCCCTCTTTCTTCTTCTTTTTCTTTTTGTTTCCTTTTGTTGCTGCACAAGTCGCCATTGAACTTATTAGTTATCATGACAAGTTATCCTTTGCAGGATATTTACCTTTATTTCGACCAATGATCGCAGAATCAATTCCCTCATTCTGATTCTCAACTCTGTACGCTTCAACCTTATGCTTCTAGGAAAGATTTGCCGGCAAGGAGCAAGGCCTTACCGGCAAGCAACCTTGCCGCGGCCAGTCGCAACACACTTAACTTGCAGAGTCGACCCGAACGCAAGATAAGGGCACGGCTGTCCGTCGGCAGGTTCCTCCGAGCACAGGTTTTCCATACAAGGCGTGGTTGTTCAAGGAAGGCAATCTCAAAATTTAAAATTTTGAGCTGCGCAAATCCCGGCAACTTAGCTTTCGAGGCCTGCGCGTTCTCCGGCAGGTTCCCCTTTCTTGAACAGCACTTGGAGTGCTTGGTTCATCCTTCATTTCCTCCCCCCTCCGGCAAACTTGTGCGGGAGGAACATTTCTTTTGCTTAAGAAACAAGGAGAAAAAGAGGAGAACGGGCACGGGTTTTTTGACGCGCCATTGCTTGTCGGACACGCGTGCCACACGAAAGAATGCCAAATGACTCATGCAAATAGCAAAGAAGAGCATGGAAAAGAGGCAAATAACGCAAGACACGGAAACTTTATTGCTGCACGGGGTCTGCGCCCGGCTTTGTACAAAGGGTTACATGCAACGGCGGCAAAGCTTTTGTACAAAAGGAGGTTGCCGGAGCGGATCACGGCGACCGCGCCTTATGGGTAGAACTTGCGAAGATGCTCTATGTTCGGGAATTACTCACCGGCAAGCCTTCTTGGTCTCGAGCCGACAGCGCGGTCTCGTGACTTGTCTCACCCGATAAGGGCCTTCCCACTTCAAGCGCCAACTTGTTGGAATTCTTGGCGGACTGAACACGCCGAAGAACAAGGTCGCCTTCCTCGAGACTCCGGCTTTGACCTTGCGGTTATGGTAGCGGCGCAAGGCTTGCTGGTATCGAGCAGCTCGACAAAGAGCTCGAGACGCCCTCCTCGAGGAGCAATGCGCCATCTTGTCGCAGTTGCTCTTGCTCAAGCTCATCATAAGCGAGCACTCGAGGAGATCCGTGATACGAAGTTCGTGGGGAGAATCGCTTCGCTCCATAGACTAGAGCAAAGGGTGTCCGCCCGTTGCTCGGTTTGGTGTCGTTCGATTGACGAGAGAGCCGCCGCAGCTCCTCTATCCAATTTCTTCCGCACTTGCGCAGCTCGTCGAAAGTTCTTGTCTTGAGTCCGCGCAGCACTTCCGCAAGATTGGCCTTTTCGCTTGACCGTTGCTCCTTGGGTGAGCAGCGAGTAAATGCAGACCTTGGCGCCAAGGTCTTGGACATATTGCATGAAGGTGCGGCTGGTGAATCAGGTACCGTTGTCGGTGATAATCCGTTGGGGATCCCAAACGGCATACAATCGACCAAGAACTTGATCACGATCGTGGTTGCCACCTTTCTCACCGGCTCCACTTCTGGCCACTTTGTGAACTTGTCGACTGCTACGTACAAGTACTCAAAGCCCCCGACGGCACGGGGGAAGGGGCCGAGGATGTCTAGCCCCCAGACCGAGAAGGGCCAGGACAAAGGGATTGTTTGGAGAGCTTGAGCTGGCTGATGAATTTGCTTTGCATGGAACTGACACGCTTCACACTTGGTTACTAGTGCAGTTGCATCTTGGAGAGCTTCTTGCCAAAAGAACCCTTGCCGGAAAGCCTTTCCGGCAAGCGCCCTTGCGCCAATGTGGTGGCCGCAGATGCCTCCGTGAATCTCTGCCAACAGCTGTTGTCCATCTTCCCTAGAGATGCACTTCAATCGACACCATTGAGCCTTCTTTCAGATAGCTCGTTGTCCACTTAACTGGTACATACCGATCGTCTGGTTATCCTTTCTATCTCCTCAGGATCGTCAGGAAGTTCTCCAGCTTGCAGGAAACGGACGATCTGCTGCGCCCATGCCGGAGCCCGGGGCTCGACGACAAGGACTAAAGGCATGAGGGCCGCTGCGGGAACCTTCGCTTCACGGCAAGAATCTCGGCTCCGCCGAGCTGAAGGTTCCCGCAAGCTTGTCGGGGCCAGTCTTGTCGGGAACACTTGCTTCGATCGCACAGATCTGATGATCGGCGGGAGCGAATTGTTCCTCAGCGTTCTGGAGGTTAACCCTGGGGACCTTGGCGGTGGCCTCGGGGAGGTCCGCCGGCAAGTAGTCGCCGGGCACCAACTTTCTCTTCTTGGACTGCCCAATTGATGGCGCCACGGAAGGTTGAGTCAGCCTGAGCAAGAAGGTCCCTGGTTCCATTGTGTAACTTCATTGAAGCACACTTTGAAAGGCCGTCTGCGATTTCATTACGGGCTCTCGGAATGTGTTCCATCCGCAGACCTTCAAAGTGCTCCTCAAGCTTCCTTACTTCATCTACATAGGCTTCCATCAAAGGGCTCGATAGTTCTTGTTAACTTGCCGGACCACCAACTAGGAATCCCCAGACGATCGCTTCTTGATCCCAAGCTCGGCCGCAATCCCGAGGCCGCAAGCAAGCCCTCATATTCAGCGGTGTTGTTTGTCGCTTGCTCTCTTGGAAAGTGCATCTGGATAACATACTTGAGGTGCTCTCCGGTTGGCGCGATGAGTACGACGCCAAGACACGGCGCCTTTGTAACGAGAAGGCACCATCAAGTACATTACCCATTCACTTCGCTCCTTGTGCGGGTGTACTTGTTTCTTGAACTTCTTCATCGTGTCGGGTCCACTCTGCTATAAATTCTGCCAGAGCCCGGCTCAGTATGGTTGAAATACTTTCAAACTTGAGTCCGAAGCCCGACAATTCCAAAGGCCCACTCAACGATCCCGCCGGTTGCTACGGGTTGTGCAATATCCTCTTGGGGAAGCGAGTGACCACTTTGTTATCTCGTGTGCTTGGAAATAGTGGCGCAGCTTTCTTGAGGCCATGAGAAGGCCAAAAGCAACTTTTGTACACCAGAGTATCTTGATCTCGCCCCGGAGAAGGAGCTTACAAAATACACCGGACGCCGCACCATCTTTTTCCAAGACCTCACCTTGCTCCTGCCAGGCTGTCTTTGCCGGGCGGGGCTTGCCGGAGCAGCCCCTCGCTTGTCGCTGGGCTGGCTTGGTGGTGGTGCGGCCTCGTCTGACTCTCTCTCCGCTATTAGCGCTGCACTCACCACTTGGTTGGTCGCCGCTAGGTATAGCAGCAATTTCTCCTGTGGCTTAGGTGCGACAAGTATTGGAGTGGAGGACAGGTAGTGTTTCAAGTCTTGCAGCGCTATCTCCGCTTCTGGAGTCCACTTCATGGGTCCCGCCTTCTTCAAGATTTTGAAGAAAGGCAGTAGCGCCTTCAGCATTTTGAAATGAATTCCATCGAGGGCAGCCACACAACCTGCGAGCCTTCTGACATCCTTGATCCGCCTTGGGGCTTGGATCTGCTCAATGGCTTTAATCTTGTCGGGGTTGGCTTCGATCCCCCTCTGAGACACAAAGAACCCGAGAAGCTTGCCGGAGGGGACCCCAAAGACGCACTTCTCAGGGTTCAATTTCAACTGTATCCTGCGTAGGTTCTGGAATGTCTCTTCTAAATCTTGAATCAGTGTATCCTTGCTTTTGCTCTTCACCACGATGTCATCCATGTAAGCTTCTACATTTCTGTGGATCTGTGGTTCAAAAGCAGTATACACTACCTCGCATAACGTTGACCTGCATTCTTCAGCCCAAATGGCATGCGATGAAGCAATAGGTGCCACATGGAGTGATGAACGCAGTTTTCTTCATCCTCTTTGGCCATGAAGATCTGGTGATAGCCTGAGTACGATCAAGAAAACAGAGTAGCTCACATCCGGCGGTGGAGTCAACAATCTGGTCGATGCGCTGCAAGGGAAAGGATCCTTGGGACATGCTTTATTCACATCGGTGAAGTCTATACATAGTCTCCATTTCCCATTGGCCTTGCGCGACGACAACCGGGTTTGCTAGCCACGCCGGATGGATCACACCGACCAGGCCAGCTGCCTCCGGTTCTTGATTTCTTCATTGATGAACTCTTGGCTCCACGGCTTGTTTCTCACTTTTGCTTGACGGGCGCGCGATGGGGGCAAACGGCAAGCTTGTGCTCAATTACCTTCCAGGAACACCGGGATGTCGATGGTTGCCATGCAAACACATCGACATTCGCCGCGAGAAAGCAACGAGCGCGCTTCCTATTTGTTGTCAGCGTGGCAATCGATGGTGAAGGTACCGGTCTGCCGCCCTCCTGGCGACACCTTCTTGGTTGCCGGTGGAGCAGCCATTCCTTTTTTATCCTTGCCGGTGGAGCTCGATGGGGCGTCCTCGCCGGCAGCGCAACACTCCGAATGGGTGCAGTTGTCGGAGTGGGCCCCGGAGCGCTTGCCGTACTTGGTCTTCGTCTTTTTCCCTTTGGGAACTTCAGCGGCAAGTGCATCTTTGTCGGCCGCCGCGGCCGTATCCCGGTAAATCTGGTCGGTGCAGATAAGCGCGTCTTTCTTGTCGCCGCGGACAGTGACGACGCTTATCGGACCCGGCATCTTGAGCACGTTGTAGGCGTAATGGGAGGCCGCCATGAACTTGGCGAGGGCGGGACGCCCGAGTATCCCGTTGTATGGCAACGGAATATCGGCGACGTCGAAAGTAACGCGCTCGGTCCGGAAGTTGACCTCCCCGCCAAAGGTCACCGGCAAGGTGATTTTCCCCTTGGGCTTGCTTCTCCCGGGTTGATTCTTGAAGGGGCCGGTCTCTTCGAGCTCGTCGTCTGGGATTTGGAGTTTCTTGATCACAGCAGAGGAAATCAAGTTCAGCCCGCCCCGCCATCGACCAACATCTTAGTGACCTTGAGGTTGCGGATGGTGGGCGAGACCAGCATCGGCGAGCACCGACCGCGGTGGTGCGGTCGGGTGATCCTCAAGATCGAAAATGATGGGCGACTTGGACCATTTGAGGAGTCTGCGGATTCCATGGGCGGCTCTCGCGCATTCACCTCACGTGCCCTTTGTTTTAGTTGGCGGTGAGAGGTGTAGCGGCGCCACCGCCAACGCACAGACCTCCGTGGCCTTCAAATCCCTGCTCACCGCCGCCCTCATCCTCCACGCCCTCTTCGCCGCCTTCTTCGTCCTTGTCGCGCTCCGAGAAGGTCGGTCGCTTTGTCGCCGCTTGGCCTTGCCGGAGGTCCTCCCGACCGATTTAACGGCCGCTTGCTCGGTTCTCTCCGCCACCTTGGGCCCTCTCCTTGTCGCGCCTCTCAGATCAGCCTTTTGCTGCTCGACGAGATAATCGACGCGCTTGCGCTTGTAGAGGTCGTGGCCCTTGGTGCGGTGGATTTTGCAAGATTGCTTGCGGGCGCCTCGCTTGTCGGCTGCCGCCACATGGGCAAGCTCCTGCCGAACCGCCAATCATGTTTGCTTGGCGGAGCTTCCTTGTCGGACTTTTCGACGGCAAGTACCTGTTCCTTGTTCTTCTTCCGAAGACCTGCGGCGCTTCTTTGCCGGGCGGCGTGTCGAGTCGCTCCCTCCTGCGCCAAAGATCCTCCCGGAAGCCTCCTCCTCTTCAGCGGCGCATTTGTCAGCCAGGCATAAAGCTCACGACATCCCGGATCTTGGTCATCGCCATTTTTTCACGATGCGGCGGTTACGCGACGTTTCGTGGAACGCGCCGATAACCGCGCGGGTGGACATCGGGAATGTTGTGTTGCACACGGCTGAAGCGTTGATGTACTTGCGCAGGGATTCTCCTTCCTTCGGGCCAAAATGTGGAGATCACTTTCTTGGTCGTGGGGTTTGTGGCCGCCGGTGAAGGCACCAACAAACCGATGACAAAGATCCGCCAGAGGAAATGGAGCCCTCCGCAAGTGCATAAGCCAAGAACGAACGCTCGCCTAAGCACGAGCGGAAGTAGTTCGCGAGAATCTTCGCCGCGCCCGCAGCTCGCACCGCGATGGTGTAAATATCGAGGAACTCCGAGGGTGTGTCTTGCCGTCGTACTTCTCCGCACGCCGGGCTTGAAGTTTTCATGCTAGGCCATCGACGCGCCGCAGTTCACGAGTGAACGCTGGGCAGCCCGCCACAGACGGCAAGTCGCTCGCTCGGCGGGCGCGCGACTTCGACAAAGGTTCCAGCTCTGGTCGATTGTCGCCGAAGTCTTCGGCGACGCCGATCGTAGTCCGAGCATCTTCTTGCCGCCGCTTGCCGAGGACCTGACGTTGATCCCGACGAGCCCGCGGGTCCGACGATGCCGTGGAGCCGTCGTCGGCGTTGTTCCGGCGGGGCGGCGTCTTTCGTTTCCGCGGCGGGGAGTGCACGGTAGTTGCACCCCCGGCGGTCTTGTCGCCGCAGGCTTTCGCCTTCCCCGCTTGCCGCGGCCGCGAGGCCGCAGGCTGCTGTTGACGGTCGTTGTTGGCGAAGGCGACCAGGCTCTGGATGGTAGCCCTCCAGTCCTCGACCTTGTCCGCCGCCGGAGGGAAGTCGAGGAGCATTTGCGCTCTCGTGAGTGCTTCCGCAGGAGTGGAGGGAAGCGGGAGCGAGTGGCGCGGGGAGCGGGACGCGCTCGGGCTTCCGACAGTGTTGGAAGGAGCAGGGTCCTGTCCCGGCGCCTTCGCTTTGCCCGTGTCTGGACGGGGGTCCGGAACATCTCGCGAGCCCCCGACGTGTCCTTGTTCCAACAAGCGGATACCACCTCCTGTGGTACGACGCTGCTGGGTCGTCGTGTGCTGAGATGGACGTGGGTCTACGGAGGCCGAGGCGTGGTCCTCCGCCCTGTCCCTGGATCCGGTGGCACCGCGAGCGCCCTCGCCGGTGTCCACCCTTCCACCGGCGTCTCCTCCGCCTGCCGTCGGCTCGGTGGCGGCGGGAAGACGGAGATGGGTCTGCGACCCTCAAGCTCTCGCTTGGGGCCATGATGCGCTTGTCGGCGAAGCTGCGCATTTAAATCGGAGAGGTTGATGAAGAAGTCTTTGGCGAACGCCGGATCAGGTTCGCAGAACCTCGACGCTTTACCGGCGCGCGCCGAGATGTCGCGTCGGATGGGTGGCGCGGCACCTATGGGGCCGGGCCCTTCGTGTGTTCGATACGGGCGGAGGCGCGCGGAGAGCAGATCGAGGCGATGCGCGCGCGGGATTTTACCAGCTTCGGGCCGCGATGGTCGCAGAAACCCTATCTGCTGCATTGTGTTGTATTTGATCTTGCTCCGAATGCGCAGCGAACGGTGGAGTGTTGTGTGAAACCTCGTGAGAGTAGCTAGTCGCAGAACCCTCTCGCGAGAAGCGCCTAATGGTTGGAACCCCCCACGTTGTGCATGGGCCTCCTTTATAGGGCAAGGGTCACCGACAGTGTCAACGTGAGGTAGAGGGGTAAAACGTAAAAGGGGTGGTAGTTGGAACAAGGGAACAAAGGCAGCCACAGTGCTTTTACCTACTTTTGACAGAGGGGACAAGGGCATTAAATGCCCGTCGCCGCCGCCCCAAAAGCTCCCGCCATTGCGTCTTTTTTCGCCACGGCGGCGGTTACCACCGTGGAGTGCCACCGCATTCTTCATGCAAGACTGCCCACCCGCCACGCTGCCTCTCGAGAAATTTGGAGGCGACGCGTGGGCAAACGAGCTGGAGGCGGACACGAGCACAGCTCTCCCGGCAAGCTCCTTGCCGGGCCTTGATCTTGCCGGCCCGGGCTTGCGGGCTCTATGACTTGCCGCCCGGGTCCTCGCCAGAGCGCTGCGCCGAGGCGTGACTTCGTGATGTGGTCTTCGTCCTCCCGACGAGCTCCTCTCGCCGGGATCTGTGAGGAATAACGAGCCTTGAGCCTGGATGGCCTTCCGCAAGCTCCTCTTGCCGGGTCTTGAGTTTCTATCTTATATACTTTGTTCTTGAACGGCTTGGTGTGGAGCGGAGATGATCTCCGCAAGCATTTGATGGATCTCGTTGCAGGAGTGGGCTGCCCTGCACAAGTTGGGGTACCGAGGTACCCTACCTTAGTACACCGACACAAATGGCATAATTTTTGGACATATATTATATACATGACATATATATCCAATGCAAATAATTATGCATTAATTCCAAATGCCCAAAATAAATATTTTATGAGCTCCTAAAAATATTGGTTTGATTTTATCTCAGCCCAATATTTTCAGAGAGCAACATGAACATTTTCTTGGACCTTTTGGAGCAATTTTTATCTCGGGTCATTTCCGAAATAATTTCGAGGGTTTCACAAATCCTCATTTCATAATTAAATGGAATTTAAACATGATGCACACATGACTAGCTAGTCTAGGTCGTACCAGAACTAGGGATGTGACAACTCGCCCCCACTTGAAAGAATCTCGTCCCGAGATTCAGGGGTCGATGGAAAAAAAGTGGAGTACTCCAGTCGAAGACGATCTTCTCGTTCCCAAGTAGCTTCTCTCTCGGAATGATGAGACCACTGAACCTTGAGAAAGTTGATGTTATGACGTCGAGTGACTCGCTCTGCTTGATCAAGAATGTGAACAAGGTACTCTTGATATGTGAAGTTATCTTGGAGATCAAGCGTTTCGTGGTCCACTCCGCGGATAGGATCCGAGAAGCAATGCCTGAATTGAGAGACGTGGAAGACATCATGCACTCTGGAAAGATGTGGGGGTAGTTCCAACTGGTAGGCAACCTCTCCTCGTTTAGCAAGAATGCGAAAAGGACCAATGTAATGAGGAGCCAACTTGCCTTTGATACCGAAACGATGGGTACCCTTCAACGGAGTAACCCGAAGGTAAGCTTTGTCGCCAACTTCATAAGTCATATCCTTATGATGACGATCGTACTGGCTCTTTTGACGAGACTGGGCTGTTTTCAAATTCTGACGAATGATGCGAACTTGCTCTTCTGCCTCCTGGATCATGTCCGGTCCAAAGAATTGTCTTTCGTCGGTTTCTGACCAGTTCAAAGGTGTTCGACATCTTCGTCCATAGAGAATCTCAAAAGGAGCTTTCTTGAGACTGGATTGGTAGCTATTGTTATAAGCAAACTCGGCGAAAGGAAGAAATTTCTCCCAATCCATACCGAATGAGATAATGCAAGCTCTAAGCATGTCTTCGAGAATTTGGTTGACCCGTTCCACCTGACCAATTGACTGAGGGTGGAAAGCGGTACTGAAGGAAAGTTGGGTTCCCATGGCAGTTTGGAAACTCTCCCAGAAATGAGAAGTGAAAAGACCGCCACGGTCTGAATTGATCTCTAGTGGAACACCATGAAGTGACACTATTCGAGAAATATATAAGTCACCGAGCTGACTAGCAGTGATACTCTCTCGAACAGGTAGGAGGTGAGCCACTTTGGGAAGACGATCAATGACTACGAAAATAGCATTATTCTCTCTCTTGGTCCTGGGAAAGCCGGTGATGAAGTCCATACCAACTTTATCCCATTTCCGTTCAGGAATAGCTAAAGGCTGAAGGGTGCCAGCAGGTCTTTGATGCTCTGCCTTAATGCGACGACAAACGTCACAGTTAGCAATAAACTGAGCAATTTCTCTCTTCATCCTAGTCCACCAGAATCTCTGGCGTAGGTCCTGATACATCTTAGTACTACCGGGATGAATCGTGAGAGGGGATTCATGTGCCTCCTTAAGAAACAATTGTCGCAAATGTTGGTTCTTGGGAACCACCAAGCGATTCTCAAAGAAAACAACACCACGATCATCCATAGAGAAACATCCACCAACTCTCTTCTTAATGTTTCTCTTGATGCGGATAACACCCCTATCAAACTGCTGATCAGCAATGATCTGATCCTCGAGGGTAGGTTTCGCCACCAAGGTAGAAAGGTATCCTTGAGGAGCAATGTGAAGGTTAAGCTTACAAAATTCCTCATGGAGAAGTGGTTGGCCCTGCTGCAACATGAGATTGTTGCAATAGGATTTACGACTTAGAGCATCAGCCATGACATTAGCTTTGCCTGGGGTGTAGGTAATCCCTAGACCATAATCTGAGATCAACTCCAACCAATGTCTTTGCCTAAGGTTCAAATCTGGTTGGGTGAAAATATACTTGAGACTCTGGTGATCGGTGTAGATCTCGCAACGTTTACCAAGAAGGTAATGTCGCTGTGTCTTGAGTGCATAGACTACTACCGCAAGCTCTAGATCATGTGTAGGATAATTCTCCTCATGTGGATGCAACTGCCGAGATGCATAGGCAATCACATGACGATCCTGCATAAGAATGCAACCTAGTCCTGTCATGAGGCGCCGCAGAGATACAAAGTCTTTAGTGAAACCGTGGCACAAGTATGGGAGCAGAAGTCGAGCGTCTTTTAGGTTCTAAAAATCAGACTCACACCGTGGGGACCACTCAAACTTTTTATCTTTCTTGAGAAGTTCCGTGAGGGGTTTGGCTAGAAGTTTTCAACAAAGCGGCGACAATAGCTGGCTAGACCAAGGAAACTCCTAACTTGTTTAACGGTTTCAGGTGGAGTCCAATCGAGAACGGCCTTCACTCTCTCGGGATTGACAGCAATGCCCTTACCAGAGATTACGTGGCCTAGGTAGGTCACTTCTGGTAACCAAAATTCACACTTGGAGAACTTGGCATAAAGGCGGCGCTCTCTGAGTTTCTCTAACACAAGTCTAAGGTGTTCGGCATGCTCTTCCTCGTTCTTCGAGTAAATAAGAATATCATCGAGGTAAACCACGATGAATTTATCTAAGTACTCCATGAAGATCGAGTTCATCAAGCGGGAGAAAGTGGCTGGGGCGTTGGTTAGACCGAAGGACATGACGGTGTACTCGTACTGGCCATAACGAGTGACAAACGCTGTCTTGGGATGTCCCGCTTCGATCTTGATTTGGTCGTAGCCTAACCTCAAATCCATCTTGAGAAGATCGAGGATCCAAAGAAGCTGATCATACGATCGTTGATCCCGGGAGCGGATATTTGTTCTTTATCATGACCAAATTAACGGACGATAATCTACAACCATCCGGTCCGCATTCATCCTTCTTCTTGACGAAGAGGACGGGCAAGCCCAAGGAGAAGAACTAGGACGGATGAAACCCTTTTCCAAGGACTCATCAAGTTGTTTCTTAAGCTCGCTAGTTCTAAGGGTGCCATCTTGTAAGGTCTCCTAGAGATTGGAGCGGTTCACCGGATAAGATCTATGGCTTAACTCTACATCTCCGCGGGTGGAACACCTGGCAGTTCCTCTGGAAAGACATCCGGAAAGTCACGGACTACCGGGATATCTTCATGGTCTGGAAGAGGGCTGGCATTAAGAGAATAGAGATGACGCTTTGCAACTCTGGTGGAGACAGTGACTATCTTGCCAGATGGATGTGTAAGCTGGACAGACCTGGTGAGACAATCAATCTTGGCATGATGAGCTGTCATCCAGTCCATACCCAAGGTGATGTTAATATCCGAAGACTTGAGAGATATCAAGGAAGCGAGGAATACAAGTCTGTCAACATGGATTTCATTGCCATAACTTATCCTAGAGGTTTGCCATTTGGATCCAGGAGTTTGAATGAGTAGCGGGGAGGGCATATCACAAAATGACATGTCGTGCAAGCGGGCATAGCTTTCAGAAATGAAGTAATGAGAGGCTCCAATATCGAACAGAACCGATGCTGGATGACAGTTGACAAGGAGTGTATCAAGAACGACATCTGGATCATCATGAGCGTCTTTAGCTGAGATGTGATGCACACGTCCATGTTTAGGGTGAGCTGACTTGGCACTGATCATCTTGCGTGATGGCTTACCATGGCCAACAGACTTCTCGGGCTGGGGTGGAGCAACTCTGGTCTGAGTGCAAATACGGGCGATGTGGCCTGGCTCTCCGCACTTGTAACAAATCTTGGGCATAGGATGTGGACCCGCATTGGCAGGCGGTCCACCAATAGGCCTGGGTGGAGCATACTGCTGAACTGGATGAGGTGCCACATAAGATGGCCTCGGTACATATCCGGGTGGAAGAGCGGAGTTCGGAACCCAAATCCGGTGCTTTTGAGAACTAGAACCGGAGGAAGATCCCAAATCACGGGTGTGCTTACGAGACTCCTCGTAAGTGAGCTGAGTTGTCTCTGCATTAATAGCCTTGTTCACCAGAGCTTGGAATGTATCACAATGATGCAGATGGAGATCACGACGCAACTTGGGGTTGAGACCCTTCCGGAACCTAGCCTGCTTCTTGGCGTCCGTGGACACCTCTTCTGTGGCATAGCGGGCGAGGTTCTCAAACTCTCTGCTATAAGCATAAACAGCCATCTTACTCTGGGAGAAACTACAGAACTCTTCTCTCTTGCAATCAATGAGGGCCTGGGGAATGTGATGCTCGCGAAAAGCTTCGGTGAAATCTCTCCAGGTAGGAATCTGACCAGCTGGAAGGATAGCCTCATAGTTTTGGAACCAAAGAAGCGGTTAGACTCACGCTTGTTCCTCTCCATCTCTTTGAACTGATGTGCGGTGTTCTCCTCGATACGTGCCAACAAGCGGTTAGACTCACGCTTGTTCCTCTCCATCTCTAACATGAACTCTGTCAACGAAGGCTGGTCGGGAGGATCCTCATCCCTACCATCTCCGTGGTTCTGTTTACGAGCAATGGAACTTCGTTTAACTGATGACATCCTTAGAAACAAAACCAAGGACGGAATCAGCATCAACTATAGGCTATAGAGTGTAGGACAAGGAAATTAGTAACTCTCGAACTCCTAGGGCAATTCCGGCAGCATAACGGCAGTAAAATGCTCAGAATGAGACATCCTGCTAAAATGAGGTAGTAACTGAAAGTGCTAGTATTGACTAGAGGGGGGAGGGTGAATAGGCGATTTTTATGGAAGTCCTCAAAACTTAGAAGTTTCGAAGACAGACAACAGAAATGACCTAATTAATATGCAGCGGAAGATAAACTATCCTAAGCAAGCCATAGTCAAGTATGCAATGATGTGAAAGTACAGGACTAATAGCAGCTAGGTAGTAAGGATCAGGATGGAAGATAGTATGAAGCCAATCAACAGTAGTAGTCAAGCAATGAAGTCAAACAGATACACAGATAGGCAATGACTTCACGAAGACAAACTTAAGTAAGGTTGGGAAGGGATAGAACCGATTACGCTTGTTGAAGACACATGATTAGTTAGACCAGTTCGATTCTTTGTGAAAAGTGACGTACGGTTAGGGAGGCTGAGATTTAACTCGAAGACCGTGTCTTAACCTTATTCCCTTGAGCTAAGGACACCCAGTCCTCGCCAAATCACTCTGGTAAGTCTTCAAGGAGACTTCCAAACCTTCCACAGACTTCGCTCACCAGCAATCCACAATGACTCTTGGATGCTCGAACGCGACGCCTAACCAATTTGGAGGATTCACAGTCCTCAAGTGTAATAAGTCTTGTGTCACATGCATGTAAAGACTTGATGATGCCTAACACTCTTTGGCTCGGGTGTTTGGGCTTTGTCCTCGCAAGGTTTTCTCTCTCTCAAATGCTTCGAGGTGGGTTGCTCTCAAACGACAAAAGCCGTGCACAAACTCGAGCAGCCACCAATTTATGGTGTAGGGGTGGGCTATTTATAGCCACTAGGCAACCCGACCTGATTTGTCCAAAATGACCCTGGTCACTAAGGAACCGACACGTGTTCCAACGGTCGATTTCAAACACGCTTGATGACTTTACTTGGGCTACAAGCAAAGGCGACTCATCTAGCTCGATAAGATTTGCTCTCATTGTCTTCGCTCAAGACATAGGATTTGAGTTGAGCATCACTTGACCACTCGACTTAGTTCACTTGGACCCCACTTAACGAAGACGGTGGTTCCTGTGACTCAACAAAGAAGAAAAGGAAACAACGAAACCACACAGTCTTCACGCACCATAGTCTTCACTTAATGTCTTCTCATGTCATAGTCTTCAATATGAATATCTTCTCATACCACCATTGTCTTCAATGTCTTCATACATTTTTAGGGGTCATCTCCGGTAGTTAAACCGAAACAATGAGGGACACTACCTGCGTTATCCTGCAATTCTCACAAAGGCATTAGTCCCTCAACCAACTTTGTCGTCAATACTCCAAAACCAACTAGGGGTGGCACTAGATGCACTTACAGTCTCCCCCTTTTTGGTGATTGATGAAAAACTGGTTGAAGTTTTCAACGGGGATAAAATATGTGAATTTGTAAGGATAGGAAATTGGGAATTGTCTTCATAAGTAGCAAGGGCTCCCCCTGAAGATGTGCATATAAGTAATTTGCTTTTGGAATGCAAATGCACATGGCAGGTTGTACTTGTGGAGATCCTCTTCAACTTATGAAGATAGTTCATCATGCATGAAATGATATAGCAAGTAGAATGACATGCATAATGAAAAATGGATGTCTGCAGAATGATCTAAGTGCGGAAGTTATCATCGCACATGCGGAATTTATCATCGCATCACAGTGAAGCAAATAAGTAGCAGACGACCATCAAGTTTAGGTGTTACAACTCAGAGAACCAAATGTTTCAAAAGCAAGAGTTGTAAGCACGAAGCAAAATATAATGCAACCGCCCATATGAACCCGCTTGAAGACTATCAACTCATACGCTTCTCCCCCTTTTGTCAGGAAGGACCAAAAAGGTTTGAAGACATAGAGCATCTACTTGTCCTCATGAGTACGTGAAGCAGCAGGGTTGTCGTCGTTGGTTGGCGGTGCAGATGAACTTGGTGCAGTGTCGATGCGCGCAGTAGTAGGAGGTGGTGAAGTAGCATCATCTCCATCATCGATCACTCTGGCATTTACCGTTGCCGCGGAGGAAGAATATTCAGAGTCTTCAAGAGATGGGGTGCGACATAGGACAGAAGTCCATGGAGGAGTGGAGTCAAACTGGAATCTTTCATTGAAGCCATCGTCTTGAAGATCTGCTTCAGCACTAAGCAGGGTCAAACTCTTCCATGATCGCCGGCAAGTTTCATGAGCAACAAAGGCATTCTTGGTGGCAAGGTTGCGAATGCGATTGACATCCACCAAGAGGCTTTGCATCTGTCTCTTGAGCCAGAAATGATGCTTATCCTGTTCCTGATGAAGGGCCACAAGAAGTTCTCGGTCATTGAGAACGCGAGAACGCTTCCGAGGCCTTTGTGCAATGGTGCTTTCAAGTGGCTTGATGGGTGCTCGATGAGGCGATTTAGTATTTCCAGCCAATGGATAGATTCGTGTCGCTGCTTGAACACCTTCAATGGGTTGAGTGAAGCTTTGGTGCTCGGCATTCTGAAGACAAAGAGGCCTCTTGGCAGGGTCAGAGTATATAGCTTCAACTGACATATCAACCTCTGGCAAAAAGATCATATGATTGCGAGTAGAGGGTTGATAGTTGACAGATGAGTGTCTCTTGATGAGGCGCATGCCCCATGGAGCATAAAACTTCAGACCAAATAGGTCAGAGCCAGAAGCAGCAAGTTGCCTGATGAAGAATTCTTGAGTGTTGAAGCTGATGCCATTGAAAATATAGAAGACCAAAGTCTTCATAGCTCCTTCAAGCTTGGCCACTGATGAATGTCCTTTGACAGGCCATAGAGTTTGCCTGATGATATGATTATGGTGCAAGGCAGATACTCAAGGTCTTCAACAAAGAACTCTTTTGGATATTCAGCGTCTGATGGCAAGGGCTTCATCATGCTCAACATCTGGCTCATATTGGGTTCTGGCTTATGGAAGATACTCTCCACTGCATTGCGGTGTAGCTGACAGTCAGGTTCATATAGTTCTCCAGGGGTGGCTAGCCCTGTGAGCTCGATGATATCCATAGCTTTGGCTTCATGATGAACATTTCCAGTCATCCACTCGAGAACCCATGTCTTGATGTCTCTGTAGTAGCCGCGAATGTATAGAGTAGCATAGAATTGAAGCAATAGCTCTTCATTCCAATGTTCTTTGTCTGTCACAAAGTGGAGCAGACCAGCATCATGAAAGCAATCAAGTGCTTCTTCTAAGCACGACAGTCCAGCAATGGCTTCAGTGTCAAGGCGCATATGAGGGAAAATGCGCCCTTGATCATATAGAACGCAGGAGTAATAGCTTCTCTGCTGATAGCTCCAGAACCGATCTGATGATATTCTTGGCTTGGAGTAGGGGTTCTTGGCGCTGTCAAAGAAGGTATTGTGGCTTTTGAAGCCATTTGCATTGAAGGACCCTGGTGAGTTTGCAGTACCTAGAAACCTTGGCAGCCTAGGCTTTGGCTTCTGGACCTGAGGCCTATGCTCAACATGATAGTCAAATTGAGGTCCAGAGGCAGTAGGCGGAGGTACCAGAATGGGCCATCGGACAGTGGTTAGCTGACCATGACTGTATGCTTGCTCAATTGTATGGGGCCTTGGTGGCGGAACAGGAACAGGGGCAACAGGTGAGGCGTCAGGCTGCACAACAGGTGCTTCGGGAGCAGTTGTCTCATTAGCTTCAGGTGCAACAGCCTCATTAGTTTTAGGTTCAGTGGCCACATTTGTTTCAGGCACACTGGTTGGTGCAGGCTCCACATTAGCGTTAGCCATGACTATGTCATTGGCTTCATTGGCGTTGGCAGTGGTAGTTTCAACATTTTCAACCTCCTCTCGACGAACAGGAGGGTCGGGCACATGCACGTTCTCATTAGGAACTGCTTCTTCAATTACTGGGGGAGTAGGGACACGTACTTCTTGATTTTCCTCGGCTGATGTAGCCAGAATGTCTTCAGCAGCTTGTGCTTCAGACTCGGAGACATTCACAGTTGGAGTAGGTTCAGAAAAGACTTGACGAGCAACAGGTGAACGTTGCACTTCTCCTTCTGGAACGCTCGACAGAGGGACTTGAGGCCTTTGTCCTTTGCGAAGCCTACGAAATGCTGGCAACGCCTTAGGAGATGGAGATGGCTGGGCCTCAAAGTCTTCATCCTCTTCTTGCACGGGGGGTGTAGCTTGTTGTTGTTGTTGGGGAGTACTGGGGGAGTCTTGTAGCTGTGGGTGATCAGCCCACGATGCATCCTGAGCAATTGGCGTCAGAGGACGACCAATGCTGATGAGGACATTGTTCGTATGAACAGGCGATGATACCACGTCATGTTCGATCTGAGGAAGAACTTCATCATCTGCTACATTGTCATCATGACCAATGTCTTCAGCAGCGGTGGGTGCAATTTCTTTGGAATATCTTCGACTTCATGAGCCTCTGTGGGAGCAGGCTCATGGACTATCATCCTTCGTTCTTGATGTTACGCTGGGCGAACCACTGAAATGGGTTCAACAAATAAGGGCTCTGTGGAAGCAGCCCTAGTCTTCTTGGTCTTGCGCTTCTTCTTGGAGGGAGCGGCATCAGAGGCTTCAGTATTCTTTCTCTTTCTGGCTTCAGCCTCGGCATCCCTCGTCTTCTTCTGTTCTGAAGCGGTTGTGGTGACCTTTGGCTTCGAGCCAGTCATGCTGCTTGGGAAGATAATGCGAGGGGCTTCTTGGCTTGAAGGTTCAGGCTGGTCAGCAGAAAGCTTCTTCTTTTTCTTTGCAGCCATCCTGGGGTGAATGCCAGGACGGCAAAGTGACTTGCGCTTCTCAGCCTCATTGTAGGCGAGCACACACTTATCAGCCAAACTCTTCATGCGCTCTTGAGAGCCCTGAGCTTCTTCACGCTTCTTCAGAAAAGCTTCTTTAAGCTCATGTAGCATGACTTTGAAGTTTCTGACGTCTTGAACACTTAGCTTGGCCACATGCTTCTTGAATTGAGCCTTCTCATAATCAATCTTGCTCTTGAGCTCAACGATGCGCTAAGCGAGAGCTAGCTCAGAAGCAATGGCGCCATTGAAAGCGACACTGAGGCCAATGGGAAGCTGCAAATCTTGAAAGCTGAGATTGGGGGTGTCGAACCACTAATCAATGAAGTTGTGGATGATTGCCACATCAAAGAGAGGCAAGTTGTTGAAGATTTCTGCTTCTTCCTTGCTCTTTATCAGCTGCTCAAGGGCATCATCAGCAAGATCTTCATCACTTGACAGATCAATGGGTTCTTCGCGCAGAATGGCGGTAGGAGTCAAGGCTTGATCAGTTGGTCTGACAAGTTGCTTTTTCTTCTCCGTTCTCTTGGAGACACGGGATTGATCTTCAGACTGCACACTGGCTTCATGAGGTGCAGTGGCCAGTGGCTTCGCACGAGAAGTCTTCGGAGGTGGATCTGATCTTGAAGCCTTTGGCTTCTTTTGCTTCTGCGGCTTTGGAGGAGGAGCTGGGGCTTCATCGGAGTCAGAATCATTTCCAGAATGATCTACTCTGGCACCTTGAACAACGATGTAGGTGATGAGGCCGTCAAGGTTGGAGAAGGGGCCGATAACATTGGGATTAGCATCACGGGAGCCGTCAGCACGGGGAGCAGAGGGACCTGGGTTGAAGTCCAATCCCAATGACTTCTTGTTCTTCTTGGCCGAAGCCACAGCAAACTGGAAGTTGCGCTTGAAGAGAGAGTCGTCACGACACTAGAGTAGTGAAGTGGGATCGGCGTTCTCAGGCTGTGGTCCACGGACCATGCAAGGATAGAAGCCTTGAGCAATGGCTTCAGCTCTGTTCTTGGGATGAAGGCCTCGATAGAGGATATCACCCCAAGGTCTCTTGATGGCATTCTTCTCTAGATATTCCTTCGTCACAAACTTGTACTTGAACCATTCCTCAGCCCAATAGCGTCGAATCCATTGGATTCGTGTCTTTCTCTGATGATAATTCTCTTCGGGATCTGTCTTGTAGAGTTCTGCTAGGTCATCAGGCAGATCTTTGGATGTTCCTTCTCTGCGCTGTCTGCCACCCTTCCTTGCTGATTTTTCTGCAGCCATGAAATTCAAACTGAATGGCTTCAATACGTTCAAAGGCTTCAGAGACTTACGCTTGCTGGTCAAGAGGAACGGCCGGAGAATTGATATGATGCTGTAAGTATTCTGCAAACAAATGCAGACTATGAGAACCAAGGGATTCTCCCACGGACATGTACCTGTGACAGCATTAGAGATGCAAGGGAAGGGAAGAGGTCATATGCATTCTCAGAAGATTTTGAAGATAAATCAGTTTGAAGACATTGACCTCATGATGCAAAGACATTCACTTATATAGGTGAGTTGGTTCCAGATTTGTACCAATCCATGAAAAGTACAAGTGAGGAATCAAACTAGACAGGAAATCTAAGTGAATTGACTAGCCAATATGAGATGCAGACAGAATAGATCTAACATTGAATAGGCAGAAACCACTTTCGGTAAACAGGATGAATCTTGAAGATCAAAAAGGTGGTAAAAATAGAGTTATAATTACCGCACGAAGAACTGCTAGATGGGATGAATAGGAGATCGAGCAGTTCAGCCCACCGTGCCCTAACTTGGCGACGGAGGACACCTACGGCGACGGCGGAGAGGACGACGTCCGCGCCTGGCGTGAGGACGGCGTCGGAGAAGTCGCGGCAGCTAAGCGCTTCGTCGTCGGCGTCGTCGAGAGCTAGCGGTGGCGCTAGGGTTTTGACGGAGGTGGAGAGGTGGAAGAAGGATTTCTTTACCCCAAGGGACAAGTATTTATAAGTAGGTGAGCAACACAGTGCAATTACGCTAGTGCCCCTGGCAGTTCACATCTGAGGGGCACGTGGCAAGCATGCAACATACTCAGAGTTGTCCCACGTTCCCACGCCCGCCAGGCATGTCGGAGAGTTGTTCCGGCTTCTTCGGATTTCAACAATAAAGATAAGTCATTTAAAACAGATTTAATGTTTGTTTCTTTGCCTTCTGCTGACTAGGACGCGGAGAAGACATTCGACAGTTTCAATAGAATGCATATGATTTGGACAGATAGAGTTTGAGATAGGAAGCATAGAGAGGTTAGGGTCCGATCACATTCACTTAGTTCAAAAGATTCAATCTTGAAGACATAGCTATAAGTGAATGCTGTAGAGGACAGAACACTAGTATATATATATATATATATATCAAAAAGCAATCAAATCATCATAGTGTAGAAAATCATGAAGATAAATTGAAACTGAAGACAAACCAAATGCGAAGTCATTGCAATATAACGCCATGAGTGAAACACTTCAAACAGAGAAATTTGGTGGTGGCGTTACCCACCATATATGAAGTATTAGACCCAGACACGGCGCACAATTATCGTGGCGCTCCGAAGTCAAATTCCATGTTAATGTATTCACACTCAGAATGTAAATCTTCATTGATTGAAGATATACATTAGTTTGTGTGTTGCACATCTAAGTCATCAACATGCATAAGTGTTAGGATGTGTGCCTGATCACAGGACATTAGAGGATTCCAGGATATTTAGCTCACACCGTAACTTGCAAAACCTTTTCTCATCCAAGGGCTTTGTGAAGATATCGCGATTGCTCTTGGTGTTGACGTGAATGATATCGATATCTTTCTTCATAACATGATCTCGAGAAAGTGATGACGAATTTCAATGTGCTTTGTCTTGAGTTTGGATGGATTGTTGGCTATCTTGATGGCACTTTCGTTGTCGCAGAAGAGAGGTACTTGTTTCAGGTTGATGCCATAATCCTTGAGAGTTTGCTTCATCCATAGAAGCTGAGCACAACAGATCCAAAGAAGAATGTATTCAGATTCAGCAGCTTGAGAGTGATACGATTCTGCGTCTTTGAAGACCAACACACAAGTGATCGACCAAGAAAATGGCATGTGCCCGATGTAGACTTGCGATCCACCTTGTCGCCAAGCATAATCAAGATCCGAGAATCCAACCAAATCAAATTTTGAGCCCTTGGGATACCATAATCCGAGTGTTGGGGTGTAAGCCAAATATCGAAGAATTCGCTTCACGCCTAAGTGATGTGATTCCTTTGGTGCCGCTTGGAATCGAGCACACATGCAAACACTAAGCATAATATCCGCCTAGATGCACATAGATAAAGTAAAGAACCAATCATGGAGCGGTATACCTTTTGATCGAACTCTTTACCATTGTCGTCGGGACCAAGATGGTGTTTGGTGGCATTGGCGTCGTGTAGCCTTTGCGATCTTCCATTCCAAACTTCTTCGACAATCTTTGAGGTATTTTTCTTGAGATATGAAGATGCCATTTCTTTGTTGTTAATTTGAAGACCAAGGAAGAACTTCAGCTCACCCATCATGGACATCGATATTGCTCTTGCATCATGTACCCAAACTCATCACTATACTTACGGTTGGTGCACCAAGATTATGTCATCCACATATATTTGGCACACAACAGTTCTCCATCATATGACTTCGTGAAGAGTGTGGGATCGAGGGATCCAGGTTTGAAGCCTTTGCTCTTCAAGAAGTCTTTGATTGTATCATACCATGCACGAGGAGCTTGTTTGAGGCCATACGATTGCTTTGTTTAGCTTGTACACCATATCGGGATGTTTTGGATCTTCAAAGCCGGTGGTTGTGCGACATATACTTCTTCTTCAATCTTGCCATTGAGAAATGCACTCTTTACATCCATTTGATATAGCAAGATGTTGTGATGATTAGCGAGGCTAGCGGTATGCGAATAGCTTCAAGCCTAGCAACAGAGCAAATGTTTCATCAAGTCAATTCCTTCAACTTGAGTATATCCTTGAGCCACAAGACGTGCTTTGTTTACGACGACTTGACCATGCTCATCTTGCTTGTTTCGATATATCCACTTTGTTCCAATAATGTTATGCTTGCGAGGGTCAGGTCGCTTGACAAGTTGCCAAACATTATTCAGCTTGAACTGTTGAAGTTCTTCTTGCATGGCTTGAATCCATTCAGGTTCCATAAAAGCTTCAGCAACTTTCTTGGGTTCTGATATAGACACAAATGAAAAGTGTCCACAGAAGTTTGCTAGCTGTGTTGCTCTTGATCGAGTGAGTGGACCAGGTGCATTGATGTTGTCAATTATCTTCTCTATTTGAACTTCATTTGCAACACGAGGATGAACAGGACGAAGATTTTGCTCTCGCTGATCATTGTCATCATTGGGAGGATTGTCTTGATCCGAGCATTGTCTTGAGTTGATTTGGTGCAGAGATGATAATTTCCTCTTCAGGCTGTGCTTCAGAGGGCATGATTTCACCAGTTCCCATCAGCTTGATAGACTCGCTTGGAGGAGCTACATCTAGTGTACTTGGCAGAATCTCTCTTTGTGAACCATTGGTTTCATCAAATTTCACATCCATAGTTTCAACGATTTTGTAGAGATAAAGGTTGAAGACTCTGTAGGAGTGCGAATCCTTTCCATAGCCAAGCATGAAGCCTTCGTGAGCCTTAGGTGCAAATTTTGACTTGTGATGGGGATCCTTGATCCAACATCTAGCTCAAATACTCAAGTGGCGATGTTTGGCTTCTTGCCGAGAAGGAGCTCATAGGATGCTTTGTTGAAGCTTATGGATGTACACACGGTTGATGATGTGACATCTTTGTATCAATAGCTTCAGGCCGAACTTTCTTGGTGTCTTGTACTCATCTAGCATTGTTCGAGCCATCTCAATGAGGGTTCATTTTTGCGCCAACGATGCCATTTCTTTGAGGTGTGTATGGGCAGAGAACTCATGAGTGATTCCCATTGTATCCAGATCTGAGATCAAGTCCGGTGTTCTTGAATTGATGCCATTGTCACTTCGATGTGCTTGATCTTCACGCCATAATTGTTCATTGCTTGATTTTAAGCGTTGAAGACATCTTGCACTTGGTCTTGTAAAGAATTATATGACCCCATGTGTATCTTGAGTAGTCATCAACAATGACGAAGCCATAGAGACGGGCAGTTGTTGTGAGGGTGGAGTAGTGAGTAGGTCCAAATAAGTCCATGTGTAACAGCTCGAAGGGTTGAGATGTTGTCATGATTGTCTTCGAGGGGTGCCTTGCCCTTGTCATCTTTCCAGCTTCACAGGCACCACACAGATGATCCTTCTTGAACTTGACATCCTCGATGCCAATGACATGCTTCTTCTTGACGAGTGAGTGCAAGTTCCTCATGCCAGCATGTCTTAGCCTTCGATGCCAGAGCCAGCATTCTAAAGCTTTTGTGAGAAGACATACGGCAAGCTGTGGACCTGCTGAGAAATCTACCATGTATAGATCATCTTTTCGATACCCTTCAAAGACTAGAGATTTGTCAGATTCCATTAGTACAAGGCAACGATATTTTCCAAATATCACAATCATGTTCAAGTCACAAAGCATTGAGACTGACATTAAGTTGAAACCAAGGGATTCAACAAGCATCACTTTATCCATGTGTTGATCCTTTGAGATTGCAACTCTACCTAGACCCAATACCATGCTTTTACCAGTGTCAGCAAATGTAATATGACTCTTGTCGGATGGACGTAAGGTTGAGTCCATGAGAAGACTTCGATCACCAGTCATATGATTTGTGCATCCACTGTCCATAATCCATTCTGAAGCTTTTGGTGATGTACCCTACAGTGCAGTTAGGAGGATAGGCTTCACAAAAGTGTTGTGAAGCATAAGCATTTGACACATACAGGGACAGTCACAGCTTATATCAAAGTTAGTTCATAGTATGACTGATAAGAGATTCAGATGTGAAGTATATAGAATGACATTTTATCGTGCATCCTAAATGGGTTTTAGGTCCCCAGCAATAGTATCGGACGCCATTGATTGCTGGCTGGAGACCGTATTCTGCAAAAGAGAGTTGGTTCTTCTTGCCACCCACATCTTCAGTGGTGGCTTAGAAGCAATGAGTCTAAGTGCAGCATCTGAGAATTTTGGCTTTGAAGCCCTAGGAAATAGCCTTGCAGGAGATGAATGATACTCATATGAATAAGCAGAAAAGTTCTTAGTCCTATGAACATAGCGGTTCGAAGATACACGCTCATATTCATAAGTCTAAGCACGATTTCCCTGCAAAACATTGGCGTTAGGGTGACTCATGTGAGTCCTGTATCTGTATGAAGCCTTTGGGCCACATGAAGCTATAGGTCTGGGTTTTGTCTTCTTCCTTGGTGGTGTCATGACGACATTCACAGGAAGATTCTCAACGTACTGCTTAGGTACCCAGATCTTCTTCATAGGTGGTCCATTCCTACAGATTAGTACCAATGTACACGCAAACACTTCATCATTCGATTTTTGAACAGCTTATAGTTTGCATCAAAGTTCATCAATGATAATAGGATTAGCACAGTAAAGCCGGATAAGGTGGATGGATCTCATGAAGGTTCCTTTGCAGCAACCCATGTGGTTTTGGGGTACTGCTCGGGCTTCAAATCTGAACCATCAACATTCATTTTCCTTTCAACCCAACACCCTCCTTCCAAGGGTTTGGTTCAGAATCTGCTTTTGAGGACATCGCGAGAGTCGATGTCCCTTCAAACTTTTGTACATCCTGTTTCAAGCAATGTCTTCAACATAGCATTTTAAACAAGAACAGCAAGTGGTATCCTCCATGAGAGGGGTTAGTAACCACATCAGTAGGTGAAGACAATGAAACAGTAGCGGCAGTGGAACATTCAGCAACAGATGTAGCGTTATCACGCTCAATGCATTTTAGACATGGTGGTTCAAATCCATCTTGAGCGGAACTGATCTGTTGAGCGCGAAGTGACTCATTCACCTTTTGAAGATCTTCATGAGCCGCTCTAAATTTCTCAAGATCTTGTTTCCTTTGAAGATAATCATAGGAGAGCCTTTCATAAGTAGTTGAGAGCGATTCATGACGACCTTCAAGTTCTTGGTACTTAGCATGAAGATTTTTTATGTCATCAACTAAGGACTATGAACGTGTCATTTCAGCGTCCAACAGGTCATCGCTTTTGTCTAACAGTTTTTGAGTATGTTCCATAGCCTTTTGTTGTTCAGTTGCAATTTTAGCAAGTGTTTTGTAGCGGGTTTGGATTCACAATCGAGTCATCTTCACTTGAAGTTTGAAAGTAAGCATCGCGTGATTTTACCTTGGCACCGCGTGCCATGAAGCGAGAGGTGGGAGTAGGATCGTATTCATCATTAGCTTCAGCGTTGGTGTGGAAGTCATTGTCTTGATGTTGAAGATGGACTTGGCGACATAGGTCGTGGCTAGAGCCGGACTTGCAACGCCAGGTCGACTCCTCTCCGGACTCCACCTCCGCCTCCTCAGAAGCAGACTCCTCCTCTGAATCCATTTCCTTGCCAACAGAAGCACGAGCCTTGCCAGATGAGCTCTCCTTGTATGATGAAGACTTGGAAGAAGACTTAGAAGACTTTGAGGATTTCTTCTTCTTCTTGTCATCAAAATCATATTCCTTGCTTTTCTTCTTCTTCTTCTTCTCATTATCCCACTGTGGACACTCAGATATGTAGTGACCAGGTTTCTTGCACTTGTGGCAGGTTCTCTTTTCGTGGTCATGGGTGGAAGCTTCATCATTCCTTGAGCTGGATCGTGAAGACTTTCTGAAGCCTTTATTCTTAGTGAACTTCTGGAACTTCTTCACAAGCATAGCAAGTTCCTTTCCAATGTCTTCGGGATCTTCAGAACTGCAGCCAGATTCTTCTTCAGATGAGGAAACAACTTTTTCCTTCAAGGCGCAAGTTCGGCCATAGTTTGGGCCATGGATATCTATTTTCTCAGATAGCTGGAACTCATGTGTGTTGAGCCTCTCAAGTATATCAGATGGATCGAGTGACTTGAAATCAGGACGTTCTTGTATCATGAGGGCAAGGGTGTCAAAGGAGTTGTCAAGTGATCTCAGCAATGTCTTGACGATTTCATGCTTGGTAATCTCGATTCGCCAAGAGCTTGAAGTTCATTTCGATGTCGATGAGGCGATCAAACGTGAGCTGGACATTTTCATTGTCGTTTCTCTTGAAGCGGTTGAATAGGTTGCAAAGAACACCGATTCTTTGATCTCTCGGGTTGAGACGCCTTCGTTGACCTTGGATAGTCGGTCCCAGACTAACCGGCGCTTCAGAGCACTCACACGGCCATCTTGTCCTTTGGTCGATGACCACAGATGATGTTCTTTGCAGAGAGTCCAGTTGAATGAACTTCTTGACATCGATGGGGTGACACCTTCACGTTTTGGGAACGCCATTCTTGACGACATACCAGAGGTCGACATCAATGGCTTCAAGATGCATACACATCTTATTCTTCCAGTAGGGATATTCAGTTCCATCGAACACGGGGCAAGCAGCGGAAACCTTGATTACCCCTGCGGTCGACATAGCTGAAACTCCAGGTGGTTAAACCAAATCACACAGAACAAGGGAGTACCTTGCTTTGATACCAATTGAAAGTGCTAGTATCGACTAGAGGGGGGGGGGTGAATAGGCGATTTTTATGAAAGTCCTCAAGACTTAGAAGTTTCGAAGACAGACAACAGAAATGACCTAATTAATATGCAGCGGAAGATAAACTATCCTAAGCAAGCCATAGTCAAGTATCCAATGATGTGAAAGTACAGGACTAATAGTAGCTAGGTAGTAAGGATCAGGATGGAAGATAGTATGAAGCCAATCAACAGTAGTAGTCAAGCAATGAAGTCAAACAGATACACAGATAGGCAATGACTTCACGAAGATAAACTTAAGTAAGGTTGGGAAGGGATTGAACCAGTCGCTTGTTGAAGACACAGGATTTGTTAGACCAGTTCTAGTTGCTGTGTCAACTGTACGTCTGGTTAGGGAGGCTGAGATTTAACTTAGAAGACCGTGTCTTCACCTTATTCCCCTTGAGCTAAGGACACCCAGTCCTCACCCAGTCACTCTGGTAAGTCTGCAAGGGAGACTTCCAAACCTTCACAGACTTCGTTCACCGGCAATCCACAATGACTCTTGGATGCTCAGAACGCGACGCCTAACCAATTTGGAGGATTCACGGTCCTCAAGTGCAATAAGTCTTGAGTCACAGAGAGAGAAAGACTTGATGATGCCTAACACTCTTTGGCTCTGGGTGTTTGGGCTTTGTCCTCGCAAGGATTTCTCTCTCTCTCAAATGCTTCGAGGTGGGTTGCTCTCAAACGACAAAAGCCGTGCACAAACTCTGAGCAGCCACCAATTTATGGTGTAGGGGGTGGGTTATTTATAGCCACTAGGCAACCCGACCTGATTTGTCCAAAATGACCCTGGGTCACTAAGGAACTAACACGTGTTCCAACGGTCAGATTTCAAACACACGCGGCAGCTTTACTTGGGCTACAAGCAAAGCTGACTCATCCAGCTCTGGATAAGATTTGCTCTCATTGTCTTCGCTCGAAGACATAGGATTTGAGGTGAGCATCACTTCAGTCACGCTGACTTAGTTCACTTGGACCCCACTTAATAGTACGGTGGTTCCTATGACTCAACAAAGAAGAAAAGGAAACAACGAAACCACACAGTCTTTGCGCACCATAGTCTTCACTTAATGTCTTCTCATGTCATAGTCTTCAATATGAATATCTTCTCATACCACCATTGTCTTCAATGTCTTCATACATTTTTAGGGGTCATCTCCGGTAGGTAAACTAAAACAATGAGGGACACTACCTGCGTTATCCTGCAATTCTCACAAACGCATTAGTCCCTCAACCAACTTTGTCGTCAATACTCCAAAACCAACTAGGGGTGGCACTAGATGCACTTACAGTAACATACTCAACATCTTCACTCAAGGTTCTGAGATAGTACTAAACAGACTACACCGGAAGTAATCGAAAACTGGGGTATGACTCTGATCAACCAATCCTATGGGACTACGGAGTAGTAACACGTGATCCTGATAGACGGTAGAGAAAGCCTAGTTCCTTAACCCCGCAGGAAAGATAGGATGACTCAGATCAGAAGGCCATGAGGTATAAGGAGTAAAAAGAGCCTTGCGTTCCTTCCCACAATCAATTCCCTTACATAGCTAAAGAATTTCTAGACTCAACTTCGACCAGTTTGGCTTGGTAATCCTACAGGTAGTCAGGCTCTGATACCAAAGCTGTCAGGACCACGATCCTAAGTCACATCGATCAAGCATGTAACACCTCATATCACTTTGCGCCCTCACGCACGGTATTCCCACGGGTGTCGCCTTACCATGCCCGGGACCGTTTGCGCCTTTTGGCACACGTATATGATAGTGTCGCTAGCATCCATATGACAAATAACCCAGGCTGACATGGCTAGTCGTGAACCCAAAGCGGCACTAACTTATAGGGACAGGCATACATGACCCAGCAGCGAACGTGTCGGTCATCAGCGAGTGAATCAGGGCTGTAGCAACTGGGCTACCAGGACTCCGGTAAACCGGGCTGTAGCAGGCTAACAGGACTCCGGTGCGTGACATTTCCCCGAAGGGACAGACACAGGAACAAAGAAGGACACATGCCGGCCAACCTAAGTGTTCTGGAGCAGTAGCAAGCTACCAGGGCTCAGTGGAAGCACTAGGAGACATTTCCCGGTAAGAGAGGCTACTAAGCATAAACAACTAGATAGTCAGATCCCACACATAGCAATACACATTACACGTACGCATAACATGCAAGTATGTGCTGTACAACATGGCATCACAGCATAACTCAGCAACTCATATCGATAAAGGCTCAGAAGAGCCATCATAGAATTTATTGCAAACAGGGATCACAAGACCCATCATACAGAGCATACAAGCAACAAGCGGAAGCATTACATGTCTGGGTACAGACATCTACAAATGAAAAAGGCTGAAAAGCCTAACTAACTACAATATCTGATCAAGATCGTAGCGGAGGTACAAGCTACTTGTCGAAGTCCACGAGAACACTAGTAAGACCGAAGTCTCTGCTGCAAAAACATAAATAAAGCAACATGAGTACTAAGGTACTCAGCAAGACTTACATCAGATCCTATCATACATGCATTTGTATCAAGAGGGTAATGTGGGGTTTAGTTGCAGCAAGCCAGCTTTGACTCTGTGGCTATCCTGTTCTCGACTACGAGAACTTCTTTGAGGTGATATGGCGCTGCACGAGTCCACTAATCACCACACAATACACTACTATGGATTCATCCCCGTCTCCCTACGAGAAGGCCATCCATAGCACTCACACTTGTCTTGAGCATTTTATAGTATCCACTTCAAGTTGTCTATGTACCATGTAAGCATCCAAGAAGTCCATAACCGTGGACCCGGCTATTCGAATAGATCATGTTAACCCTGCAGGGGTGTACTTCTTCACACACGGTCTCGCCACTTACCGCCATGCACACGTCATGTATCTCAGCCAGCTTCAAGTGGAAGCCTGGCGAGGGTGTCGGCCACGACCTGACTAACCACACAAGGCTCTAGTCCAGGTTTATCGCCTAGTCGGGTTCCATCCGCAAGGAGATCCGGCCAGGGGGTCGCTCACGGCCCCAAATGATGTGTGCAGGGTTCCCAAGCCCACCTCACCGGATGGATCTACGCTTGGTACACCATGCCACTTGTGCCTAGTCTGTCCCAAGCCCACCTGGCCGGGTGCCACTTGGTAGACTACTAACACTACCTATAAACACCAGAAACTAGTTGCGACTCCTGGACAGAGATCAAGTCGGTTAATAAGTCGAGAGGGGCACTTAAGCATTCCAATGTCTGGTAGTAGCTAGTCATTGGACAACATACACGTAACTCGATTAGCTTAAGGACGGTTCCGGTGAGACAACCCACCATGTACTCCTACATGGCCTCTCACCGCTACCTTTACCAAATCGTGTTCACACATTCACTCTCAGCATCAGAACATGGAGCACTGTACTCCAATTCATTCCCAGTGAATCAGACCTGACACAACTCTAAGCAATAGCAGGCATGGCATGGTAGGAACACAACATGGCTCAATCAACTCCTACACATGCTAGTGGGTTTCAACTATTTACTATGGCAATGATAGGTCACGCAGAGGAATGGGTTCAACTACCGCAGCACAAAGTAGCAGATGAATCGTTGTTGTCCTAATGCAATAACTGAGAGCAGGCGCGAGAGAGTAGGATTGTATCGGAATGAACAAGGGAGTTGCTTGCCTGGTAGATCAACAAGGAAGGCCCTGCTTCACAGACAGGTACTCTGGAACGGACTCCGGAGTAGGACCTATCGAGAAGGAACAGTGTCGGCAATCAATAAACAATCATATGCAACAATATGATGCATGAACATGGCATGAATATGTGATGTTGTTTGAGCTAATGTAACTAGTATTCAAATTGAATGAAGTCCATTTGAATCAAGGGTTCAAATGCAACTCCAAATTAAGCTCTTATATACGCCATTTTAGTGTTTCATTTATACAATAGGTATAAATTGGTTTGTCATGCATGAAACTAGTACAGATGGATAGATCACATTGTTTTGATAATTTTTCATATATAAGTTATTTCAATCTGAGCTACGGTTGAAGTTTCGCTAATTTTCTGGAATTCCTGATTTAATTTAAATCCAGAAAATAAATAATTGCGTCAGCACTGCGTCATGCTTGCGTCCGCAAGTCAACAATACCGATCGAAGTCAAACCGACGTGTGGGGTCCACACGTCAGTGACACGGGTTAAACAGGGGGTTAGTTTTATCTTAATTAAAGGATTAGTGGCATTGGGCCCACTGGTCAGTGTCAGGGGGTTAAATAAGCGGTGATTAGCACTAAGCTAATCACCGACGGGCCGGGCCCATGTGGCGGGGCTCAGCGACGGGCTCGCGCGCGGCGGCTCTCTGGACGCTGGCGGAGTCCGCGCCACAAAGCCACGGAACAGCGCGCTCGAGAGCACCGGGCGAGCTGGGCTCTCGCGATCCGTGGGGCAGGTGGGAGGAGCTGGGGGGGCGGAGCTCGCCGGAGCGAAGCTCACGGCTGCGGCCGGAGCTCGGGCTCGAGCGGCAGAGGGGCTGGAGGGCGCCAGAAGAGCAAGTAGAGGGGGGTTCAACGGCGGGGCTCACAGCGGTCTCGATGGCGTCGTCAGCAAGCTCGGCGAAGGCCGGACGGTGGCGTGGCGGCGAGGACGATCTCTGGCGGCCGGCGGTGAAGAAGACGACGGTGGCGACGATGCAACGCATCCCTGGTCGCTTGGCTCGTCGAGGACGATTCGAGTGACGAGGCGGAGCACCTGGACTTGAAGAGAGGGCGAGGGGGAGGCGATGGCCGCGGTGGTGCTCGTCAGCGGTGGCGGGGCGCATTCGGTGAGGTGGGGAAACGGCGAGGGAGAGAGCAGGGGGAGAGAGAGAGCGGTCAGGGCGGCGCGTGGCGTCGCGCGGGGCTTCCAGGCGTTGAGGGGGAGAAGCAGGATGTGGCGGGGGACGTGGCCCCGGCCGGACGCGTGGCTGGCCGTGGCGTGCCCCTATCCTCCTGGCACGAGGAAGGGGATGACTGGCACGGCCAGCTGGCTGGGCCGGCCTACTGGGCCGCTGGGCCAGGCCAGGCCGCATAGTGCCAGGCCGTGGGTAATTCCAGGTAAGTCTTTTCCTCTTTGTTTCACTTTTCTATTTTCTGATATTTGTTTTTATTTAGTAATATTACTAAATCATTTTATGTACTTATGCCAATTTTTATAGGAGCTAGTTATATTATTCCAAAGCTCCTTAACAAATGGCATAATTTTTGGACATATATTATATACATGACATATATATATATATATATCCAATGCAAATAATTATGCATTAATTCCAAATGCCCAAAATAAATACTTATGAGCTCCTAAAAATATTGGTTTGATTTTTATCTCAGCCCAATATTTTCAGAGAGCAACATGAACATTTTCTTGGACCATTTGGAGCAATTTTTATCTGGGTCATTTCCAGAAATGATTCTGAGGGCTTCACAAATCCTCATTTCATAATTAAATGGAATTTAAACATGATGCACTCATGACTGGCTAGTCTAGGTCATACCAGAACTAGGGATGTGACACGTTAGTTCCTATTTCATTGCGATCGTGAGGATTTGTTCGTCTATGCTTGGTTCGTCTTCGTGGCTTAATCTTCTTCATGGACTCTTTCTTCTTCCTAGCGGGATTTTAGGCAAGATGACCGTCACCCTGGATCTCACTACTATCAATGCCACTACAACAACAATCCCCCTTTAACAACGAATAGCTTGCAACAAAAATAAGATGTGTTGCAAATAGCCCCACGTATCCCTCCTCTCCCACGTTTTTTTATTTGACCTCTCCCACGTCTTGAGGAAAGAGTCTCCCTTGATCTCCAGTCTTCTCCCGCCCGTAACTAAATCTTCCCAAATTTTCTACCATGATAAACCCTAAAACAATCCCTCAATCCCCTCCGAGGCTCCGAATCTCCACCTAGCTCTGCATCTCTCCTTCCATATTTTCTTGCGCCTCCCCTTTTCAGATCTATTTGGCGTCAATCATCCTTCTCACCATACCAATCCATCTGGTTGCCCCTCGTCGGATTGGAATTTGATCTTGTGTCAATAGTGCAGGGGCGGGATTGGTGGATCCTTGATGAACAGCCGACGAGATCCACATGAACGTCCGCTGCACCTACCCCTGCCACACCGAGATCATCTTCAGGCATGGAAGGTACACACACATCGGAGGATTCAGGAGTACAAACATGTACTGCCTGCTAATAACTCGGTTCCTTAATTACTTTTGATTTCATTGGAAGTCTTCCCCATCCCACATGTGTTTCCAAGGATCTTTTTAGGCCATGAGGCCTAGGGGTAAGTTCCTCAGATTCTGCTGCCGGTGAGTACGTGAGGGCAGCCGGGTACAACGACGAAGGTATGAGATTTAACAAACACATATAGTCTGTCAATTTGGGTTGTGGTGCATGCAGGTTGCAGGGTGGTGAAGAGCTTGTCGGAGTATGTTGAGGGGTTCGTGCTTGCGGGACACAGTAGCGCCCAAGTTCGTGGGGTAGTGCGAGCAGCAGTAGAGCATTGGAGTGGAACAACGCCTGCTCTGTGCTGCCAAGTGCCAACTGCCATTGCTTGTCGGCCCTAGGATGCCCCGCGACCGCACTACCCGGTTCAGGGACAGCCAAGGGGCGCTGCTCCTCGTCGTGTATGTGTCTCTCTACATATTTGTGTTTCTTATATTTCTGTTGATTTATGTATACTTTTTAGCAGAACTTAGCCATATTCCCTACACTATGCTGACGATGCAGAAGTTAGAAATACAACTAGGTGTAGTTCAGGTATTAATTGTGTACTAATATAGTTGTTTAACCAAGGAGGAACAATTATTTTATACCTATACAAGTACTAGAAGAATCAAGATGACAAACCACCTGGATGTTCCCTTTCTTACATCTCCCATCTCATTTAGAAATATACTACAAACTGACTACAGAATTTTCAACTTTGGAGTAATTTTTTCATTGAAACTACACCAATTACTGTTGAAATAGTTGCTTGCCAATTACAACCGTAATCATAACGTTAAATACTGAGCCATCTCCCCTGAGGAAAGCTTTTTGTTTATCAAATTTATTTGTAATACCAACGTGCATCAAATTCTCTGTATTCCAGATTAAGAAAGTTCAACTTAGGAAAGCATTTAGGTTGGAGACCTTTGTTTTAGTAATGATGTTCTGAGACTAGCAGTTGATCTACTACATGATTGTAACTGCAGAACTTAACGTTTAGTTCTCCAATCCACAAAGAGTATTGGCTTATAGAGGGGACAATTTGTCTAGAGCATTTTTTATCTTAGTATATACGTACATTTTAAATATTGGTTACTGGTCTTCTAAGTTACAATCCATATTCTGAATATGCAGGTTACAAAAAACTGACTTGTTCCAGACTTCCAGGTCAATGTCATTGGCACCGAACCTAGAATACTACTAGTACGTACCAAGCTAGTTTTGCTATGAGGTAATTCTTGTTAGCTCTATATTACGATTCTACCATGGTTCAAAGGAAATTGGATTATTAATAGCTCAATATTGCATACTCTTTTTTAGCCTTATTTGTACAAGAGAACACTTATGGGGGTACCATAACTTTTTCATCTGTGGACAACTTAATGATAGCTAGCTAGCTGCACTCTTATAGAAGTATAAAATTTTCAGATTTTTAGCCTATGAACATGTAACATATTTTGCTCTAGCTGTTGAAATTCTTCCTTTTTTGACTTTCTCATATGATAATATACTGCAACTTAAACTTATGATATGTAGTGACAAACTAACATAATGTGCGCGCACATTTCCCATACAGTTTCACAAAATATTTTGACCCTAATATTTCTTTTTTGCATATCTTCTTATTACTACTGCTAAAGGTACAATTTATACATCCATCATCCTTTCTTGTCTATTGTTTCCGAGTATACAGCCTATCTAAAAATGGATAAGAGTCAGTGCATCTTTAATTAAAAAATTAATGCCAATTATTTTTCTCCTTAATGGTTTCTTTTGTTTCAACTCAGCAAATAACATAGTTTTATATTTTAATAGGCTATATGTGTCTAATGATCAAGCTACTTGGTATATGTTAGTTTTTCTTTTTGCAATAATTACACAACGCATATTGTATCACGTCATCCATCCATTCAATATACAAGGTGGAAAAAGGATGATTGTTTAGAACATGCCGCTCAATAGATGTAGTGGGATTAATTATGCATGGCCTTCACATTTGTAGGTTGCTCCTCCAAATTTTACTGTTCTAGCAATTTGATTTTTTGTAATGTAAGTTACTTATCTCATTTTTTTGCAGTTTGTAGATTGCCAAGATAAACTGATATGCATGGCTCAGATGCTGATTGCAAGGTCGAGAATGAAGCTACTACTTGATAGTTCCACATAATGTTTTAGATGTTTTTTGCCGGATGAATTCTTCAAATAGTATGTTTTAGATAGAATAACTAAGATGTTGATTGCAAGGTCGAGAACTGGCTGCTACTAGATAGCTCCACATCTTGTAATCTTTGGCTCGTGTTCTTTGTAATGCAACAATCAATTTAAGAAATGAGCATTTCTGTTTATTATATTGTGGTTCTCTATATGACTATACGAAATATACCATTAATTTGTCATGCTATGAAGGACTGCTTCTAGGCATTATAATCGTCGTAAATGTCCATTTGAAATCATTTTGTGCAGGGCTATTACCAACGCATATGAAGTGTTGTGGCCTCTAACTTTATACGTTGCTATCTTGCAACACATATTCAAGTCGTTTACCAACGCATGTATATACGTTGTTGTAGACCCTTGCAACGCCACCAACGGCAACGCATAATAATCCGTTGGTAAATAGTTAGCAACGCTTATATGAGCCTACGACAACACATCGATGCGTTGCTAAAGGGTGGTTCGTCTTGTAGTGGCTATGCTAGTTGCTTCGTTCTATCGCTATGTTGTGCTACCTATCACTTGTTCTTCAAGCCTCCCAAATTGCCATGTCAGCCTCTAACCTTTTCACGCTTCCTAGCAAACCATTGCTTGGCTATGTTTCCACTTTTGCTCAGCCCCTCTTATAGCGTTGTTAGTTGCAGGTGAAGTTGTAGATTGCTCCATGAGGGACAGGATTATGTTGGGATATCACAATATCTCTTATTTAATTAATGCACCTATATACTTGGTAAAGGGTGGAAGGCTCGGCCTTATGCCTGGTGTTTTGTGCCACTCTTGCCACCCTAGTTCCCGTCATACTGGTGTTATGTTCCTTGATTTTGCGTTCCTTACGCGGTTGGGTGATTTATGGGACCCCCTTGACAGTTCTCTTTGAATAAAACTCCTCCAGCAAGGCCCAACCTTGGTTTTACCATTTTCCTATCTAAGCCTTTTCCCCTTGGGTTTCCGGAGCCCGAGGGTCATCTTTATTTACCCCCCACGGGCCAATGCTCCTCTGAGTGTTGGTCCAAACTAGAGCCCTGTGCAGCGCCCCCTCAGGGAAACTTGAGGTCTGGTTTTAGTTGTATGGATTGCTCATCCGTTGTGCCCTGAGAACGAGATATGTGCAACTCCTATCGGGATTTGTCGGCACAGTTGGGTGGCTTTGCTGGTCTTGTTTTACCATTGTAGAAATGTCTTGTAAACCGGGATTCCGAGACTGATCGGGTCTTCCTGGGAGAAGGAATATCCTTCCTTGACCGTGAGAGCTTGTGATGGGCTAAGTTGGGACACCCTTGCAGGGTATAAACTTTCGAGAGCCGTGCCCGCGGTTATGTGGCAGATGGGAATTTGTTAATGTCCGGTTGTAGATAACTTGACACCAGATTCGAATTAAAACGCATCAACCGCGTGTGTAGCCGTGATGGTCTCTTTTCGGCGGAGTCCGTGAAGTGAACATGGTTTTGGGTTATGTTTGACGTAAGTAGGAATTCAGGATCACTTCTTGATCATTGCTACCTTCACGACCGTTCCGTTGCTTCTCTTCTCGCTCTTATTTGCGTAAGTTAGCCACCATACTTGCTTAGTCGCTGCTGCAACCTTAGCACTTATCCTTTCCATACCCATTAAGCTTTGCTAGTGTTGATACCTATGGTAATGCGATTGCCGAGTCCTCGTGGCTCATAGATTACTACAACAACAGTTGCAGGTACAGGTTTTGCGACGATCTTGACGCGAGAGCGATGTTTACTTGTGTGGAGTTCTTCTTCTGCTTCTTCTTCGATGAGGGGATAGGTTCCAGGTCGGCAGCCTGGGCTAGCAGGGTGGATGTTGTTCGAGTTTCTGTTTGTGTTTCATCCGTAGTCGGATGTTGCTCTTATGTATTGTGATGTTGTATTCATGTGGCATTGTTTGCCTCTTGTATGTATCCCCAACTATTATGTAATGGTACGATGTAATGATATCCACCTTGCAAAAGCGTCTCCAATATGCGCTTCTATCCTTGGTGGGACCTTCGAGTTCCTTTAGGATAGGGTCGCATATTGGGCGTGACATCATAACAGGATAATCAAGCCCTTGACTCAACACTAATGTTTATTATAAATATAGCTCACGGACTCGATTACATAGAAGGATTATAAAGCAAAACTCAAAACTAAATCATACTAAAACTTTATTCTAACAGATCAAGAGATTACCAAAAGGATCGAACTAAGAACAACGATAAAGATAGGAGTGTCATGGTGATACGATACCGGGGCACCTCCCCCAAGCTTGGCAGTTGCCAAGGGGAGTGCCCATACCCATGTGTTTATGTCTCTTTCTTCAGAGGTGGTGATGATGATGACGATGACAATTGTGCCCTCAACTTCTTCATATTGTAATTGAGGAGAGCAATTTCCTCCTTTAAATCATCGACCACTGATTCCAGCTTCAAAATCTTGTCACATAAATCTCCTTTGCTTTTCTGCCGAAAATGAGAAGGAACAGATCAGTTGTTAGACAGTTTAGCCCTCTTAGGGAGACTAGACTTCTTGAACTTCACGTGCATATCCCCAGGTTGAGGTAGAGGGACATCCTCCTCCTCCTGACTTGAATCATTGATGCTCATCAAATGAGCATCCTCCTCCTCATTATCTGTAGTTCGACCACAAGGAGATAGATCCCCATAGGTCTTTGGTTCAGCAATGAGATTTGAGACATAGCTCTCTCCGTTGGAATCCTGAGATGACATCTTGCTCCAAATCTTCTACAGAAACAACTCAAAACAAACACAAAGGATATTTGCGTGGTACGGTGGTCAAATCCTTTGGGAGATTATATAATGAATTTTTACCGACCAAAAGAAGTATCCTGCAAGAAAACGCAGTCCGAAGAGCACACGAGGCGTGCCTAGGGGGGTAGGGCGCGCTCTCCACCCTCGTGGTTTCCTCATGTCCTTCCCGGACTACTTCTTATTTTCCTATTTTCTTAAATATTCCAAAACGGAGAAAAATTGCTATTAGAACTGTTTTGGAGTCGGTTTACTTACCGTACCACATACCTATTCCTTTTCAGATTCTGAAACGTTCTGGAAAGTGTCCCTTATGTATTCCTCCGGGGTTACGGTTTCAATAATATTGGTTTCAATATTTATGGGATTACCTGAGATATAATGTTTGATCCTTTGATCGTTCACCACCTTCGGATTTGTTCCTTCGAAGTTGTTGATTTTTATGGCACCGAAATGATAGACCTCCTCGATAACATAAGGGCCTTCCCATTTAGAGAGAAGTTTTCCTGCAAAAAGTCTTAAACAAGAGTTGTATAGCAAAACATAATCACCTACATTAAACTGACGCTTTTGTATCCTTTTGTCATGCCATCTTTTGACTTTTTCTTTAAACAGTTTGGCTTTCTCACAGGCTTGAGTTCTCCATTCATCAAGTGAGCTAATGTCAAATAGCCTCTTCTCACCAGTAAGTTTGAAATCATAATTGAGCTCTTTAATGGCCCAATACGCCTTATGTTGTAGTTCGAGAGGTAAGGGACAAGCTTTTCCATAAACCATTTTATAAGGTGACATACCCATAGGATTTTTATTTGCAGTTCTATAGGCCCATAATGCATCATCAAGTTTCTTGGACCAATTCTTTCTAGATCTATTAACAGTCTTTTGCAAAATTATTTTGAGCTCTCTATTACTCAGTTCTACTTGGCCACAAGACTGTGGGTGATATGTAGATGATATTCTATGATTAACATCATATTTAGCAAGCATTTTACAGAAAGCACCATGAATAAAATGTGAACCACCATCAGTCATTAAGTATTTAGGGACTCCAAACCTCATAAAAGTAACTTCTTTGAGAATCTTAATAGAGGTGATATGATCGGCACTAGGAGTTGGAATTGCTTCTACCCACTTAGTAACGTAATCAACAGCAACTAAAATATATGTATACCCATTAGAGGAAGGAAATGGTCCCATATAATCAAAGCCCCAAACATCAAATGGTTCAATAACAAGTGAATAATTCATAGGCATTTCTTGACGTCTACTAATATTACCGATTCTTTGACATTCATCACGAGACAAGAAGAACTTATGAGCATCTTTGAAGAGAGTAGGCCAATAAAAACAGGATTGCAATACCTTATGTGCAGTTCTATCTCTAGCGTGGTGTCCTCCATAAGCCTCGGAGTGACACTTGCGTAAGATTTGTTCCTATTCATGCACAAGCACACAACATCTAATAACACCATCTACTCCTTCTTTATAAAGGTGTGGGTCATCCCAGAAGTAATGTCTTAAATCATAGAAAAACTTTTTCTTTTGCTGGTATGTGAAACTAGGTGGTATAAATTTGGCAACAATGTAATTAGCATAGTCAGCATACCATGGAGCAGAACGAGAAGCATTTATGAGAGATAATTGTTCATCAGGAAAGCTATTGTGGGGTATCGGGTTCCGACAAAACCCTTAAGGTTTGAACACTGGGGTGCGTGCAAAGATCTTCCCCCTACCGATCCACATCCGAACGCATCGCTGAGAATCTAAGCTAAACGATGAACAACACAAGGGACACAAGGTTTATACTGGTTCGGGCCACCATTGTGGTGTAATACCCTACTCTATTGTGTGGTGTGGTGGATTGCCTCAGGGGCTGATGATGAACAGTACAAGGGGAGAACAGCCTCGCGAGAGGTGTTCTTGTGGTGGTGGTTTTGCTTGAGAAGGATTCGATCCCCTCCCTACTATGGTGGCTATCTCTATATATAGAGGCCCTGGTCCTCTTCCCAAATATTGAGCGGGAAGCGCGCCAACAATGACCATTTTGAAGGGAACATCTAGTACAAGCTATCCTGACTATAGTTGGTCTTCGGCTGCCAAAGGCACTGGCGATGACGCCGTCTTGGGCTCCATGGTGACCTCCATCCTGCAGCTCTCCTGGTTTTGGTCTCGTTGCACCGGAATGGTAACCTTTGCCTGATGCCTCGGTACTCCGCGCCTGTGCTTGCCCCCTTTGCACCAAAGTGGAAACAAGGACACTGCGCAGGCCGACGCCTGCCTGGTCTCGATCATCATGGCTTGTGTCACGAGTGGCTCGCGAGGTAACCTTGCCTTGAGCTCTCCGCCTCCTTGCGAGCCTGCCTGGTGAGGGTGTTCCTGAGGAAGCCTTTAGTCGTTCGCCCCGCGAGGCTTGGCCCCTCGCAAGGGTCTTTAGCTTGAGTTAATGAAGATGGGCCATACTGGGCCACCACTTGAGCCACGCCGCAGGCCGCAGGCAGGCAAGTCTGGGGACCCCCGTTCCCAGAACACCGACAGTAATCCTCGGGCCCAAGGTGCGCTCGGACTTCACTTAGCAGGGAAGCAAAGGGGCAAGTGCGGAGCGCCGCAGGCCCCAACAGCCTGCGGCCTTGGTCGCCTTGTGGCGGTTGATTGGACGTGGGCGTCTCTGCTTCCCCACGCTGCCTCGGCAACTGCCCGATTTGACGAGTCCATGCATGCAGAAATGAGTCATGATTACCTGCGATTGTGGAGGCCGGCAGTTGGCCTCCCTCGGGTTATAAATGCACGAGGGCGCAGGCCCCGCTGCACATCTCCCTTCTTCCGCTTGCTTCTTCTTTCTCCCTTCTCCAGCCGCCCGCCGTGCCCTATGGCACCACCGAAGAGGTTCTCGGCCACGGAGAAGGGAAAGGCTCGTCGGGAAGGGCCTGACTCCCCTCCGCCCAAGCGTGGTCGAGGTCGCCCCCGCAAGCACCCCGTGACCCCTGCGGTGGCTCCTCGTGGTCGCGGCGGTGATCCCTCGCGCGGTGACGGCCGCCCCGATGGGTGAGGGAAGGCGCGTTGTGGCCGCACAGCCTCCCAGGCCGCGCTTCCACTCGGCCGAAGTGCTACCGGAGTTTGTCGTGTGGTCGGCGGACCCGACCGGTAGCTGGCTCTAGCTTCCCCGCTTCTTCGCCGGCGAACTCCCGGCTGGTGCTCCTGGTGGCCTCTGGCTCCAAGTGAACGGCTGCTGCAGCAGGGCTTCCTGGGTCTCGTTGGAGATCTCCGTCACCGGGAACGTGGCCTTCGCCCGCGGCTGGCAGACATTTGCCCGCGTGCGCGGCCTGGGCTGGCGGTGCACCCTGCACTTCAAGTTTGATGGTGACGCGACCCTCTATGTGAGGGAGTTCGGAGGAGACGGCCGCCGTGCCGGGTGCTGCCCTGAAGACGACAACGACGACCAAGTGCTGGGACTCGGCGACGGCCCCCACGAAGACGAAGGCGAGCCCGTTGCCGGCGGCGCTCCCAGCTCGCCAAGCTTCATCGGCTCCCCCTTCGGTGGCAGCTCCTCCAGTGGTGGCCGCGATCAACCACCGCGCCGATGTGCGCACCTCGAGGGTGGCAGCGGGTCATCCCGCTGTCGGGCCTCGGTGAAGCGTGAGGAGGAGTCTTATTGAGCTTAGGAGGGCTGTGCGAATCCTTCCTCATGAGCTGTCGCCGGACATGCCGCATTTGTTTTGTTTATCTCCTTTTCCCGCTTAGAAAGAGAGAAGTATGGGGCCCTGAGGGGGTGCTACGTCTTGAGCTTGTGTTGGTTTTCCTTGAAGAGGAAAGGGTGATGCAGCAATAGTAGCGTAAGTATTTCCCACAGTTTTTGAGAACCAAGGTATCAATCCAGTAGGAGGCTCCTCAAAAGTCCCACGCACCTACACAAACAAACTAAGAACTCGCAACCAACGCAATAAAGGGGTTGTCAATCCCTTCACGGCCACTTGCGAAAGTGAGATCTAATAGAGATAGTATGATAAGATAAATAAATTTTTGGTATTTTATAATATAGATGCAAAAAGTAAAGATGGAAATAAAAGTAGATTGGAAGCAAATATGATAAGAGATAGACCCGGGGGCCATAGTTTTCACTAGTGGCTTCTCTCAAGATAGCATAAGTATTACTATGGGTGAACAAATTACTGTCGAGAAATTGATAGAAAAGGAATAATTATGAGATTATCTAGGCATGATCATGTATATAGGCATCACGTCCGCAACAAGTAGACCGAGTCCTGCCTGCATCTACTACTATTACTCCACACATCGACCGACTCCTGCCTGCATCTAGAGTATTAAGTTCATAAAAACAGAGTAACGCATTAAGCAAGATGACATGATGTAGATGGATAAACTCAAGCAATATGATATAAACCCCATCTTTTTATCCTCAATGGCAACAATACAATACGTGCCTTGCTGCCCCTGCTGTCACTGGGAAAGGACACCGCAAGATTGAACCCAAAGCTAAGCACTTCTCCCATGGCAAGAAAGATCAATCTAGTAGGCCAAACCAAACTGATAATTCGAAGAGACTTGCAAAGATAACTCAATCATACATAAAAGAATTCAGAGAAGATTCAAATATTATTCATAGATAAACTTGATCATAAACCCACAATTCATCGGATCTCGACAAACACATCGCAAAAAGAGTTTACATTGAATAGATCTCCACAAGAGAGGGGGAGAACATTGTATCGAGATCCAAAAAGAGAGAAGAAGCCATCTAGCTAATAACTATGGACCCGTAGGTCTGTGGTAAACTACTCACAACTCATCGGAGGGGCAAGGATGTTGATGTAGAAGCCCTCCGTGGTCAATTCCCCCTCCGGCAGAGTGCCGACGAAGGCTCCAAGATGAGATCTCGCGGATACAAAAGGTTACGGCGGTGGAAATTGTGTTTGGTTGGCTCCCTGGATGCTTTCGGGGTACGTAGCCTTATATAGGAGGAAGAAGTACGTCGGTGGACGCCCGAGGGGCCCACGAGACAGGGGGCGCTCCCTATAGGTGGGGGCGCCCTCCTATCTCATGGAGGCCTCGGCTGCTTCTTGACTTGCACTCCAAGTCCTCTGGATCACGTTCGTTCCAAAAATCACGCTCCCGAAGGTTTCATTCTATTTGGACTCTGTTTGATATTCCTTTTCTTCAAAATACTGAAATAGGCAAAAAACAGCAATACGGGCTGGGCCTCCGGTTAGTAGGTTAGTCCAAAAAATGATATAAATGTGTAAAATAAAGCCCAGAAACATCCAAAAGGGGTAATATAATAGCATGGAACAATCAAAAATTATAGATACGTTGGAGACGTATCAAGCATCCCCAAGCTTAATTCCTGCTCGTCCTCGAGTAGGTAAATGATAAAAAGAGAATTTTTGATGTGGAATGCTACCTAGCATAATTCTTAATGTAATTTTCTTTATTGTGGCATGAATGTTCAGATCCAAATGATTCAAAATAAAAGTTCATATTGATAAAACAAATAGCAACACTTCAACCATACTAATCAAAATAATCATGTCTTCTCAAAATAACATGGCAAAAGAAAGTTCATCCCTACAAAATCATATAGTTAGGCTATGCTTCATTTTCGTCACACAAAGATGTTCCCGACTTCTATACCACCGATGACAAGACAAGCAATTGTTTCATACTTAAATAATCTCAACAAAATTCAACCTTCACGCAATACATGAGCGTGAGCCATGGATATAACACTATGGGTGGAATAGAATATGTTGATGGGGATTGTGTGGAGGAGACAAAAAAAGGAGAAAGTCTCACATTCACGAGGATAATCAACGGGCTATGGAGATGCCCATCAATTGATGTCAACATGAGGAGTAGGGATTGCCATGCAACGGATGCACTAGAGCTATAAATGAATGCTCAACAAAAGAAAACTAGTGGGTGTGCATCCAACTTCCTTGCTCACGAAGACCTAGGGTATTTGAGGAAGCCCACTGTAGGAATATACAAGCCAAGTTCTATAATGAAAAATTCCCACTAGTATGAAAAAGACAACTTATGAGACTCACTATATGAAAAACATGGTGCTACTTTGAAGAACAATATATGAGACTCACTACATGAAGAACAAAGTGCTACTTTGAAGCACATGTGTGGAAAAAGAGATAGTAGCATTGCCCTTTTTATTTATTTTCTTTTTTTGGGCCTTTCTTTTTTTTGGCCTTTCTTTTTTCTTCTTCTTTTTTTTCTTTTTTTTGGGAAATGCTCTAATAATGATGATCATCACACTTTTATTGATTACAACATATGAATTACAACTCGAAACTAGAACAAGATATGACTCTATATAATTGCCTCCGGCGCTGTACCGGGATGGTTGATACGTCTCCAACGTATCTATAATTTTTGATTGCTCCATGCTATATTATCTACCGTTTTAGGCAATATTGGGCTTTATTATCCACTTTTATATTATTTTTGGGACTAACCTATTAACCGGAGGCCTAGCCCAGATTTGCTATTTTATGCCTATTTCAGTGTTTCAAAGAAAAGGAATATCAGATGGAGTCAAAACGGAACGAAATCAACTGGAGAAGTTATTTTGAAGGAAAGCAACCCAGGGAACTTGGAGTGCACGTCAAGGGAGATACGGGCTGCCCACGAGGGTGGGGGGCGCGCCCACCCCCCGGGCGCGCCCCCCTACCTCGTGGGGCCCCCGTAGCTCCACCGACGTACTCCGTTCATCCATATATATACCTACGTACCCTAAAACTTCCAGAACAGAAGATAGATTGGGAGTTCCACCGCCGCAAGCCTCTGTAGCCACCAAAAACCTCTCGGGAGCCCGTTCCCGCGCCCTGCCGGAGGGGGAACCCATCACCGGTGGCCATCTTCATCATCCCGGCGCTATCCATGACGAGGAGGGAGTAGTTCACCCTCGGGGCTGAGGGTATGTACCAGTAGCTATGTGTTTGATCTCTCTCTCGTGTTCTCTCTCGTGTTCCCTCTATGGCACGATCTTGATGTATCCCGAGCTTTGCTATTGCAGTTGGATCTGATGATGTTTCTCCCCCTCTACTCTCTTGTGATGAATTGAGTTTCCCCTTTGAAGTTATCTTATCGGATTGAATCTTTTATGAGAACACTTGATGTATGTCTTGCCGTGATTATCTGTGGTGACAATGGGATATCATGTGCCACTTGATGTATGTTTTTTTTTTGAGGGGTCACTTGATGTATGTTTTGGTGATCAACTTGCGGGTTTCGTGACATTGGGAACCTATGCATAGGGGTTGGCACACGTTCTTGACTCTCCGATAGAAACTTTGGGGCACTCTTTGAAGTACTTTGTGTTGGTTGGATGAATCTGAGATTGTGTGATGCATATCGTATAATCATGCCCACAGATACTTGAGGTGACAATGGAGTATCTAGGGGACATTAGGGTTTTGGTTGATTTGTGTCTTAAGGTGTTATTCTAGTACGAACTCTTTTATAGATTGATCCGAAAGAATAACTTTGAGGTGGTTTCGTACCCTACCATAATCTTTACGTTTGTTCTCCGCTATTAGTGGCTTCGAAGCGACTCTTTGTTGCATGTTGAGGGCTTGTTATATGATCTATCTATGTTATTATTGTTGAGAGAACTTGCACTAGTGAAAGTATGAACCCTAGGCCTTGTTTCCTATCATTGCAATACCGTTTACGCTCACTTTTATCACTTGTTACCTTGCTGTTTTTATATTTTCAAATTACAAATACCTTTATCTACTATCTATTTTGCACTTGTATCACCATCTCTTTGCCGAACTAGTGCACCTATACAATTTACCATTGTATTGGGTGTGTTGGGGACACAAGAGACTCTTTGTTATTTGGTTGCAGGGTTGCTTAAGAGAGACCATCTTCATCCTACGCCTCCTACGGATTGATAAACCTTAGGTCATCCACTTGAGGGAAATTTGCTACTGTCCTACAAACCTGTGCACTTGCAGGCCCAACAACGTCTACAAGAAGAAGGTTGTGTAATAGACATCAAGCTCTTTTCTGGCGCCGTTGCCGGGGAGGTTAGTGCTTGAAGGTATTATCTTTAGATCTTGCAATCGAATCTTTTTGTTTCTTGTTTTATCAGTAGTTTAGTTTATAAAAGAAAACTACAAAAAAAATGGAATTAAGGATGCCTCATATGCTTCATCTTTTTAATGTCTTTTGTGAAAATGATGGGAAGGAAAATTGTGCTCAAGTACTAGAAGAAGAATTACATAGAATGCTTGGCATAAATATGTGAATGATGAACATGATTGCAATGTTGTTAGTATGAATTCCTTGAATATCCATGATGCTAATGATATGCAAAGCCACAAGCTTGGGGAAGCTATGTTTGATGAAAATGATATTTTTTGTCCCCCAAGCTTTGATGAGCAAATTTACTATGATGAAAGCATGCCTCCTATCTATGATGATTATTGTGATGACACGTATGCTTTAAAGAATAATGATAACCATGAAACTTGTCATCTTGATCTTAATTTTCAATCATATGATAGTTATTTTGTTGAGTTTGCTCCCACTACTATTCATGAGAAGAATTTTGCTTATGAGGAGAGTAGTAAATTTTCTAGGCTAGTAGATTATGAAAAGAATGCTTTAGGTGCTGGTTATATTGTTGAATTCATTCATGATGCCACTGAAAATTATTATGAGAGAGTAACATATGCTTGTAGGAGTTGCAATAATGTCAAGTTTCCTCTCTATGTGCTTAAAATGTTGAAGTTATGCTTGTTTTACCTTCCTATGCAAGTTTATTATTGTTCCCATAAGTTGTTTGCTCACAAAATCCCTATGCATAGGAAGTGGGTTAAACTTAAAAGTGCTAGTCATATGCTTCCTGATGCTCCCGTTATGTTTCAATTCTTATCTTTTAAGTGAGCATCATTGTCATCATCATGCCTAGCTAGAAAGGCATTAAAGAAAAACGCTTGTTGGGAGACAACCCAATATTTATCCTTACTGTTTTTGTGTGTCCACATGATTATGCTACTGTAGTAATCATGTTTTATAGCTTCTGTTTCAATAAAGTGCCAAGTAAGACCTTTAGGATGGCTTACGGTGATAGTTGTGTTGATCCTGCTGAAATTCAGAAACTTTTGCACCCAGTAAATTAGTTTTGTTAATTCACAGAAACGTGTTTATGATCTGATTCCTGTTGCTGTTGATTCGTACACAAATTTCTTATAACTTCCTAATTTTGTAGGATTTTTGGAGTTCCATAAGTATACGTTTGATACATATTACTACAGACTGTTCTGTTTTTAACAGATTCTGTTTTCTATGTGTTGTTTGCTTATTTTGATGAATCTATGAGTAGTATCGGAGGGTATGAACCATAGATAAGTTGGATTACAGTAGATATTACACCAATATGAATTTAGAATGAGTTAATTACAGTACCAAGTGGTGGTTTTATTTTCTTATACTAACGGAGCTTACGAGTTTTCTGTTGAGTTTTGTGTTGTGGAGTTTTCAAGTTTTGGGAAAGGATTCGATGGACTATGGAATAAGGAGTGGCAAGAGCCTAAGCTTGGGGATGCCCAAGGCACCCCAAGATAATATTCAAGAATAGCCAAAAGCCTAAGCTTGGGGATGCCCCGGGTGGCATCCCCTCTTTCGTCTTTGTTCATTGGTAAGTTTACTTGGAGCTATATTTTTACTCACCACATGATATGTGTTTTGCTTGGAGCGTCATTTTCTATTGTTAGTATTAGATTGATGTTATTTAGAATAATGTTTTGCATCTTTAGTTTCAATAAAGAATTCAAGGATAGCCTTTGCTATGCTTATTTCGCTAGTATACATGTTGCTGTTTGAAAAACAGAAAGTTTACCGTTGTTGCAAAAATTCCCTAGAAAAGTCGGAGAGTGTTATAATGTTGAATCTTTATGCATATTGAGTTCTGATAAATTTATTACAGTGTGAATTTTAGTTCATAATTTTTTGAGTCAGGGAAGTATTGATACTCTTGCATTCTTTACAGACTGTACTATTTTGGCAGATTGCTGTTATGGTTGCATTGTTTGCATATGTTTGCTTGATTAATGATTCTATTTGCATATGAGTATTAAATATGAAGAGGCATTTAGTATGAAATGTTGAATAAATATTTAAGTGATTTGTTACAGTAGAAAATGATAAGGTTTTGCATTGGTTTATACTAACCTATCTCACGAGTTCTTGTTGAGTTTGTTGTGAATGAAGCTTTTGATAAAAAGAGAAACCATGATATGAGAGGAATTGAGGAGACACAAAAGCTCAAGCTTGGGGATGCCCAAGGCACCCCAAGGTATTATTTCAAGAAGTCTCAAGCATCTAAGCTTGGGGATGCCCCGGTAGGTATCCCAGCTTTCTTCTTCAACAACTATCGGTTAGTATCGGTTGAGCCTAAGTTTTTGCTTCTTCACATGAGTTGTGCTATCCTTGCAATGTAGTTTTCTTTAGCTTTGCTTGCTGTTTGAATAATGTATCAAGATCTGAAATTATTAAATGAGAGAGAGTCTTCGCATAGTTGCATAATTATCCGACTACTCATTGATCTTCACTTATATCTTTTGGAGTAGTTTTGTTATTGCTCTAGTGCATCACTTATACCTTTTAGAGCATGGTGGTTGTCGGTGTCAAAACCGGGGGATCTCGGGTAGGGGGTCCCGAACTGTGCGTCTAGGCGGATGGTAACAGGAGACAAGGGACACGATGTTTTTACCCAGGTTCGGGCCCTCTCGATGGAGGTAAAACGCTACTCCTGCTTGATAGATATTGATGATATGGGTAGTACAAGAGTGGATCTACCACGAGATCAAGGAGGCTAAACCCTAGAATCTAGCCTATGGTATGATTGTTGTAATGGTTGTGTCCTACAGACTAAAACCCTCCGGTTTATATAGACACCGGAGAGGGCTAGGGTTACACAGAGTCGGTTACAATGGTAGGAGATCTACATATCCGTATCGCCAAGCTTGCCTTCCACGCCAAGGAAAGTCCCATCCGGACACGGGACGAAGTCTTCAATCTTGTATCTTCATAGTCTTGGAGTCCGGCTGACGATGATAGTCCGGCTGTCCGGACACCCCCTAGTCCAGGACTCCCTCAGTAGCCCCTGAACCAGGCTTCAATGACGATGAGTCCGGCGCGCATATTGTTCGGCATTGCAAGGCATGTTCCTCCTCCGAATAATTCATAGAAGATTGTGAACGCCAGGATAGTGTCCGGCTCTGCAAAATAAATTCCACGTTCCACCGTAGAGAGAATAGTATGTACACAAGTTCAATCTGCTGACGTATTTTGTGGCATGACGTCACGCCACTACCAAGCCTTTACTTGAATCGTTTTTTATTATACCACCTCAGCGCGTTTAGCGAAGCGGTTTCCTTGGCACGTCTTGTCGAAGTAGAGATCGTGTTCCCTTATTCCGGATTCCCATCAATACGAGCGTGGGTAACCCAATCGCGCCGTTGCCACGCCTCTACCGGAGGCGAGTCCCAAACGGTCACGGGGACGGCTCTTGGTATTCTCCCTCTTTATAATGGGACCAAGGCTTGTTTCTTTTCTTCAATCCTCAATCGAATCTTCTCCTCGCCCCGAGTTCCAACACCCAGAGCCCCAGATTCGAGCGCTTCGGACCTTCAACAATGTCCGGCTCCAACCCACAGGGCCGGTGGATGCCCTCCTCCGTCACGGAATAGGATGTGCTAAAGCTGCGAGAAGCCAAGTACATGTCTTACGAGATTTCGCATAGGTTGCCCGCCAAAGGGCAAGTCATTCCCACCCCCGATCCCGGCGAGTATGTCGTGTTTGTATCCCACGTCCGTCGGGGTTTAGGCTTCCCGATGGATCCTTTTGTGAGAGGGCTCATGTTTTACTATGGGTTGGAATTCCACGACTTGGCTCCGGAGTCCATCCTCCAAATCTCTTCATTCATTGTCGTCATGAAGCCTTCCTCCGCCACCCCTCACTTGACTTGTGGCTTAAGACCTTTGACGTGGAGTCAAGATGATCGAGGGCGTCAAGCAGTCTTGCGGGCGGTTGTAAGTGAAGGCAGACGCCCATGGCCCGAGGGCTCATTCCAGGAGGAGCTCGGCTTGTGGCAGCAGGAGTGGTTCTACATAACCGCTCCTAGGGGCAGTAGGCAGAAGCCGCTGCCCATCTTCCGCTCGGGCCCTCCGCAGCGGCTGATGTCATGGGTCAGCCAAGGGCTCAACTGGGGGCCGTCAAAGGACCTGCCCCTATTGCAGGGCCGGATTCAAGACCTCCAAGCGAGGGAGATCGATCTGGTCGTGGTGATGCAGGTCATGCTGATTAGGCGTCTCCTGCCCTGCAAACGCCGCCCTCTCCGGCTGTGGGAGTTTAATCCGGAGGGACCATGAATTCTCCAACACTTCATGGGTACGACGCCCATGGAGATGTACAAATTGTTCTTCGGATCACGAGCGGCGTGTCCGGAATTGACCGAGGACGCCGGCCTAAGCTGCAATCGCCCGGATACACAAGTAAGTAGTTTTGTGTCTGGACATACCGTTTGTTTGCCTTTCTATGATTCGTCTTTTAACCAATTCTCCTCTAAACGGGAGTGGATAGTGCAAGCAAAATTGATATGGTGTCTGGCCCCCCTCCCAGAGACCGCACCGGATCCCGTGCTGGCCAGGATGCTGGAGGTTGCGCCTTCGGAGGAAGGCGAAGGGGAGAACAGAGGAACTACCGCCTCAACCAAGGAGGCTTTTGAGGAAGGGGGGATTGAAAATCCCTCCTTCCAAGGGGAGAAGAGGACCGCTTCCAAAAACCCAGAGGCCAAAGCCCCGAAGCAGGGGAGGAGATCTTCACCAGAGGGTCCTGCGACCGGAGAGGCTCCGGCTGCACAGTCCCCCCTAAAGAATCAGCCCTCCTGCGAGCCGTAAGTAGAAAAAAGGGAGTTTTGTAATAAGGGACATCCCTATTTGTGCTTCTGAGGATAACTTAAGTTTTTACCTTGTAGTTCGGATCTCCGTCCTTCTCAGATGAGCTCGTCTTTGGGGGAACTTCGTCCGGAGATGATGGAGAGCGAGACGCCTCCATCTGCCGCACCATCGGATAGGGCGGACGAGCCAGAAGTGTCATCACGGAGGGTATCCCCGAGTCCGGCAGGGCCGAATAGTTCGGCACCAAGCGGTGTGCGGCCGGGAGCCAAGGATCTGCTTGAAAGGGCGTCTATCTCAGAAGGTCACCGTACACTGATGAGTACAGTGATTGAAAGAATTTCATCCGCCGAAGGCGGGTTGCGTGACACCATCAGGAGTTTGCTGGCGGGGTTTGGGGTACGTAAAAATGACATACCCTTTGACAGTTTTACACATAAAGTGCGCCCTGTATAGATAGTAGCCCCTGAGACTTGGTAGGGTGTCGAGAACGACAGCGTGCCGAGGATCAAAATCCCAGGTATTGATTTTCGCCTTTCCTATGCAGGTGGCGGATAGTTCGGTGGCTAGCCGGACTGATGGAGTTGCCGAACTAAAGCGGCAACTCGACGTTGAGAATGCGGACATCGCGCTGGTCAATAAGCGACTTGACGAGTCACAAGGTGGGTTTTTTTTTCCGTGGTCACCTAGTAAGGGGACCGAAGCCCACTCCTTACAACATGTGTCCTCAATGCAGATGGTGCCGCTGCTGTGGAGAGCCTTCGGGCAGAACTTGCTCAAGCCAAGGAGCAGGCCAGAAGGAGTGATGCGGCTGCCTCGAGGGCGGCCGAAGAGCTAGAAGCCGAAAGGGCTGCACACTGCCGAAGCAGGGAGGAGATGGCCGAAATGGCCGTGAAGTTGAAAGATGCTACCGACCGCAATGAGGTTCTTGAAAAAGAACGCCTAGCGGAGCAAGAGGACCTGAGGAAGGCCACCGCCGAAGCCAAGGATGCCCGTTCTGCAATGCGGGCTACAAAGGAGGAGCTGCGCCAGGCCGGAGACATTGTGGCTGGCAAGCCCTTTCTGCTACGCCGGAGGTTTACAGATCCAAAGTATGCTCAGCTTGGCCAGCTGTGGGGTCCGGAGGATCCTTATATGGATTTGGCGGCGAAAAGCGGCAGATGCCGCCAGTGCACTTCCAAGTCGGAAGGATCACAAGACGGAAGAGCTGTTTTGGTCTCAATTCCATAGTCCGGAGCGTTCACTTCCGTTGACCGATCAGTTGGCCGAGTGGGCTGAGCTGAATAGATTGTCCGGACTTGCCATGACGGATATCGTGGCTCATGTCTGGCCGGATAGGCCCAAGCCGAAGAGTTATTTTGGCTTATTGCAGCAATTCCTTGGGGCGGTGCCGCATATCAAGGCGATGTAGCGGTCGGCCTGCATAGAGGGTGCACGGATGGCCCTCGCCCGTGTCAAGACATACTGGACGGAGATGGATGCCACCGCTGTTGCGACCCAGGGTTTGGACGAGAGCCTGTTGCCCGCCGAGCACTATTTTGGGGAAGTTCTGCATGGTGCTCGTGTAATAGAGTCGCAGTGCTCAAAAAATGTCATGTTCAAATGAACGTTATGGTTTGTAAAACGATGTTTATAATGTAAGCACTTTTTGTACTTGTGCATTCAAGTATTGAAATATCTCATGTGCGGCCGTTTATGTATACGTGTGTATAACCTGAAAGATGGTAGTCGTCGGCTTCAGCCGCCACACACAAGGTGCGGGGTTGTTCGCAAAAATAGCGCATTTTCGCACTTAATTCTACGTCTCGGTCCTGTGAAGGAGGTGGTAGCGTAGCAAACGAGGAAACCGGACTATAATGCTTTATCACTTTCACTTAGCCATATGTAACGCCCCGGATCCGATGCGCCAGGTGTCCGCCAGTTATTTGCCGTTGTTGCCATGTCATTGCTTGCGTGTTGCATTTCACCATGTCATCATCTACATTTCATCTGCATGTTTTTCAAAACTTGCATCCGTTCGGGTTCCCCCGGTTCTCTCCATTGTCCGCTCGAGTCCGGACACACCGCACGCGCTCGCTGCACCTCCAAATATTATTTTATAAGTGGCATAAAATGTTCTCGGAATGGGTTGCAACTTGTCGTGCGGTCTTATTATAGTGTAGACAGACCGCCTGCCAAGTTTCGTCGCATTCGGAGTCCATTTGATAGCCCAACCGCTAAACTTAGCGGTACCGTTGTCGGTACCTGCGTCGGACGTTTTCGGTATCCGGAAACAGTTGCCGGGCTGCATTTCTCCCCTCTCCTCTCAGCCCAACCCTCTCGTCACAGCCCACCTAGGCCTGCCTAACTTTCCCCTCCGACCGGAACCGTCGGATCGCGATCCGAGGGTCCGAAAATCCCTCTAAACCCACCAAACCCTAGCCTTTGTCTATATATAGACCCCCTCATGCCATTTTTGGCCTTCTCCTTCCTCCTCCTTGAAATCCGCGCCCCCAATCACCACCAGCCACCTTCGAGCCGCCGCCTCCTCCTTCGATCCGCCGCCGACCACCTCTCCCCGCCACTTGTCGCGTCACCATTGGCCCGCGCCGCCGCAACCACCGCTCTCGACCTCTCCCGGGCCGCCACTTGTCCTTCCCACGTCGCCCACGCCCCCTGGCCACCTCCCGTGGCCCTCGCGGCCCGCACCAGGCCGCCCCGGGCCGGATCTGGCCCGGAGGAGCCAGCGCGCCCGTCGCGGTTCCCGCTCCAGAACCGCTCGAGGGGAGCAACCCCTCGATCCAGCGCCGCCGGCTTCCCGCGCGCACCCTGCCCCGTCGCCGGACCCGCTGCGGCTTCCTCCGTCGCTGATTGCGTCGCCTCGTCCCCACCGACCTCCGCCCTCCGTCGCCGCGCCCTTCGCCGCCTCCGTTGTCCCCGCCAACTCCGGCGACTTCGCCGTCGTCGCCGGCCGCCGCCACCGATCCGGATCCGGCGCCTGGATCAGATCCACCACCACCACCATCCAAACGCCTCCCCGCTGTACCCGGATCCCTCCGTCCCACGCCGTCTCGTCCCGGTTGACTTTTCGGAGGGTAAAAAACGTCTAAGTCCCAGTTTTCTTACATTTTCATGCCATGTTCATACCATCACATCTCTGCATCCGTAGCTCCGTTTCGTGCGTGTAATATGTCAAATTGTTCGTCTCGACGAGTACTTCATTTCAGTCCATTGCATCATTTTCATTTGAGCTCATCTTGATGCCCGAAATGCTGTTGGAAGAGTGCATGTTGATGTTAATCTGCTGAAACTGTTATAACTTGCTGTTTTATCATTTTTGCCATGATTGATGTTTGCATCCTATGAGGTTGAGCTCTACATGGATGTTGAACTATGCCATGCCATCTTTCCAGGGGTGTTAACCATGTATTTTTTGTGAGTTGTGTGCTGAGTGCATCGAGCTTGTAAAGAAGGGTAGTTGCTGTTGCTGTTTTCCTGGCAGATTCTGTTATAATTTGTTGCTATGACTTGTATAGAGTGTATGTGTTGCAGCGTTGCTCCGTTTTGAGTGTGCTCTATATGAAACTTGCTTGTTTTCGCATGTAGTTCCATATTAGGATGTTGCATCCTTGTTTTGGTGTGTTTGCTTGATGTTTGGGTGCATTTTGCATCAATGCCATGCTTATCTTGTTTTGCTCATATCTTCTAGGCCGTAGCTCCGAACCTAATGAACTTTATATGTAACTTGACTAGAATTTCGTGTAGATCATCATGGTGCATCTTAACTTGCTGTTTAACAACTTGAAAATAAGGTTTATTCAGTTCTGTACTAATTTCGAAATTTGCATATGAGGACTTACCGGAATTGTTATATGTTGTTTCCGGCCTCATTTAAACTTGCCTTGATGTGTTGTTCTTGTTTGCATCTTCTCTTGCCGTGAGTAGCTTCATGTAGCTCGGTCATGCATCATGCTTGTTGTGCATCATGCCTTGTTCATGTGTGGTGTGTTTACCTATGTTGTGTGCTTCTTCTTGTTAGTTCCTGTTTCGTTGCGATCGTGAGGATTCGCTCGCTCACGTGTGGTTCGTCTTCGTGGTTTCATCTTCTTCATGGACTAGTTCTTCTTCCTTGCGGGATTTCAGGCAAGATGACCGCTACCCTGGATCTCACTACTATCATTGCTATGCTAGTTGCCTCGTTCTTTCGCTATGCTGCGCTACCTATTACCTGTTTGTCAAGCCATCCCATGTTGCCATGAACCTCTAACCTTTGACACCTTTCCTATGCAACCCACTGTTTGGCTATGTTACCGCTTTGCTCAGCCCCTCTTATTGCGTTGCTAGTTGCAGGTGAAGTTGAAGATTTCTCCATGGTGGACAGGGTTTATGTGGGATATCACAATATCTCTTATATTATTAATGCATCTATATATTTGGTAAAGGGTGGAAGGCTCGGCCTTATGCCTGGTGTTTTGTTCCACTCTTGCCGCCCTAGTTTCCATCATACCGGTGTTATGTTCCCGGATTTTGCATCCCTAACGCGGTCGGGTGATTTATGGGACCCCCTTGACAGTTCACTTTGAATAAAACTTGTCCAGCAAGGCCCAACATTGACTTTTACCATTTGCCTCACCACCACCTATCTTTTCCCTTGGGAGTCGCTCTCTCGAGGGTCATATTTATTTCAGCCCCCCCGGGCCAGTGCTTGTCTAAGTGCTAGTTCGAACCGAGTAGACTGCGGGGCCCCCTCGGGGCAACTCGAGGTCTGGTTTTACTCGTAGGATGTCTCATCCAGTGTTGCCCTGAGAACGAGATATGTGCAGCTCCTATCGGGATTGTCGGCGCATCGGGTGGCTTTGCTGGTCTTGTTTTACCTTTGTCGAAATGTCTTGATGTACCGGGATTCCGAGACTGATCGGGTCTTCCTGGGTGAAGGTCTATTCCTTCGATGATCGCGAGAGCTTGTCATGGGCTGTTGGGACACCCTGCAGGTATAAACTTTCGAGAGCCGTGCCCGCGGTTATGTGGCATATGGGAATTTGTTAATGTCCGGTTGTAGACAACTTGACACTTGATCCGAATTAAAACGCATCAACCGCGTGTGTAGCCATGATGGTCTCTTCTCGGCGGAGTCCGGGAAGTGATCACGGTTTCTGTGTTATGATTGGCGTAAGTAGGTGTTCAGGATCACCTCTTGATCATTGCTAGTTGACGGCCGTTCCGCTTGTTCTCTTCTCGCTCTCATTTGCGTATGTTAGTCACCATATTATGCTTAGCCGCTGCTGCAACCTCACCACTTTACCCCTTCCTTTCCCATTAAGCTTTGCTAGTCTTGATACCCATGGTAATGGGATTCTTTGAGTCCTCGTGGCTCACCGAGATACTTCAAAACCAGTTTGCGGTGCCTATTTTACCGAAAGCGGTGACGCAACCAAGCTCAAGGAGGAGCTCGTTGAAGATCTTGCCCTTTGTGTTGTTTCGTTCTAGTTGATCAAGAGTGGACCCCAGTTGGGGTCGATCGGGACCTTTGTCGCATTTGGGGTTCTTCTTTTATTTTGGTTCCGTAGTCGGACCTTGATTGTATCTGGATGATGTAATGCTTTATTCATGTAATTGTGTGAAGTGGCGATTGTAAGCCAACTATGTATCTCTTTCCCTTATGTATTACATGGGTTGTGTGAAGATTACCTCACTTGCGACAATGCTTTCAATGCGGTTATGCCTCTAAGTCATGCATAGACACGTGGGAGATATAGCCGCATCGAGGGCGTTACAAGTTGGTAAACAGAGCCATCCCCGACCTTAGGAGCCCCACTGCTTGATCGTTTTTAGCGGCCGAGTTGTGTCTAGAAAAATGTTTTGAGTCATTTAGGATTATATATATCGGAGAGTTAGGAATTCTTTTTACTCCTCAGTCCCTTCGTCGCTCTGGTGAGGTCTCCTGACGTAGAAGTTTTGACTCTTCTCTTCTCAAATTTCACTAAATTTTTTTTAGGATCACGCGGGTATCTTAGAATCGTTCGATGGTTTTATGATGACAACATTGTCTTGGTGCCTCCCGTCAGCAGGGGTTTTTTTTTAGTGGAGGTGTCCCGGGGAGTTGAGCTCTGAGGTGTTGTCGTCATAATTTTATCATTGCAGTTCTGGAATACCTGAGTTTAGTATGCCGACATCGAAAATCTCTTTTATGCAGTTGTTGGTGAGATAACCCCGCTAACCCAGTACTAAGGTGAGTACGGGAGTATTGCCATGACTCATATAACGGATGCTTTTCGAAGGTTGAGGTAGACGATTTCCGAAGGTTTCTTGGTTATGTGTTGACGGATGGATACAGCTCGGATGTAGGTATTGTTAGTTTGGGTGAGATATATTGCTTCCCCTGTATCCCCAACACCAGATTGCACAACCAGAAAGTTTCGGGAGTTTTATAGGTGGGAATTCAAGTAGCTCCTAGAATATCTTTCCGACAGATGCATGATATGGGATTGGGTAAATCTCTATCATATGTTTGTTTCCGGCTTATTCTGCAAGCCAAATCCTTTGTTTTGTGTTATTGTGGTATTCAAGTTGCTTCGATGTCAAATGTTCAATCCATACCTTTTCCTAAATGGTGTTCTCATATTTCTATGGGAGTACTAATCCTTTTGATCATTGAGATTGTCACGTCAATTCTTTCCAACCGGTGTGTTTCTCTCCAAGTGGATCCCATCATTCTTTCCATCCGCAAGATCAAATCTAAGTTTTCTCAACGGTGTTTGTTTCATCCGTCTCCAAGTTGCCTTTGTTTTTCCCGCCTTCCACCCTTTTTCTTCAAGGACACATATTTCTTAATCAAGTATCCATTTATTCATGTGAAGTCTCTTCATTCTTTTCAATCAATGTTCATATCCGGTGATTTCCCATGAAGATGCTCAACAGCTTCAAGTTCATCATCCTTCATTGTTGTCTCTTCTCCGGTGGATCCAATTCAAGCTTTCGATATTCATCATATTCCTTTCCTCGCTTCTAATGCTTTCTCAACCGGTGCAACCCCTCTTTAAACTTGTTTGACGGTGTTCTTTTGAGTGGGCACTAACCCACAGGTTTTTTCCCAGGATCTTACCTGACTCTTCTAATTATTCCGGATCTATCCTAAATTCTTCTCCAAGTTTGACGTAAGAATGAGTTATCATCAGTCAAATGCTTTTCTCCAAGATCTTTCAAATTCTTTTCATAGTTGGCTCAACCTCTTCGCTTTTGATTCTTCCGGTGTGCCTCAATAATTCTTGGTGGTGTTTCTCGTTGTCATTCTCATCATTTGAAGACCGAAGAAGAGTTTCTCTTTAATCTTGCTCTATTCTCTTCAAGATGCGTGGTTCTAGCTTGATGCCATCCTCCCATAATTGTTTTTGATTGTTCATTCCGGAGCATTTCATGAGTTGTTTCCATTTCTTTCCTCCGAAGGCCATCATGACATAATTCTTCATTCTCAGTGTGTAGCTATCGTTCTCCAAATCTTACCGGTGATTCGTTCAAATATCCTCTAATCAGTTCATGTTCTCTTCGTTCTCTTGTATCTAAATCCCCTCAAATATCTTCATTCGTTTTTCAATTCTTTCCGGTGAATTGTGCCTTTGCTACTCTCTTTTCCAATTCTTACGGTGGTTCTTTCAAGATCTCTCTTCCTTGTTCATTATATCAATTCATTCGTTCTTTTCTATCCTACCGGTGGCTCATGAAGACCCTCCCAAATTTGGCGCATATCTTCCCTTAATCTTTTCCCAATGAGAATAAGTAGTATGCCAAATCCGTTTCTTGTCATCAATTTAAATTGGTGAAGGAGAGGCATAACATAATTCTTATTATTGTTTCATCCAAGTTATCTAGTTTCTTCTTTCCAGAGTTGTTCATCATGTCATTTTTCTCGGTTTCAGTTGTTTCATCTTTTCTTTTCCTGGAGTTCCAAGCTCTTATCGCGAAGCTCCATCTAAATCATTGCAAGGCTTCACCTTGTGTTTTCAACTTCTTTTTCTTTTCATCAATTCCTTTTATTACCGGAGTTCTTCATGGAGGCTCTACATGGTGGTTCATCAAGGATTCTCTTCATTTTTCAATTGTTCTTCAAGATTTCTCTTGAAGTTAAGATCCGCCAAGCTATACTCAAAATTAACATGGTGCTCAACACATGTTTTGTTTTCAGGAGCTCAAGTATTCTTCATCTTGCATTCCAAGGTGCAATTCCTTCTATCTTATCTTCTGAGATGGTGTTATGTCACTCTTGACAATTTCCTTCATGTTTCATGATTCATATCGTTGTCAAGAATGAGGTATTTTAAATCCATCAGTCTCTTCATTGGAGTTATCTTGTGTTATATTTCACCTAAAGCCTTCCCTAAGGAATGTTGCTATTTTGGTGCTTATTAATGACCCAAGTTATCTCTTTTCCATCTTGATGGAACAAGTTTTCATCTCTTCGTTAATCTCAAGCAATCAATTATTTCCGTTAGTGGCCGTTTGTCACCTCATAATTTTGAGATGTTTCCATAAGCCCACTACAAGCTTATTCTTTTCGTTGTTGATTTTCCAACAACTCCGTTCAATTCTTCTTTGCAAGGATGCTTTCCAAGCTCATTTGTGGCGGAAGTTGGCATTTTCTTCTTCATTCTGTTATTCCTATGATCTATCTTCTATTCTTTCTTCCGGAGGCATTGTGATGTTGCTCTTTTCACTCATCATCTCGAATTGTGAGCAGCGTGTTCTTTTCTGGCTTATCCATTTAACCGGAGTGTTGTATCATCTCTTCAATATCTTTTCATCTCATAAAGTTTTCTTCTCTTTTCTACCGGAGTGCTGTCCAAATTCTGCCATTCTTGTTCCTTGGCTATCTCATTATACCGATGTGGTCATATTCTTTTCGTTCGTGAAGCTCTTATTTCCATGTCTTTCAACCTTCAAATTCTCGTAATACTCCTTGTTCATCTTTTCTACCGGATTGTTTGCAATCTCGTTCATCTCTATTGTACTCTTTCTTTTAAATTGCTCAACCTCTCAAGGTTCGTGGTTTCACTCGTTCGTCAAAGAAGCAACTTAGTTTTACCTCTTCTCTTCCTCTTCCGTTTTCTCTCCGGTGCCATCCTAGATCTCGGGACGAGATCCTCTCGTAGTGGTGGAGTGTTGTAATGCCCCGGATCCGATGCGCCAGGTGTCCGCCAGTTATTTGCCGTTGTTGCCATGTCATTGCTTGCGTGTTGCATTTCACCATGTCATCATCTACATTTCATCTGCATGTTTTTCAAAACTTGCATCCGTTCGGGTTCCCCCGGTTCTCTCCGTTGTCCGCTCGAGTCCGACACCTGCACGCAGCGCTGCACCTCCGAAATATTATTTTATAAGTGGCATAAAAATGTTCTCGGAATGGGTTGCAACTTGTCGTGCGGTCTTATTATAGTGTAGACAGACCGCCTGCCAAGTTTCGTCGCATTCGGAGTCCATTTGATAGCCCAACCGCTAAACTTAGCGGTACTGTTGCCGGTACCTGCGTCGGACGTTTTCGGTATCCGAAAACAGTTGCCGGGCTGCATTTCTCCCCTCTCCTCTCAGCCCAACCCTCTCATCACAGCCCACCTAGGCCTGCCTAACTTTCCCCTCCGACCGGAACCGTCGGATCGCGATCCGAGGGTCCGAAAATCCCCCTAAACCCACCAAACCCTAGCCTTTGTCTATATATAGACCCCCTCGTGCCATTTTTGGCCTTCTCCTTCCTCCTCCTTGAAATCCGCGCCCCCAATCACCACCAGCCACCTTCCAGCCGCCGCCTCCTCCTCGGATCCGCCGCCGACCACCTCTCCCCGCCAATTGTCGCGTCGCCATTGGCCCGCGCCGCCGCAGCCACCGCTCTTGGCCTCTCCCGGGCCGCCACTTGTCCTTCCCACGTCGCCCACGCTCCCTGGCCACCTCCCGCGGCCCTCGCGGCCTGCACCAGGCTGCTCCGGGCCGGATCTGGGCCCGGAGGAGCCCGCGCGCCCCGTCGCCGGTTCCCCGCTCCCGCAACCGCTCGAGGGGAGCAACCCCTCGATCCAGCGCCGCCGGCTTCCCGCGCGCACCTTCCCCCGTTGCCGGACCCCGCTGCCGGCTTCCTCCGTGCGCCGACTGCCGTCGCCTCGTCCCCACCGACCTCCGCCCTCCGTCGCCGCGCCCTTCGCCGCCTCCCGTTGTCCCCGCCAACTCCGGTGACTTCGCCGTCGTCGCCGGCCGCCGCCACCGATCCGGATCCGGCGCCTGGATCAGATCCACCACCACCACCATCCAAACGCCTCCCCGCTGCACCCGGATCCCTCCGTCCCACGCCGTCTCATCCCGGTTGACTTTTCGGAGGGTAAAAAAACGTCTAAGTCCCAGTTTTCTTACATTTTCATGCCATGTTCATGCCATCACATCTCTGCATCCGTAGCTCCGTTTCGTGCGTGTAATATGTCAAATTGTTCGTCTCGACGAGTACTTCATTTCATTCCATTGCATCATTTTCATTTGAGCTCATCTTGATGCCCGAAACGCTATTGGAAGAGTGCATGTTGATGTTAATCTGCTGAAACTGTTATAACTTGCTGTTTTATCATTTTTGCCATGATTGATGTGTGCATCCTATGAGGTTGAGCTCTACATGAATGTTGAACTATGACATGCCATCTTTCCAGGGGTGTTAACCATGTATTTTTTGTGAGTTGTGTGCTGAGTGCATCGAGCTTGTAAAGTAGGGTAGTTGATGTTGCTGTTTTCCTGGCAGATTCTGTTATAATTTGTTGCTATAACTTGTATAGAGTGTATGTGTTGCACCGTTGCTCCGTTTTGAGTGTGCTCTATATGAAACTTGCTTGTTTTCGCATGTAGTTCCATATTATCATGTTGCATCCTTGTTTTGGTGTGTTTGCTTGATGTTTGGGTGCATTTTGCATCAATGCCATGCTTATCTTGTTTTGCTCATATCTTCTAGGCCGTAGCTCCGAACCTAATGAACTTTATATGTAACTTGACTAGAATTTCGTGTAGATCATCATGGTGCATCTTAACTTGCTGTTTAACAACTTGAACATAAGGTTTATTCAGTTCTGTACTAATTTCGAAATTTGCATATGAGGACTTACCGGAATTGTTATATGTTGTTTCCGGCCTCATTTAAACATGCCTTGATGTGTTGTTCTTGTTTGCATCTTCTCTTGCCGTGAGTAGCTTCATGTAGCTCGGTCATGCATCATGCTTGTTGTGCATCATGCCTTGTTCATGTGTGGTGTGTTTACCTATGTTGTGTGCTTCTTCTTGTTAGTTCCTGTTTCGTTGCGATCGTGAGGATTCGTTCGTCTACGTGTGGTTCGTCTTCGTGGTTTCATCTTCTTCATGGACTAGTTCTTCTTCCTTGCGGGATTTCAGGCAAGATGACCCCTACCCTGGATCTCACTACTATCATTGCTATGCTAGTTGCCTCGTTCTTTCACTATGCTGCGCTACCTATTACCTGTTTGTCAAGCCATCCCATGTTGCCATGAACCTCTAACCTTTGACACCTTTCCTATGCAACCCCTTTGTTTGGCTATGTTACCGCTTTGCTCAGCCCCTCTTATAGCGTTGCTAGTTGCAGGTGAAGTTGAAGATTTCTCCATGGTGGACAGGGTTTATGTGGGATATCACAATATCTCTTATATTATTAATGCATCTATATATTTGGTAAAGGGTGGAAGGCTCGGCCTTATGCCTGGTGTTTTGTTCCACTCTTACTGCCCTAGTTTCCGTCATACCGGTCTTATGTTCCCGGATTTTGCATCCCTAACGCGGTCGGGTGATTTATGGGACCCCCTTGACAGTTCGCTTTGAATAAAACTTGTCCAGCAAGGCCCAACATTGACTTTTACCATTTGCCTCACCACCACCTATCTTTTCCCTTGGGAGTCGCTCTCTCGAGGGTCATCTTTATTTCAGCCCCCCCCGGGCCAGTGCTTGTCTAAGTGCTGGTTCGAACCGAGTAGACTCCGAGGGCCCCCTCGGGGCAACTCGAGTCTGGTTTTACTCAGAGGATGTCTCATCCGGTGTTGCCACGAGCGAGATATGTGCAGCTCCTATCGGGATTGTCGGCGCATCGGGTGGCTTTGCTGGTCTTGTTTTACCATTGTCAAAATGTCTTGATGTACCGGATTCCGAGACTGATCGGGTCTTCTGGGTGAAGGTCTATTCGCCGATGATCGCGAGAGCTTGTTATGGGCTAAGTTGGGACACCCCTGCAGGGTATAAACTTTCGAGAGCCGTGCCCGCGGTTATGTGGCAGATGGGAATTTGTTAATGTCCGGTTGTAGACAACTTGACACTTGATCCGAATTAAAACGCATCAACCGCGTGTGTAGCCGTGATGGTCTCTTCTCGGCGGAGTCCGGGAAGTGAACACGGTTTCTGTGTTATGATTGGCGTAAGTAGGTGTTCAGGATCACCTCTTGATCATTGCTAGTTGACGGCCGTTCCGCTTGTACTCTTCTCGCTCTCATTTGTGTATGTTAGTCACCATATTATGCTTAGCCGCTGCTGCAACCTCACCACTTTACCCCTTCCTTTCCCATTAAGCTTTGCTAGTCTTGATACCCATGGTAATGGGATTGTTGAGTCCTCATGGCTCACGGATACTTCAAAACCAGTTTGCGGTGCCTATGTTACCGAAAGCGGTGGCGCAACCAAGCTCAAGGAGGAGCTCGGTGAAGATCTTGCCCTTTGTGTTGTTTCGTTCTAGTTGATCAGTAGTGGAGCCCAGTTGGGGTCGATCGGGGACCTTTGTCGCATTTGGGGTTCTTCTTTTATTTTGGTTCCGTAGTCGGACCTTGATTGTATCTGGATGATGTAATGCTTTATTCATGTAATTGTGTGAAGTGGCGATTGTAAGCCAACTATGTATCTCTTTCCCTTATGTATTACATGGGTTGTGTGAAGATTACCTCACTTGCGACAATGCTTTCAATGCGGTTATGCCTCTAAGTCGTGCATCGACACGTGGGAGATATAGCCGCATCGAGGGCGTTACACATAGGAGTTCGAGGGTGGGGCTACGATATAGCCCCTAGGGGCACCGCGCTCTCCGGATTCGGGGCGCGTATGTGCCTGACCGGGAAACAGTCCTTCGTCAAAGCTGAGGAATTCTAAACATTCCGGTAGTCGATTGTGTGGTTGACCAGTCTCTCGCTGTATCATGACCAATGTTGAGGATATCGCTTATCGTTATCGTCTCGGTCGGCTGGGGATTAGAGATTAATCAGAAATCGGCCAATTAATCGATTTTATCGGTCGACTATTGATAAGATATTTTTTGCAAATCCCAGGTTCCCAACACTAAAATACGCTATATTCAACACCAAAAAAATATTGGACAGAAGTGTTACCTTGATTCCTAGCATTTGAATCCTTGTATAATGACGAACAAAATAGGACAACAGTTCATATTGCGTAACAAGGTCCACAAAACACAAATAAACATAGTTTTTGCAAACATAGTGCTACGAATAGGTCCGATTTATCGGTAGATTCCCGATAAATCGCTTCTCAGAGCGATAAATCGGCCCAAAAGATAAACGGTGAAGATAAGACATTATCTTACCGGTCAACCCCCGAGTAGCGATAAATCGGAAGATTAATCGCTGAATCGGATGATTTTTTGAACAGTGATCATGATAGTCAGTTTTCGGCTTTCTCTACTGAGGTGCTCGCCCGGCCGAACCGGGGCACAATCGCAGCAGTTCTCCTGGTGCCGCGTTAGCCGATGATACGGAACGTAAGGTAGCAAAACACAGGAGCTGGGCAAACTCAACATTTGACCAAAGACATGATTCGGAGCTGATGCATATAAGGCCTAACTCGAGACGCCGAACACTCCCTGAGGTGTTCGGTCTTTATGATGACGGGCAGATCAATGCCCTAAGCCCCTAGTGTCCAGGTACACGCAAGGTCCTCTGACGCGGCCGATGCGAAAACGTTAGCCTCCTCTCTTGTATGATGAGAAACCAGGGGATGTATAGCAACAAGAGACAGTAAAAAAGGTTTATGCAGGGTCTTAATCTGAAAAGAATCCTTGCAACGGGTCCCTCTTGCGTCTGCGCCTATGTCTCCGTTGTCTTTGTATCTTTGGGCCAGGTGTAACACGCTGTTCATCTGTAAAAGAGAGGAACTTAGTTTGAAAAATGTCGTGTCAAAATGTATTTAAAACAAAGCATGAATAAATGAATGAAATTGAGCTTTTATTGGCTCCTTATTGCTCATCGCACAGCCCTTGTAAAGGGGTGTGTGGTAGCTAGAACCCCTAGCTTATTTATGCGGACTCGTCTATCCATGTCCGGGTCTTGGCGACCTTTTAATGAGATGATGCCGCGTGGACCGGGCATTTTAAGTGTAAGAGACGCGTAGTGTGGTATTGCGTTAAAGCGGAAGAAAGCTTCACGTCCCAATAGTGCTTGATGGCTACTTTTAAATGGGGCGATATGAAAGATTAGCTTTTCGCGTCGGAAGTTGTCGGATGATCCGAACACAACTTCTAGTAGTAAGGAGCCTGTGCACTTGGCGTAAGGGCCTGGCGTCACTCCTTTGAAGGAAGTGCGGCTACGTCGAATTTTAGTAAGGTCTATCCCCAACTTGCGGATTGTGTGCGGATATAGTAGGTTTAAATCGCTGCCGCCGTCCATCAGGACTTGTGTAAATTGTAGTCCGTCGATTATAGGATCCAATATCAGAGCAGTCCATCCTGCGTTTCGAATACTTCTGGAATAGTCCAGGTGGTAGAAAGTAATTGGTTTTGACATCCAATCTCGAGGTTCCGCTGGGGTGGACCGTGCGACACCTACTTTGGCGGGTGCCGCATTGTTTTTCCGTATTATCACATGAAGTGAGTTTACTGTTTTGACTTCTTGTGGGAAAGTCTTTTGTTTTCTGGCGCTCTGCTGGTGGGGTTCGTCGTCATCCTCGCTTGGCGCGTCGAGCCCCTTGTGTTCGGTGTTGAGTCGGTCGAACTGTTTGAAGACCCAACAATCTCGGTGGGTGTGGTTTGCAGGCCTTCCGGAGGTGCTGTGGATTTGACATATCCGATCCAAAATTTTGTTTAGGTTGGATAGCTCGTCACTGTTGTCCTTAAGAGGCAGTGTTTTGTTGTTCGGCCGCGAGCTTTTGAATCCGGCATTGACCGCCGTGTTCTTTGGGCTTTTTTCTTTATTTTGGCGCTGGTCCTTTCTGCGCCGTGATTTTCCGTTTCCATCTCTGATCTCGGATGTACTCGGGTCGCTGGTGCTGCATCTTGCTAGCCAGCTGTCTTCCCCCGCGCAAAAGCGGGTCATGAGGCTTGTTAGCGCGGCCATTGTTCTCGGCTTCTCTTGGCCGAGGTGTCTGGTGAGCCATTCGTCTCGGACATTATGTTTAAAAGCTGCTAAGGCTTCAACGTCCGAGCAGTCGACTATTTGGTTCTTTTTAGTAAGGAACCTGTTCCAAAATTTGCGCGCTGACTCTCCGGGCTGTTGGATTATGTGACTTAAATCGTCTGCATCCGGAGGGCGGACATAAGTCCCTTGAAAATTTGTTCTAAACGCGTCCTCGAGCTCCTCCCAACTTCCAATAGTATTTTCTGGGAGGCTTTTGAGCCAATGCCGTGCTGGCCCTTTGAGCTTGAGGGGTAGATATTTTATGGCGTGGAGATCATCTCCTCTAGCCATGTGTAATCCTCAATCCAGACTCCGGGGTCTGTTGTTCTGTCGTATGCCTCTATGTTTACGGGCTTGAATCTCGCTGGAAATTCATGATCCAGCACCTCATCGGTGAAACATAGTGGGTGTGTGGCGCCCCTGTATTTAGGCGTGCCGTCATCTTCGAACATGCGGCGTGTTGTGTTGCTTCCTGGGGCCCTCTTTTTTGGCCCATAAATGGACCTGACCGGGCCATCTGTTTTATGAGGATTATGTGTCGGCTTGTGTGCGGCGCCGCTTGTCGCTTTTGGCCTGTCATTTGGTCGTCTATCCGGCCAGGCGGCCTCTTTGCTTTTTGACTGTGGGGACTCTATGGCCTCCTCATCGAATTCTGGCAGCAGCTTGCGCTTCGGGTAGCTCTTTGTTTGGTGGCCATTGCCATATTTGTCCGCGGTATTGAGTACTTTTCTCCACCTCATTCTGAGTATGTCTTCCGCTGTTTTGAGCTTCCGTTTTTCCTTCTTCAGACTTATTGCAGTGGTGACAAGTCTTTTGTGAAGGTTCTTATGCTCCGGTGGTGAGTCCGGCGTGAGTCGTCTGGACTGTTGTTTTCGCCGGGCATGGATTGATTATCCGATTTGTCCTGTTCGGATGGTTGCTTGGTTGCATGTTCGTCGTCCACTGGTTTGCTCTGCTCTATTCCTGGGTCGTTAGGAGTGCTGTTTTTGTCGAGGCGGGATTTAGGGCGGCGTCTGCGTCGCCATTTTGGTTGTTTGTCGGCGGAATTATCCTTTGCCGCGTCCCATTGTTCCTCGTTATCGCTTCCTTTTGGGGTGTCCACCATATATACATCATGGGTTGGGGTGGCCTTCCAATGCTCGGTAGGTGCTGGTTCTTTGTAGTCTCCGACATCGCCGTCCATACCATCGATGTCTTCGGAGTCATAGTCTAGCATGTCGGTTAGATCGTCGATAGTGGCTACAAAGTGGGTGGTGGGTGGGATTTGAATTTCTTCGTCGTCCGCATCCCAACCATCCTGACCGCAGTCTGGCCAGGGCTCTCCTGATAACGAGAGATGCTTTAGTAAATTCAGGATGTTGCCAAAGGGTGAGTGCTGAAAGATGTCCGCGGCGGTGAACTCCATGATCGGCGCCCAATCGGATTCGATTGGTAGGGGCGCAGGAGGTTTGGAGTCCGGCAAGGAGTCCGGCACCTCGGAGTCACGAGCTTTATAAGGGACAAGGTCAGTATTCGGCTCCATCGCCGTAGAAGTTGCAGCTCCCAAGGCGATGTCCAGCCACCTGTCCTCGATCTGCGCGGTCGGCTCCGAACTATGGGTCAGAGCGGACTTGTATGCGGCCTCCAAGGTACTGTCCGGCGGCAGAGCTAGATCATGCCCATCGTGACAGTGCGGCGCGCTCGGCTGTGACTCGAATCCGTCGAAGATCAAGTCTCCGCGGATGTCAGCCATGAAGTTTAGGCTTCCAAACCTGACCTGATGGCCAGGGGCGTAGCTTTCGATCTGCTCCAGATGGCCATGTGAATTGGCCCGCAGTGCCAAGACGCCGAATACGAAGATCTATCCGGGGAGAAAAGTCTCACCCTGGACTGCGTTGTTGTTGATTGAAGAATCCATCCAGCCTATCGGTGATGACACAGAGGAACTCTCAATGAAAGCACCAATGTCGGTGTCAAAACCGGCGGATCTCGGGTAGGGGGTCCCAAACTGTGCGTCTAGGCAGATGGTAACAGGAGACAAGGGACACGATGTTTTTACCCAGGTTCGGACCCTCTCGATGGAGGTAAAACCCTACTCCTGCTTGATTGATATTGATGATATGGGTAGTACAAGAGTGGATCTACCACGAGATCAAGGAGGCTAAACCCTAGAAGCTAGCCTATGGTATGATTGTTGTAATGGTTGTGTCCTACGGACTAAAACCCTCCGGTTTATATAGACACCGGAGAGGGCTAGGGTTACACAGAGTCGGTTACAATGGTAGGAGATCTACATATCCGTATCGCCAAGCTTGCCTTCCACGCCAAGGAAAGTCCCATCCGGACACGGGACGAAGTCTTCAATCTTGTATCTTCATAGTCTTGGAGTCTGACTGACGATGATAGTCCGGCTGTCCGGACACCCCCTAGTCCAGGACTCCCTCGGTGGTAGTTTTATTTTGAAGAAATAGATGAACTCTCATACTTCACTTAGATTATTTTGAGAGTCATTAATAGCATGGTAATTTGCTTAATGTTAATATACTTGGTATTCAAGATATGTGAAACTTTCTTTTGAGTGCGTTGAATACTAAGATAAGTTTGATGCTTGATAATTGTTTTGAGATATGAAGATGGTAATATTAGAGTCATGCTAGTTGAGTAGTTGTAAATTTAAAGAATACTTGTGTTGAAGTTTGTGATTCCCGTAGCATGCACGTATGGTGAACCGTTATGAGATGAACTCGGAGCATGATTTATTTATTGATTGTCTTCCTTATGAGTGGCGGTCGGGGACGAGCGATGGTCTTTTCCTACCTATCTATCGCCCTAGGGCGTAATACTTTGCTTTGATAACTTCTAGATTTTTGCAATAAGTATATGAGTTCTTTATGACTAATGTTGAGTCCATGGATTATACACACTTTTTCCCATCCTTCCACCATTGCTAGCCTCTCTAATACCGCACACTTTTTGCCGGTATTGTCACATCCCAGGTTCTGACAATGCCTAGTGCATGCATTAGAGTGTTGCATCATGTTTAAATTTCATGAAACTTGAAATGGGGATTGTTTAAACCCTAGCATCAAATGAATTCAACTAGGGTCAAAATAAGATCTTTTTCATTGAACTCAAAATGCCCTCTAAAAATGTTCAACATTTCTGGTTTGAGGTGAAAGCATCTACCAAAAATGGTATATATTTTAGCAGGACATATTGGGCTCTGAATTAAATCATACTCTATTTGCATTTGGGCATTTAAATGCTATAAAATATTCCAAGTGCCCAAATAATTCTGAAAATAAGTGTAGGCTGTTGGAAATAATCTAAATAGAGCCTCTGATTATTTTCAGGATTTTTAAAGATTCCTAAGTATTTTTAATAAAGCCCTAAATTTACAGAATAATAGAAAACAGAACAGAAAATAAAACAGAGCAGAAAACCTACCTGTCCAGCCTGGCCGGCCCAGCTGGCAGCCCACCTGGCGGCCCAGCCCACCACCGCCACCCCTCTGTCGTCTTCCTCCCAGCGCCCGGTGGCGGGCGTGGTCGCCAGCCAGGCCAGCTCTGCTTCCACCGCGACACCCGACTCTTGAGGCGCCACGGAGGCGCCACGCACCTCCTGCCTCTCTCCCTCACTCTCTCCCGAGCTCTCTCCCTCCCTGCTCTCTCCCTCTCGTGTTCGAGCGCTTGTTGTCGCCATCGGCGCTGTCCTTGTGACCACCGCCACCCTCGCCCCACCGATGCCTCCAGAAGAACCGCCGCGCCTTCTTCTTCGTCTCCACCAACCCATGTGACGCCGGAAGCCTCGGAGCACCGTCCCCGACGTCTTCTTCCTCCTCGGGCCACCGAGATCGCCGGCGACCTCCCGTCGTCACCAGCCCCTCACCGAGCCCGCCGTTCGCCTCGTCACCACCGCAGTGAGCTCCTGCCCCTGTTCCCCTTCTCCGCTCCCTCTCTCGCACGCCGTAGCTGCTGCACCGCATTCACCCGCACGCGCCGCCGTCTGACCACGTCGCCGGCGTTGCTCCGGTGACCATATGGTCCCGGGCTTAAGCCCATTGTACTCCCCGCATCGCGTAGGAGCCGTAGGTGCTAGCGCCGCCCCACCTAGGCCACTGCAGCAACGAGCCCGAGCTCGACCGAGCTTCGGCCGCCACCGAGCTCATCGCCGGCGCTTCTCCGATCACTCCCCGGCCGCGCCACCACCATGGCTGGATGCGGACGAGCGTCCGCATCCGTGGCTGTGCTCTCCGCCAAGCAGCGCCAGAGGCGAATCCCGTGCCGCTCCGCCGCGTCTGGACTCGCCGGCGGCTAGACGCCGGCGGGTTTGACCCGCTGACCGTCGACTTGCGGGCCCAGGTTGACCCCCCTGGGTCGCTGACGTGTGGGCCCAGGCCCCTATTTAATTACTGTTAGTTTAGTTAGTGCTAATTAACTTAGTTAACCCACTGACTGGCTGACATGTGGGCCCAGCCCTGCTGACATTTTAGTTAGCGTTAGCTTAGGGCTAATTAACTCCGTTAATTAAGCGAGACAACGACGTATGGGCCCCTTGGTCGAGGTTTGACCGGGCGCCTGTTGACTTGCTGACGTCATGATGATGTCAGACTGACGCAGTAACTTATTTTCTGGATTTATTTTTATTTAAGAAATTCCAGAAAATAACCAAAAACTTCTAAAACTCATAGAAATTCAACTGTAACTCCAAATGAGATAAATTATATATGAAAAATGATCAGAAAAATCCAATCTATCCATCTGTAATATTTTCATGCATGTTAGAACAACTTACAGCTGCTGTTTAGCACAAATCATATTAATGGCATTTAAACCTTCACATATGGAGTTTGAATTTGAACCTAGGGTTCAAACCAACTTCATTTAACCTGCTGCTAGTTGCATTAGCTCAAACCACTTCATTTTACCATGTCATGATCATGCATCATATTGTGCATTGCATTGATTGTGTTTTTTCTCTGTTGCCGGTATTTGTCCCCTCTCGATAGACGTGGTTTCGACGATGAGATCGATGACACTGATGAAGAGCTATATTATCTTCAGAAGTGCCAGGCAAGCAAAACCCCCTTGTTCATTCCGATACAATCCCACTCTCTCGCTCCTGCTCTCTTTTACTGCATTAGGACAACAACGATTCATTTGTCACTTGCTACGGTAGCTGAACCCTTTATCCTTTGCATGACCTGTCATTCCACAGTAAATAGATGAAACCCACTAGCATGAGTAGGAGTTCTTTGAGCCCTGTTGTGCCTACTCATACATGCTTGTTTGTCATGCCTGCTCTTGCTTAGAGTTGAGTGGGTCGATTCATCGAGGATGAATCGGAGGTGTGTGAACATGTCCTACTATGTGTGAGCTAAGTGTGTGAACACGATTTGGTAAAGGTAGCGATGAGAGGCCATGTAGGAGTACATGGTGGGTTGTCTCATTGCGGCCGTCCTCAGGAACTGAGTTACGTGTTTGTGATCCATGATTCAGCTACTATCACGCATTGGGCCCGAAACCAATGGACCCTCTCGGCTTCTTAATCACCCTTGTCCTCTGTCCGGGAGTTGCAAGTAGTTTACGGTGTTTGTAGTATCTTTGGAGGCCGTGCTTGCGCTGACCGTAAGGGGTGGGCTGTGATCACGGTAGGCACGTGGCACAGTGTCTGGGCGCCCGTTTGGTGTCTCGGGAACCCTGCTCACATCGTTTGGGGCTGTGAGCGAAACTTGGCCGAACTCCTCATAGATGGAACCCAAATAGGCGATAAACCTGGACTAGGGACTTGAGTGTTTAGGTAGGTCGTGGTGACAACCACGTTGGGCTTCGCTTGAAGGTTGCAGTACATGTCGTGTAAACGGCGGTAAGTGGTGAGCGTGTGTGAAGAAGTACACCCCTGCAGGATTAACATCATCTATTCGAATAGCCGTGTCCGCGGTAAAGGACTTCTGGGTTGCCTATAACAGTTCATAGACAAGTGAAAGTGGATACTCTAAAATGTGCAAGATAAGCGTGAGTGCTATGGATGGCGTTCTCATAGGGAGACGGGAGCGGATCCATAGTGGTGTATTGATATGGTGAATATGTGGACTCGTGTGCGCCACCTCAAAAGAGTTACTTGCGATCGTAGTTTAGGATAGCCACCGAGTCAAAGCTGGCTTGTCTTTGTTAAACTCCACCATCCCTTTGTTGATAATGATGCATATGTAGATAGTTACGATGTAAGTCTTCTTTGGGTACATTTGTACTCACGTTTGCCTATTTTATGTTTTTGCGAGAGAGACTTGGTCTCGCTAATAGTTCCACGTGGACTTGACGTTTAGCTTGTTACCTCAGCTACGATCTTGTGCCTCGGCAGATCTGGTAGATAGTCGGGCTTCTAAGCCTTTTTCATTTGTAGTATGCGTACTCGGACATGCTAGCTTCCACTTGTGCTTTGATTTGTATGCTTCAATGTTGGGTCGTGAGACCCATGTTTGTAATATCTCGCTCCTCGGGCCTAATGAATAAATACTTGAGTCGTAGAGTCATGTTGTGATGCCATGTTGTATTTGCACATATCGAGCATATTGTGTGTATGTTATTGAAATGCTTGGTATGTGTGGGATCGACTATCTAGTTGTTTATCTTTAGTAGCCTCTCTTACGGAAATGTCTCCTAGTGTTTCCACCGAGCCATGGTAGCTTGCTCTGCTCCGGAACACTTAGGCTGGCCGGCATGTGTCCTTCTTCGTTCTGTATGCATCCCTTCAGGAAATGTCACGCGATGAATACCGAGTCTGTTAGCCGCTACAGCCCGGTTCACGGAGTCTGCTAGCCAGTGCTACAGACTGGATTCACTTTCGTGATGACCGACACGTTCGATCTTTGGGTCATGGATGCTGTCCTGTAAGTCTGTGCCACTTTGGGTTTACGACTAGCCATGTCAGCCGGGCTCCTTATCATATGGATGCTAGCGACACTATCATATCGTGTGCCAAAAGGCTCAAACGGTCCGGGCAAAGGTAAGGCGACACCGTGGGAATACCGTGCGTGAGGCCGCAAAGTGATATGAGGTGTTACATGCTAGATCGATGTGGCATTGAGTCGGGTCTGACAGCTTTGGTATCGAGCTTATTGCTGTGGGATTACCAAGCCAAAGCGGTGAAGTTGAGTCTAGTAATGCTTTAGTTATATGTAGGGGAATTGATTGTGGGAAGGGAACGTAAGGCTCTTTTTACTCCTTATACCTCATGGCCTTCTGATCTGAGTCAACCTCTTCTTTTCTACGGGGATTAAGAATTAGGCCTTCTCATCTATCTATTAGGATGACGTGTTACTAAACCATAGACCTATAGAATTGTTAGTTTCAAATCTCAGTTCAGCTTTTACGACTTCCGTATGTTCATAATTGTTGATCTCGAAACCTTGATATTGTGCTTCTGAGTGGCTATGCCACCATTTTTGTAGTATGTCTCCAAACTTTTTGAGCATTTACAGCCGTTATGCTGTCCGAGTCATCCTAGGTTTCTAAACAATCTGATGCACTTGCAAATCCTTTCCCTCTGGTTTTGATGTTCCTTTGGGCCAGGTTAATCACACTAATGCTGAGTTGAGGTATTCTATTGCCTCGACATATATGTTGGAATTATTATTATGACCTAGGTGTCTTAGGGGATCATCTAGTAGTCTAGCCATGTTTTGTGTTCCCGGTGTGATGATTCTGGCCACCATTCTTGAAAGCATCCCGTGATGCCATTTAGTAGTAAGTATTCTACTCCTGGGTTCTTGACCCAAGATTCACTCTACTTACCTCGTGTTGATAGTGTTGCTAGTTCCTTTAAGTTACTAATAACCTTTGCGATAGTCCTCGAGGTCCGTGGTATTTCCTTGTTCCAAATACTATGAACCGCTTATGGCAGAAGTTTGTTGGATCAAAAGATCACAACAGGTGTGCTCTTGATGAGTTCTCCATTTTATATTGTGACTCTGCCAGTTCTACCTTTCCGCATGGATTATCCGAAAGAAATTTGTTGAACCTGGTTCGACATACTAATCTATGCATCCACAACTCAGAAAATCATATGTTTCTTTTGAGTTGTCCCTCTTTAGTTGTATCCTGACCTTCGTCTATTGATTGATAGTCAGGAGTAGTCGTGCATTCGTGTTCATCGATGCCTATTACTCTTGTGGCCCGTCAAGCCATTCTATTCCAGAATGACTAGGAGAAACAAACTCCAGTACCTCATCCATATCCAGGATTGGGTCAAAGCAATTGTACTTCGCAGATCAAAATGCTAATCCAGCTTTTGTTCTGTTCTACCTTGGAGTATTACCATCTTTATATCAAGAATGTCATGGGAATTGCACACCATCCTATGAACTCTTGATACAGTGATACTTCTCGCCATCATTATTCATTCCTCGGTCCCGTGTTGTCACAACCGGAATGCCGACAAGTGAATTGTGGTGTGTGAAATCAATACTGCTAGCAACTCCGTTGCTTGGTAGTTAAATGGACGATAACCTCAATCTTAGCGTGTTGATTATTGAATCATCATCCCAGGATTGATCGTGCTACCTAGTCCTTATTTCTGGTGCACTCTTCGATCAATGAGTTAGGATCTTGTCAAACCCTCGCTCTTTTGATCATATCATCTTGCCCTGAAAAGCAAGATTGTTCTCGAGCTTAGTAACATAGCGGTGGTTCGTGATGTTCCAAATATCTTCTCGGAAGTATTACCGGGTTGTCACCTGGCCGCTATGTTGAGTTCGTGATCAAGTTGGTTTTCTTATAAATCACTCCTTCTCCAAGAATCTGTGTTGGATACCCCTGAGCTAGTTGGCTAAGCTGAACAACAACTTGGAGAGTTGGAAGATAAAAGCTTGTCTGACCTAGTTCGCGTTAAGGGATATCTTGTGTGTGTGTTGAAGAAAGATGATATCTTCACCAATTGATCCTCGAGACCGGTTGTTGGAGCTATTGTCTTGCCAAAAAAAACTTTGATTTGAGTGTGGGCTATTCTCAAATCAAATCAGAACCAATGATGTTCATAATGTTGTCTTGCTCGTGGATTTTCCTCGAGCATACACCATTATGTCTTTTGGGTCTGACCAATACTATCACCTTGTTCACATAGTTATGGGATCCCATCTCCATGGGAATCTGGATGAATTGTTGTTGAGCCCATCGACAACATCCTTGTCTTCTCCATAGTTTTGTTGAACATTAAGCTAGTATTGGAAACTTCTCAAAGCATTTGTTCATCCTAGCTCATGAAGCTTATGTTCGGATGTAATAAGTGACTTCCTCTAGTTCATGTGCATTTGATGCAAGTTGCCGCCGTGGATTCGAGAAAGTCAATGTTGCTTCCTTTGGAATCATCCCAAATCATTCATGCATACGTGCGAAGTATTCTGTGGTTCGGAGACTTGCAACCTCCATTCTATATGTATTCCTAGCACACCAAGCCACTGATTGATTTGTTCAAGGAGAAGAAGTTCCTTCATAACAACTAGTCATGACTTATGTTAGGACTTCGTTATCCTCGATGATGGTTCCCAACCTGAACTCGGTAGTGTTTTATTATAAGACTACTAGGTGGTCGTGCTTGTCTTGGACAGCGTGTTCACACATGTTTGTAGCAGAACTAGCTCATGTTTTGGAGCTTACTACCGTAGTCCATTTCCCGAGAATCTCGCAACGTCTTCTCGTCAATTTGAGTTGCAAACTTTCATTTTACTTTCTAGACTCAATGAGTCTAGATTATTCTGACACCAACCAGATCTGAATCTCAGGCAGATATGATGGTTGGAACATTTCCCAAGAATTATATTAATGGTCTCTCTGTAACCCGGTAAAATGGATGTCGTGGCCAACACACCCAGCCGGAAGACCTGTTATTGTAAAAATCTTGATTGAAGAAGTTGGCCACCTCTCCATAAGGACTTCGTAGGAATTATTCCCTATTTGTGTGCGTTATGATTTCTGTGCTCCCGACGTCCGACCTGTTACTTGATGTTCTAGATATCAAACCATATCTATGAATGGGATATGCTAGCACATCAAGGAGAACATTAGAAGCGGAGTGCTAAATGTCTCTCGGTCGATCATCCAGATTTTGTCCCCTTGGTCTCGCTAAGGTGAAATCTGAGAAGGTGTTATCTTCCTTTGCATCTGCATCATCCATCACCATTCATCATGGTAGTACGTTGTGTTACTAGGATCCTTGACACGGATATTGGTAAAACCTTGATGAATATGGAAATGCTCAAGTTCTTGAGAGCACGCACAAGCGCTAGGTGTTATCATCGGCACTAAACTGGGCTTGCTCACAGTTCCTCGGTTATGCTATAACTTCTCAAACAGTGGAATCACTCTCTACTGTTAAGCTTCTCCCAGTTACTAAAATCATCCATTGTGTTTTCCTCAACAAGGTAATCCACATCATCCATACTAGTCCGGGTATGTCATTCTTCCGGACTCCTTCAAATGATCGATTATGAATTGCCTTAGGCTGGCATAAAGAGTTTCAGTGATCTATGAATCAAAGGTAATTCTTTTGCCACTTTAGGGGATATATCCACGAATTGCCTTCCTCTAAGATGTCTCGCTGTGGTATCATGGCAACTCAAATCTTCGCTACGTTGACAACCGTTCACCACCCTCTTAGGTGTGGAATTGTTTTCTATCTAGTGAAGTTCCGTCGTCTGTTCCACTCCACTCCTCTAGATGCGTGCTTCGTGTCTCAGCTCGAGAGATATTTTTATGACTCACCCCGTGAGTTGGTCCTAAGTTGTTTGATCTTCGAGAAGATCGACCCTTCTAGAGTTTCTTTCCCTCTCGTTGTCATGTTGGTAGGAGTTCCAGGAGCAAGACATCGAGACAATGATGGTGATCGAATCAACGTTCATTTGAAGTGCAACTTGGATCGTGAAGATTATATTAGCTTGCGCTTTCCTTTCATCTTACCCTACGCCTGAATCTCGGGTCCAGATTCTTGTTTAGTGGGGGTGAGCTGTCACATCCCAGGTTCTGACAATGCCTAGTGCATGCATTAGAGTGTTGCATCATGTTTAAATTTCATGAAACTTGAAATGGGGATTGTTTAAACCCTAGCATCAAATGAATTCAACTAGGGTCAAAATAAAATCTTTTTCATTGAACTCAAAATGCCCTCTAAAAATGTTCAACATTTCTGGTTTGAGGTGAAAGCATCTACCAAAAATGGTTTATATTTTAGCAGGACATATTGGGCTCTGAATTAAATCATACTCTATTTGCATTTGGGCATTTAAATGCTATAAAATATTCCAAGTGCCCAAATAATTCTGAAAATAAGTGTAGGCTGTTGGAAATAATCTAAATAGAGCCTCGATTATTTTCAGGATTTTAAAGATTCCTAAGTATTTTAATAAAGCCCTAAATTTACAGAATAATAGAAAGCGAGCAGAAAATAAAAGCAGCAGAAAACCTACACTGTCACACACTGTCAGCTGGCGGCCCGGTGGCAGCCCACTGGCGGCCCAGCCCACCACCGCCACCCTCTGTCGTCTTCCTCCCGGCGCCCGATGGCGGGCGTGGTCGCCCAGCCTTGCGCCGCCTGCTTCCACCGCGACGCCCCGACTCTTCTGAGAGCGCCACGGAGATGCCACGCACCTCCCTGCCTCTCTCCCTCACTCTCTCCCGAGCTCTCTCCCTCCCCTGCTCTCTCTCCCTCTCGTGCCCGAGTGCAGCCGTCGCCACCGACGCTGTCCGCCGCAGCCACCGGCCACCCCTCGCCCCACCGATGCCTCCAGAAGAACCGCCGCGCCTTCTTCTTCGTCTCCACCAACCCATGTGACGCCGGAAGCCTCGGAGCGCCGTCCCCGACGTCTTCTTCCTCCTCGGGCCACCGAGATCGTTGGCGACCTCCCGTCGTCACCAGCCCCTCCCCGAGCCCGCCGTTCGCCTCGTCGCCACCGCAGTGAGCTCCTACCCCTGTTCCCCTTCTCCGCTCCCTCTCTCGCACGCCGTAGCTGCTGCACCGCATTCACCCGCACGCGCTGCCGCCTGACCACGTCGCCGGCGTTGCTCCAGTGACCATATGGTCCTGGGCTTGAGCCCCTCCCCGCATCGCGTAGGAGCCGTAGGTGCTAGCGCCGCCACACCTAGGCCACTGCAGCAACGAGCCTGAGCTCGACCGAGCTTCGGCCGCCGCCGAGCTCATCGCCGGCGCTTCTCCGATCACTCCCCGGCCGCGCCACCACCATGGCTGGATGCGGACGAGCGTCTGCATCCCATAGCTGTGCTCCGCGCGCCAAACGGCGCCCTGTAGGCGAATCCCGTGCCGCTCCGCCGCGTCTGGACTCGCCGGCGGCTAGACGCCGGCGGGTTTGACCCGCTGACCGTTGACTTGCGGGCCCAGGTTGACCCCCTGGGTCGCTGACGTGTGGGCCCAGGCCCCTGTTTAATTACTGTTAGTTTAGTTAGTGCTAATTAACTTAGTTAACCCACTGACTGGCTGACATGTGGGCCCAGCCCTGCTGACATTTTAGTTAGCGTTAGCTTAGGGCTAATTAACTCCGTTAATTAAGCGAGACAACGGCGTATGGGCCCCTTTGGTGAGGTTTGACCGGGCGCCTGTTGACTTCTTGACGTCATGATGATGTCGGTGACGCGATAACTTATTTTCTGGATTTATTTTTATTTAAGAAATTCCAGAAAATAACCAAAAACTTCTAAAACTCATAGAAATTCAACCGTAACTCCAAATGAGATAAATTATATATGAAAAATGATCAGAAAAATCCAATCTATCCATTTGTACCATTTTCATGCATGTTAGAACAACTTACAGCTGCTGTTTAGCAAAAATCATATTAATGGAATTTAAACCTTCACATATGGAGTTTGAATTTGAACCTAGGGTTCAAACCAACTTCATTTAACCTGCTGCTAGTTGCATTAGCTCAAACCACATCATTTTACCATGTCATGATCATGCATCATATTGTGCATTGCATTGATTGTGTTTTTTCTCTGTTGCCGGTATTTGTCCCCTCTCGATAGACATGGTTTCGACGATGAGATCGATGACACTGATGAAGAGCTATATTGTCTTCAGAAGTGCCAAGCAAGCAAAACCCCCTTGTTCATTCCGATACAATCCCACTCTCTCGCTCCTGCTCTCTTTTACTGCATTAGGACAACAACGATTCATTTGTCACTTGCTCCGGTAGCTGAACCCTTTATCCTTTGCATGACCTGTCATTCCACAGTAAATAGATGAAACCCACTAGCATGAGTAGGAGTTGTTTGAGCCCTGTTGTGCCTACTCATACATACTTGTTTGTCATGCACTGCTCTTGCTTAGAGTTGAGTCGGTCGATTCATCGAGGATGAATCGGAGGTGTGTGAACATGTCCTACTATGTGTGAGCTAAGTGTGTGAACAAGATTTGGTAAAGGTAGCGATGAGAGGCCATGTAGGAGTACATGGTGGGTTGTCTCATTCGGCCGTCCTCGAGGAACTGAGTTACGTGTTTGTGATCCATGATTCAGCTACTACCACGCATTGGGCCCGAAACCAATGGACCCTCTCGGCTTCTTAATCACCCTTGTCCTCTGTCCGGGGAGTTGCAAGTAGTTTACGGTGTTTGTAGTATCTTTGGAGGCCGTGCTTGGTGCTGGCCGTAGGGGTGGGCTGTGATCACGGTAGGCACGTGTACAGTGTCTGCAGGCGCCCGTTTGGTGTCTCGGGAACCCTGCTCACATCGTTTGGGGCTGTGAGCGAAACTTGGCGGAACTCCTCATAGATGGAACCCAAATAGGCGATAAACCTGGACTAGGGACTTGAGTGTTTAGGTAGGTCGTGGCCGACACCCACGTTGGGCTTCGCTTGAAGGTTGCGAGTACATGTCGTGTGGCGGCGGTAAGTGATGAGGCGTGTGTGAAGAAGTACACCCTGCGGGGTTAACATCATCTATTGAATAGCCGTGTCATGGTAAGGACTTACGGGTTGCCTATAACAGTTCATAGACAAGTGAAAGTGGATACTCTAAAATGTGCAAGATAAGCGTGAGTGCTATGGATGGCGTTCTCGTGAGGGAGGCGGGGCGGATCCATAGTGGTGTATTGATATGGTGAATATGTGGACTCGTGTGCATACCTAAAAGAGTTACTTGCGATCGTAGTTTAGGATAGCCACGAGTCAAAGCTGGCTTTCTGCTGTTAAACTCCACCATCCCTTTGTTGATAATGATGCATATGTAGATAGTTACGATGTAAGTCTTCTTTGGGTACATTTGTACTCACGTTTGCCTATTTTATGTTTTTGCAGAGAGACTTCAGTCTCGCTAATAGTTCCACGTGGACTTCGACGTTTAGCTTGTTACCTCAGCTACGATCTTGTGCCCTCGGCAGGATCTGGTAGATAGTCAGGCTTCTAAGCCTTTTTCATTTGTAGCTGTCTGTACTCAGACATGCTAGCTTCCACTTGTGCTTTGATTTGTATGCTCTGAATGTTGGGTCGTGAGACCCATGTTTGTAATATCTCGCTCCTCGGAGCCTAATGAATAAATACTTGAGTCGTAGAGTCATGTTGTGATGCCATGTTGTATTTGCACATATCGAGCATATTGTGTGTATATTCTTGAAATGCTTGGTATGTGTGGGATCGACTATCTAGTTGTTTATCTTTAGTAGCCTCTCTTACGGAAATGTCTCCTAGTGTTTCCACGAGCCATGGTAGCTTGCTCTTGCTCGGAACACTTAGGCTGGCGGCATGTGTCCTTCTTCGTTCTGTATGCATCGCCGGGAAATGTCACGCGATGAATACCGAGTCTGTTAGCCGCTATAGCCGGTTCACGAGTCTGCTAGCCCGTGCTACAGCACTGGATTCACTTTCGTGATGACCAAACACGTTCGATCTTTGGGTCATGGATGCTGTCCTGTAAGTCATGCCACTTTGGGTTTACGACTAGCCATGTCAGCCGGGCTCCTTATCATATGGATGCTAGCGACACTATCATATCGTGTGCCAAAAGCGCATAAGCGGTCCCGGGCAAAGGTAAGGCGACACCGGTAGAATACCGTGCGTGAGGCCGCAAAGTGATATGAGGTGTTACATGCTAGATCGATGTGGCATTGAGTCGGGGTCCTGACAGGTATCATACACCCACCATATACCTTCCTCAAAACAGCCACCATACCTACCTATCATGGCATTTCCATAGCCATTCCGAGATATATTGCCATGCAACCTTCCACCGTTCCGTTTATTATGACACGCCCATCATTGTCATATTGCTAGCATGATCATGTAGTTGACATCATATTTGTGGCAAAGCCACCGTTCATAATTCTTCCATACATGTCACTCACGATTCATTGCATATCCCGGTACACCGTCGGAGGCATTCATATAGAGTCATACTTTGTTCTAAGTATCGAGTTGTAATTGTTGAGTTGTAAGAAAAATAAAAGTGTGATGATCATCATTATTAGAGCATTGTCCCAAGTGAGGAAAGGATGATGAGACTCTGGACGAAAAAAATAAAAGAGGCCAAAGAATCCCAAATAATAAAAAAAGAGGCCAAAAAAAGAGAGAGAGAGAGAGAGAAAAGGACCAAATAAAAAATGAGAGAAAAAGAGAGAAGGGACAATGCTACTATCCTTTTACCACACTTGTGCTTCAAAGTAGCACCAAGATATTCATGATAGAGAGTCTCCTATGTTGTCACTTTCATATACTAGTGGGAATTTTTCATTATAGAACTTGGCTTGTATATTCCAATGATGGGCTTCCTCAAAATGCCCTAGGTCTTCGTGAGCAAGCAAGTTAGATGCACACCCACTTAGTTTCTTTTGTAGAGCTTTCGTATACTTATAGCTCTAGTGCATCCGTTGCATGGGAATCCCTACTCACTCACATTGATATCTATTGATGGGCATCTCCATAGCCCGTTGATAAGCCTAGTTGATGTGAGACTATCTTCCCTCTTTTTGTCTTCTCCACAACCACCATTCTATTCCACATAGTGCTATATTCATGGCTCACGCTCATGTATTGCGTGAAGATTGAAAAAGTTTTGAGAATGTTAAAGTATGAAACAATTGCTTGGCTTGTCATCAGGGTTGTGCATGATTTAAATACTTTGTGTGGTGAAGATAGAGCATAGCCAGACTATATGATTTTGTTGGGATGAACTTTCTTTTGCCATGCTATTTTGAGAAGACATGATTGCTTTGATTAGTATGCTTGAAGTATTATTATTTTTATGTCAATATGAACTTTTGTCTTGAATCTTTCAGATCTGAATATTCATATCACAATTAAGAAGATTTACATTAAAATTATGCCAAAGTATCCTCCGCATCAAAAATTCTTTTTGTCATTTACCTACTCGAGGGCGGCAGGAATTAAGCTTGGGGATGCTTGATCGTCTCCAACGTATCTATAATTTTTGCTCCATGCAATATTATCTCTTGTTTTACATAATCTTGGGCTTTATTATCCACTTTTATATTATTTTAGGACTAACCTATTAAGCGGAGGCCCATCCAGATTCTTTGTTTTATGCCTATTTGGTGTTTGAAGAAAAGGAATATCAGACGGAGTCAAAACGGAATGAAATCAACTGGAGAAGTTATTTTTGGAAGGAAAGCAACCCAGGGAACTTCGAGTGCACGTCAGGGGAGATACGGGCTGCCCACTAGGGTGGGGGCACGCCCACCACCCCAGGCACGCCCCCTACCTCGTGGGGCCCCCGTAGCTCCACCGACGTACTCCTTTCACCCATATATATACCTACGTACCCTAAAACTTCCAGAACAGAAGATAGATCGGGAGTTCCGCCGCCGCAAGCCTCTGTAGCCACCAAAAACCTCTTCTGGAGGGGGAACCCATCACCGGTGGCCATCTTCATCATCCCGGCGCTATCCATGACAAGGAGGGAGTAGTTCACCCTCGGGGCTGAGGGTATGTACCAGTAGCTATGTGTTTTATCTATCTCTCTCTCGTGTTCCATCTATGGCACGATCTTGATGTATCCCGAGCTTTGCTATTGTAGTTGGATCTTATGATGTTTCTCCCCCTCTACTCTCTTGTGATGAATTGAGTTTCCCCTTTGAAGTTATCTTATCGGATTGAGTCTTTTATGAGAACACTTGATGTATGTCTTACCGTGATTATCTATGGTGACAATGGGATATCATTTGCCACTTGATGTATGTTTTGGTGATCAACTTGCGGGTTTCTTGACATTGGGAACCTATGCATAGGGGTTGGCACACGTTCTTGACTCTCCGATAGAAACTTTGGGGCACTCTTTGAAGTACTTTGTGTTGGTTGGATGAATCTGAGATTGTGTGATGCGTATCGTATAATCATGCCCACGGATACTTGAGGTGACAATGGAGTATCTAAGTGACATTAGGGTTTTGGTTGATTTGTGTCTTAAGGTGTTATTCTAGTACGAACTCTTTTATAGATTGATCCGAAAGAATAACTTTGAGGTGGTTTCATACCCTACCATAATCTCTATGTTTGTTCTCCGCTACTAGTGGCTTTGGAGTGACTCTTTGTTGCATGTTGAGGGCTTGTTATATGATCTATCTATGTTATTATTGTTGAGAGAACTTGCACTAGTGAAAGTATGAACCCTAGGCCTTGTTTCCTATCATTGCAATACCGTTTATGCTCACTTTTATCACTTTTTACCTTGCTGTTTTTATATTTTCAGATTACAAATACCTTTATCTACTATCTATTTCGCACTTGTATCACCATCTCTTCGCCGAACTAGTGCACCTATAAAACTTACCATTATATTGGGTGTGTTGGGGACACAAGAGACTCTTTGTTATTTGGTTGCAGGGTTGCTTAAGAGAGACCATCTTCATCCTATGCCTCCTACGGATTGATAAACCTTAGGTCATCCACTTGAGGGAAATTTGCTACTGTCCTACAAACTTGTGCACTTGCAGGCCCAACAACGTCTACAAGAAGAAGGTTGTGTAGTATACATCAATGGTGCAATGAATCAAGAGTGACATGTATGAAAAATAATGCATGGTGGCTTTGCCACAAATACGATGTCAACTACATGATCAAGCAATGGCAATATGACAAAAGTAAAGTATGTCATGATGATAAACAGAACGGTGGAAAGTTGCATGGCAATATATCTCGGAATGGCTATGGAAATGCCATAATAGGTAGGTATGGTGGCTATTTTGAGGAGTATATAAGGAGGTTTATGTGTGATAGAGTGTATCGTATCACGGGGTTTGGATGCACCGGCGAAGTTTGCACCAACTCTCAAGGTGAGAAAGGGCAATGCACGGTACCGAAGAGGCTAGCAATGGCGGAAAGGTAAAAGTGCGTATAATCCAGGGACTCAACATTAGTCAAAAGAACTCATATACTTATTGCAAATTTAGAAGTCATCAAAAATCAAGTACTACGCGCATGCTCCTAGGGGGATAGATTGGTAGGAAAAGACCATCGCTCGTCCCCGACCGCCACTCATAAGGATGCACAAGCCAGGTACACTTCATGTTTCAAATTTGTTACACAACTTTAACCATACATGCATGCTACAGGACTTGCTAACTTCAACACAAGCATTCTTTAAATTCATAATCACCCAACTAGCATGACTTTAATATCACTACCTCCATATCACAAAACAATTATCAAGTATCAAATTGATCATAGCATCCCATTCACTTCCTATGATAGTTTTTATTATACCCAACTTGGATGCCTACCATTATAGGACGAATTTTATAACCATAGAAAATACCATGCTGTTCTAAAATACTCTCAAAATAATATAAGTGAAGCATGAGAGACTAGCAATTTCTTCAAAATTAAGTCACCACCGTGCTCTAAAAGATATAAGTGTAGCACTAGAGCAAAAACTATCAAGCTCAAAAGATATAAGTGAAGCACATAGAGTATTCTAGCCAATTCTAATCAAATAGGCTTCTCCCAAAAGGTGTGTACATCAAGGATGATTGTGGTAAACTAAAAAGCAAAGACTAGTATAATACACGATGCTCCAAGCAAAACACATATCATGTGGCGAATAAAAATATAGCTCCAAGTAAAGTTACCAATGAAGGAAGACGAAAGAGGGGATGCCTTCCCGGGGCATCCCCAAGCTTAGGCTTTTGGCTATCCTTGAATATCTTGGGGTGCCATGGGCATCCCCAAGATTAGGCTCTTTCCACTACTTATTCCATAGTCCATAAAAGCTTTACCCAAAACTTGAAAACTTCACAACACAAAACTCAATAGGAAATCTTATAAGCTCCGTTAGTGAAAGAAAACAAAACGACCACATAAGGTACTGCAATGAACTCATTCTTTATTTTGTTGGTGTTAAACCTACTGTAATCCAACTTCTCTATGGTTTATAAGCTAATTTACTAGCCATAGATGCATCGAAATAAGCAAACAACACACGAAAAACAGAATCTGTCGAAAACAGAACAGTCTGTAGCAATCTGTAACTAACGCAAACTTCTAGAACTTTAAAAATCCTAACAAAATAGGAAGTCCTGTACAATTTGTTTATTGATCATCAGCACAAAGAATCAAGGAAAAAGCACGTTTGTGTGATTTAACAAAACTAAATTCTTGCGTGCAAAGTTTCTGTTTTTCAGCAGAATCAAATCAACTATCATCATAGGTTATCCTATAGGTTCTACTTGGCACAAACACTAATTAAAAGATAAAAACACATCTAAACAGAGAGTATATGCAAGATTTATTACTAAATAGGAACAAAAACAAAAAACACAAAGAAAATTGGGTTGCCTCCCAACTAGCGCTATCGTTTAACGCCCCTAGCTAGGCATAAAAGCGAAGATAGATCTAAGTAGTGCCATCTTTGATTTTCAGTTTTTTAGCGGAGTCATGCTCGAATCCGGGAGGTTCTTTTCGCTTCCCTTCATACTCGGAAATTTTTAGATCTAAAGAATCCAGCCGCTTATTGCAAAGAGTAATTAACATATTCATGCGGTGAAGATTTCCGGTAACACTTTTAAGAGGCTCCAGAGACTTTTGTAAAAATTTTGTTACTTCGGAAATCTTTCCAAACACTTGCGTTTCTTCCTGGGTAGGATGTGATCCTCCCTTTTGAGTTAGTGTTCCCACTATTCCCTCTATAATTTCATCCGCAATACTAGGATCAATTTCAATAAAATTTCCCTTGCAATGCAATCCAAGAGTTGTCTATGCGTCATATTTAACCCAACATAAACATTGCGAAGAAGAATCCTAAAGTTCACCTCTAGGGTGCATTTGCGATAAGATTCCATCATCCTATACCAAGCATCTTTTAAGTTTTCTCCTTGCCTTTGCTTGAAGTGAAAAACTTCAAACTCGGGAGACATAGGAGCGGATAAGGAACTAGACATAATGACAGGCAAATAAAAGGCAAGCGAAAAGAGAGGAGGAGATTGGGAAAGAGAGGGCGAATAAAACGGCAAGGGTGAAGTGGGGGAGAGGAAAATGAGAGGCAAATGGCAAATAATGTAAATTCGAGGGAGATTGGTTTGTGATGGGTACTTGGTATGTCTTGACTTGGCGAAGACCTCCCGACAGCGGCGCCGAAATCCTTCTTGCTCGTCTTGAGCTTGCATTGGTTTTCCTTGAAGAGGAAAGGGTGATGCAACAATAGTAGCGTAAGTATTTCCCTCGGTTTTTGAGAACCAAGGTTTCAATCCGATAGGAGGCTCCTCAAAAGTCACGCACCTACACAAACAAACAAATAACTTCGCAACCAGCGGAATAAAGGGGTTGTCAATCCCTTCACGGCCACTTGCGAAAGTGAGATCTAATAGAGATAGTATGATAAGATAAATATATTTTTGATATTTTATAATATAGATGCAAAAAGTAAATATGCAAATAAAAGTAGATTGGAAGCAAATATGATAAGAGATAGAGCCGGGGGCCATAGGTTTCACTAGTGGCTTCTCTCAAGATAGCATAAGTATTACGGTGGGTGAACTAATTACTGTCGAGCAATTGATAGAAAAGCGAATAATTATGAGATTATCTAGGCATGATCATGTATATAGGCATCACGTCCGCAACAAGTAGACCGACTCCTGCCTGGATCTACTACTATTACTCCACACATTGACCGACTCTGCCTGCATCTAGAGTATTAAGTTCATAAAAACAGAGTAACGCATTAAGCAAGATGACATGATGTAGAGGGATAAACTCAAGCAATATGATATAAACCCCATCTTTTTATCCTCGATGGCAACAATACAATACGTGCCTTGCTGCCCTTGCTGTCACTAGGAAAGGACACCGCAAGATTGAACCCAAAGCTAAGCACTTCTCCCATGGCAAGAAATATCTATCTAGTAGGCCAAACCAAACTGATAATTTGAAGAGACTTGCAAAGATAACTCAATCATACATAAAAGTATTCAGAGAAGATTCAAATATTATTCATAGATAAACTTGATCATAAACCCACAATTCATCGGTTCTCGACAAACACACATAAAAAGAGTTTACATTGAATAGATCTCCACAAGAGAGGGGAGAACATTGTATTGAGATCCAAAAAGAGAAGAAGCTATCTAGCTAATAACTATGGAGCCGTAGAGTGCTGTGGTAAACTACTCACAACTCATCGGAGGGCAAGGATGTTCATGTAGAAGCCCTCCATGGCGATTCCCCCTCCGTGAGTCGCAGAAGGCTCAAGATGAGATCTCGCGGATCTGAAGGTTCTGGCGGTGGAAATTGTGTTTAGTTGGCTCCTGGATGTTTTGAGTGCGTGAAGCTTATATCTGAGGAAGAAATGCGTCGGTGGGCCTTTGAGGGCCCACGAGACGAGGCGAACCCTATAGAGGCGCCCTCCTATCTCGTGGAGGCCTCGGCTGCTTCTTGACTTGCACTCCAAGTCCTCTGGATCACGTTCGTTCCAAAAACCACGCTCCTGTAGGTTTCATTCCGTTTGAACTCTGTTTGATATTCCTTTTCTTCTAAATACTGAAATAGGCAAAAAAACAGCAATACAGACTGGGCCTCCGGTTAGTAGGTTAGTCCCAAAAATGATATAAATGTGTAAAATAAAGCCCATAAACATCCAAAAGGGGTAATATAATAGCATGGAACAATAAAAAATTATAGATACGTTGGACATGTATCAGGGGGAGTGCTGGACTATTGCCCTTAATGATTATGCTATTTCTATTATTCCCATGCTGTATTATGCTATCGAGGCTGCGTGCTTGCACGTAGGAACAACTTAGCTCTAGGGGATCTCCGCCATTTTCGCCTCGCGAGGTACCTGCCTGGGGCCTCGCCGGGCATCTTGAAGTCTGCAAAATTTAGCCAGGAGGATAGCTTTCGAACCTTTGCCGTGAGGGTGACCGGCTCTGGTCCTGTGTTCGCGTCGCGATGCCCATGGGGCATGGACCGGGAGGGGTGCTCCCGCTGTGAACTTGACGGAGGAAGCCTCACGAAATTACGCAAGAAGGCACTCGCGAGGGCGCCCGCGCAGCCCCCTCGTGAGGCTTGCGAAAGAGAGGTCGAGTCAGGCGAAAAACAAAGACAAAGAATCACGGGCTGGGGACGACAAACAACACTAAAAGCAACTCCAATAAAGCTTCGAACAAAGGGGGAACAAGCCAACTGCAGAAAGCAAATGAAAAGCTGCGTCCGGCACCTAGTCTAGTCTTCGATGTCTTCTCACCAGCGCGGAGCTAAGTGCTGCCACTGGGCATGGGCGGGAGCCCCCGAGGCCCAAAGGCGGCACTCCGGAGACTCCAGGGCATGTACAACCCCAACTCATTATCACGTGAGAGTGTCACGGGCGGCGAGCTTCACAAGCATTGGCCTTCTTCACAGGCATCGGGCCTTTTCTTGGGGCGACGAGCTTCGCAGGCACTGGGCCCTTCTGCACAGGCACCGGGCCTTCTTTAAAGGCACTAGGCCTTACTTCAAGGGTAGAATCTCCGGAGGTGCTGAATGTTCCACGCGTTCGGAATGGGCACCCCTTCCTGGGTGTCCAAGCGCGCAGCGCCAGGTCTGGAAACATGAACAACCTTGAACGGGCCCTCCCACATGGGCGAGAGCTTATGCAGCCCTCCCCCGGAGAGCACCCGCCTGAGCACAAGGTAACCTACCTCGAGAGTCCTGGGGTGGACGTTGCAGCAGTGGTACCGCCACAATGCCTGCTGGTATCTTGCTGCTCGAAGCGCGGCCTCCCGACGGTGTTCCTCCCCCAGCACGAGGTCCATCCCCCGCATGGCGTCCTGCTGCGCTTTGTCAAACGCCAGGACCCGCACGGAGAGACTCCCGACCTCGTGAGGGAGGACCACCTTAGCTCCGTAAACGAGGAAGAACGGGGTTTCGCTGGTTGACTTGGTGGCAGTAGTGCGGATGGAACATAGCACAGACTGGAGCTCATCGTACCAGCCCCTGCCGCAGGCCTCCAGCTTCTTCTTGAAGGTCCTGGTTTTGAGGCCCTTCGGGACCTCGGCGTTGGCGCGTTTAGCCTGGCCGTTGCTCCGAGGGTGTGCCACCGAAGCGTAGCATATCTGCGTTCCAAGGTTAGCACAATATGTTTTGAAGAGATTGCTGGTGAACTGCGAACCTTGTTGATGATGATGCAATTAGGCACCCCGAATCGGCTCACGAGGCCCTTGATGAACTTGACTGAACCAGCTGGGATGGTGCGGACAGCTTCCACCTCTGCCCACTTGGTGAACTTGTCAATGGCGACGTAGAGGTAGCGATAGCCCCCTAGCACCCGGGGAAACGGGCCCAAAATGTCCAGCCCCCAGACCGCGAATGGCCACTAGAGTGGAATTGTCTGCAGGCCCTGAGCTGGCTGATGAATCTGCTTGGCATGGAATTGACAGGCTTCACAAGCCTTCACCAGCTCGATTGCGTCGTTGAGTGCCGTAGGCCAATAAAACCCGCTACAAAATGCCCTGCCGCCGAGGGTCCGTGATGACGAGTGGTGCCCACAGTCTCCACCGTGAATGTTTGCCAGCAACTCCTTCCCCTGTTCCCGGGAGATGCAATGCAGGGAAACACCGTTTGGTCGCTTCTGGTAGAGCTCTCTGTCTTGAATGCAGTAGGCCGTGCCCTGCCGGGCCATGCGTTCCGTGTCCTCTTCTTTCTCTGGTAGGGTCCCTTGCATCAGGTAATCTTTGAGCTCTGCAATCCAGCATCCTTCCTGAGGCTCCAATGCTAGGAGCAAGCGTGCTCCTGAGGTCGGGCCACAGGCCGGGTCCCCTGAGGCAGGTGGTTGAGGGAGCTCCTCCCGAGGTTGCACTGTGCTTGATAGCGGCAGCCTTCTTGAGGGCTTGAAGAGTCGTTCCTCAGCGCCGGGCTCTGAGGCAGCTGCCTCGATGCCCTCTTAGCAATGTCATCAGCTTCACGATTGGTGCCTTGAGAGCTGTCTGCAACTCAAGCCCGGCTGCTTCTCCATCTTGCGCACTTCCGCAATATACGCCTGCATGTGCTCGTCCTTGGGCTCGTATACTTTGTTGGAGAAGTTGACGAGGAGCTGGGAGTCACCCTTGATGATGAGGTGCTTCACCCCCAGTGCAGCCGCGGCCTTCAAGCCTGCTATGAGGCCCTCGTGATTCTGCTATGTTCTTTGAAACCTTTTAGCCTCTTTGAAGCAGCTGCCTGCAGTAGTAGAGCTTGTCTGAGTGGGGATATAAGCCTTTGCGCTGCTCTGCGCCATGTCACGAGAATGCTCCATCAAAGTGCATAACCTAGTCGTCTTGCGCCTCGCTTCCCGGGGAAAGCGACCGATCTTCTCCTGCTTTGAGCCCTGGCGCCTCTGTCCATTCTACCACAAAATCTGCAAGCGCAGCCCCCTTGACGACTCTGGTCGTGCTGAATTCGAACTGGAATGCTTGCAGCTCAATGTTCCATTCAGCGACCCATCTTGTGGAGTTAGGACTCCTGAGCACCCTCTCCAATGGGTAGGCTAAGACAACCTTGATGGGGTGACCTTGGAAGTAGTGCTGCAGCTTCCGAGAGGCCACCAATAGAGTGAGCAAGAGCTTTTGAGGCATGGGGTAGCGTGCCCTTGCATCCCGCAGCACCGTGCTGACGAAATACATGGGATACTCGACGAGAGTGGGCGCGCTGACTGAGCCCGCACCCTCTGGAGAGTCGAGCGCCTCCTGAGGCGTTTGAGCCCCCGGCTCCTGATTACTTGGTGAGGTCCCCTCATCCCCGGAGGCGCCTTCCTGTTGAGGCTGATTCTCATCTGCCAAGGTCGTGGCCCTCGTGAGGCCTTCCACTAGTGCAGAACAGGGCATTAGCACCGGTTCGTAAGGACCTATAGTGCCGGTTACATAACCGGCACTAATTTGTGGTCACTAAAGGCCCCCCCCCTTAGTACCGGTTCATACGAACCGGTGCTAAAAAGCGACCACGTGGCACTAGCCAGCTCAGGGGCACTGGAGCCCTTTAGTACCGGTTGGTAACACCAACCGGTAATATAAGGTTTAGTGGGTTTTAGTTTTATGATTTCTTTTCATTTAATTTTGTGTTTCCATTTTAATTCTTTTTAGTTTGGTGGTATTTTACGATACTACACATTGTACCGTTATGCATCATATATACATCATGCATGCTTTGTTTATCATTTCTTGCTGCTATCAAGGTTGAAAAAAGCGGTGGCGTGGCGGCGGTTGGCCTTCGCCTAGTGCCTGGCGGTGCCTAAGCGCCTAAGCGCGACCTAAGCGGTAATATAGTTTTTACTCGTAGTGTATTTGTGATTATTATATGGGTGTTGATATTAGTTTATGGCATATAAATAAGTTAATTTCCGTCTACTGCCATTGGAATATAACCAGTTTGACATATCAGTGCAGTATGTGGCATGATTTCTAGCTTGGGTAGGCAATTCCTAGCTTGTCGTGCCTAGACCTCCATTTATGCCCTAGGCGAGGCGTTTGGCCATTGCCTAGCGCCTAGGCGTGCCTAAGCGCCTCCTAGGCACTGCCTTTTCCAACAGAGGCTGCTATGTTCATATAACATATCTCATGCATGCTTTTGCATCATTACATCATCATATATATATAATAACTAGTCCTACTAATCATGCATCATCATACAACTTCTACTCGTTATTAATAATAAGTCATACGATCATCATCCTCATATATAGTCATCGAACCCAACCCTACATAATTGTTCTTAGCACATGATCATCGATGTCGGTGGGACCTAAACACCCTTAAGGTAAAATAGCATAAAACAATATAGACCACGACTCTCTGTTATGAAGAATGGCGATCATCTGTCTCCAATTCTTTCCTTTAGCTACTTATTGCTTCCAAGAAGCTCCTTCATTATCCATACATTTTCTCCATTCTTTGATTGTTATGTCTCCACTTCTTTTAGAAACCGGTATGGACGGTTGAGATTAAATAGGGCGACACTGGTAGTATGTTCAAAACATGAAGGCTACCAGCGTATACATCGGATGAGGCACACAATCATTGGGATTATCTGTTGAAAAACATAGTAATAACCGTAGTTAGCAATGATGTACTAGTTTTAGAAGTGTGCAAAAGATGCGGATGTTGTAATAGTAAAAATAATCTTACCAAGGTATCTCCATGGTAGTTACCGTAGTTCAACACGTGCACTAGTAGCGCGTATTGACCATAATATTGAGGAGTTTGATTGTAGATATTGTAATTCTCAAGATCTCTACAAAATCCGACCGGATATCGTTCTCTGATAAGTTAATTAGCAGCCTTGATTGTAATGCGTTACATCTACCATCTTCGCACATTCTTTGAAGCATGAAAATAAGCTGTCAATGGAGATAAGTTGTCAACATTATATTTTGACATAAACAATATAAATTACTTAATAACTATGTTTAGCTCACATGAGGGAAGAGCGGAGGTGTATCCACAAAGACCCAAATCGTAGGTGTCTCTTGCTCGATTGTAGGATCACCAAGATCCATGGTGACAAGCATATCCTCATCAAGACCATAAATCTTGCAAAATGCATCCCAATTTTGCAACCAAAATGGGTTACACTCGAGCATTGTACAGCTTTACTTGAAAATCCACATCATGTTAGGTGCTTAGGATAATGTTTTGGTTTCAAAACTTTCATGGTCTTCAATACCCATCCTCTCCAAGACATAGCGTCTTGCAAAGCATGGGATAAGCTAGTCAAATTGGAAAGATGAAAAATACCGTTAAAATAGTTGAAGTCATGCAATTACGAAAAAAACTATTGTAAATCGTTGCGTGCCGTATGAGCGTCGCAAGTCTCCTCGAGCTTAATCTTTGAAGCATCGATCTTCCTCCAGCTCAATGAATCATCGCACATACCTCGGTTAGGTCGTGGCACCGATCGCACTCCCAGGCGGTTATCGTGCGTCCGATGAGTCGACATTTAAGCCTCGTTCATAATTTAGTTTTATTAGTCAACTATCTGGTTCAGCTACTAAGCACTTACTATAAATAAATAAGTAGTACTTACTAAAACAAACTACTTCTATATATAGTAAAATAAATTAGTTTATTAAATCAACTAGCTAGTTCAACTATATATAAACTACTTCTTCTTTTTCCTTTTCTAAATACTATGAACAAAAAATGATTAAAATTATATGAACAAAATTAATTACACAATCTAAATATCACCCAAAAAATCTATTAACAATAATATCACCAAACATGCATATTCAATAATAATATCACCAAAGAAATCTATTAACAGAAAAAAAATCTATTAACAGAAAAAAAATCTATTAATTCAACTAGTTCTACTAAGCATTTACTAAAAATAAACTAGTAATTATATTAATTAATTCAACTAGTTCAACTAAGCATTTACTAAAAAACTAGTTCTATATATTAATTCAACTAGTTCAACTAAGCATTTACTAAAATAAACATTAACATATTTCTAATTCATCTAACATAACATTTCTAACATTCTAAAAATAAAATAACTATAGATATAGTTCTAATTAATCTAAACATTAGAAAATAGAAAATAAGTAAAAATATATGTGTGTGTGTGTAGGGTTTGTTTATGTGTGTGCGTACATGTGTAGTGTGCGTGTAGTGTGTGTGTGGGGCGGCGGCAATGGCGGCGTAGTGGCGGCAGCGGCGGCGACGGAGGCGGCGGAGCGGCGGCAACGGCAAGCGGCGGCGGCGCGGCGGGCGGCGGCGGCGATGGCGTCGTCGTCGGCGGAGACTCTCGCGCGATTCGTGGAGCGAAGTGGCGGCGATAACTGAATTTTTGTAAGTGCCATATATATAGGACTGCCCTTTAGTACGGTTGGAGCCACCAACGGTACTAAAACAATTTAACCAGCCAAGCGGCGGAAGCGAGGCCCTTTAGTGCGGTTGGTGGCACCAACCGGTACTAAAGACGCTAA
>CM038143.1:174529758-174552258 GCA_021437245.1 Aegilops speltoides | reverse complement strand
CTATATATAGAGGCCCTGGTCCTCTTCCCAAATATTGAGCGGGAAGGGCGCCAACAACGGCCATTTTGTAGGGGGACATCTAGTACAAGCTATCCTGACTAAAGTTGGTCTTCGGCTGCCAAAGGTACTAACGATGACGCCATATTTGGCTCCACGGTGACCTCCATCCTGTAGCTGTGCTGGTCTTGGTCTCTTTGCACCGGAATGGTAACCTTTGCCTGATGCCTCGGTACTCCATGCCTGTGCTTGCCCCCTTTGCACCAAAGAGGGAACAAGGACACTACACAGGCCGGCGCCCGCCTGGTCTCGATCGTCATGGCTTGCGTCACGAGCGCCTCGCGAGGTACCCTTGCCTTGATCTCTCCGCCTCCTCGCGAGCCTGCCTCGTGAGGCCGTTCTTGAGGAAGCCTTTAGTCGTCCACCCCGCGAGGCTTGGCCCCTCGCGAGGGTCTTGAGCTTGAGTTGATGAAGATGGGCCGTACTGGGCCACCACTTGAGCCACGCCGCAGGCTACAGGCAGGCAAGTCTAGGGACCCCCGTTCCCGGAACGCCGACAGCTATCATCAATAGGTAGTGGGTCATCAAGAACATTTTCTAACCTAGACAAGTTGTCTGCAACGGGGTTCTCAGTTCCCTTTCTATCAATAATATGCAAATCAAATTCTTGTAGTAAGAGAACCCATCTAATAAGTCTAGGTTTAGCATCTTTCTTTTCCATAAGATATTTAATAGTAGCATGATCAGTGTGAACGGTTACTTTAGAGTCAACAATGTAAGTTCTGAACTTATCACAAGCAAATACAACTGCTAAAAATTCTTTTTCAGTAGTAGCATAATTTCTCTGGGCACTGTCTAGAGTTTTACTAGGATATTGGATAACATTTAGTTTCTTATCAACTCTTTGTCCTAGAACAGCACCTACATCATAATCACTAGCATCACACATAATTTAAAAGGGTAAATTCCAATCAGGTGGCTGAACAATAGGTGCAGAAATCAAAACTTTCGTAAGTATTTCAAATGCTTCTACACAATCATCATCAAAGACAAAAGGAATATCTTTTTTAAGAGGTTAGTTAAAGGCCTATAAATTTTAGAGAAGTCTTTAAGGAACCTCCTATAAAAACCGGCATGACCAAGGAAACTTCTTATACCTTTAATGTCATTGGGACATGGCATCTTTTCAATAGCGTCAACTTTAGCTTTATCAACCCCAATACCTCTTTCAGAAATTTTATGCCCCAAGACAATACCTTCATTAACCATAAAGTGGCACTTCTCCCAATTCAAGACAAGATTAGTTTCTTCGCATCTCTACAAAACTCGATCAATCTTGCTCAAGCAATCATCAAAAGAAGTTCCATATACGGAAAAATCATCCATGAAAACCTCAACAATCTTGTCACAAAAATCACAGAATATAGCCATCATGCATCTTTGAAAGGTAGTAGGTGCATTACATAAACCAAAAGGCATACGTCTATAAGCAAAGATACCGAAAGGGCAAGTAAAAGTGGTCTTATCCAGATCCTCTTTTGACACAGGTATTTGAGAGAAACCAAAATAACCATCTAGAAAGCAAAAATGGGTATTTTTAGATAATCTTTCTAGCATTTGATCAATAAAAGGTAAAGGGTAATGATCTTTTCTAGTAGCTTTATTTAATTTGTGGAAATCAATTACCATCCTATAACCTGTAACAATTCTTTGTGGGATCAATTCATCTTTATCATTAGGAACAACAGTAATGCTTCCCTTCTTAGGGACACAATGGACATGACTTACCCACTGACTATCAGCAACGGGATAAATTATACCTGCCTCTAGAAGCGTTAGTATTTCTTTTTTTACCACTTCTTTCATCTTAGGATTTAACCATTGTTGGTGATCAACAACCAATTTAGCGTCTTTCTCCAATTTTATCTTGTGTTGGCATAGAGTGGGACTAATGCCCTTAAGGTCATCAAGAGTATATCCAATAGCAGCACGGTGCTTCTTCAGAGTTTTCAATAATTTCTCCTCTTCCTACTCTGAAAGGTTAGCACTAATAATAACAGGATATATCTTCTTTTCATCAAGATAAGCATATTTAAGAGTATCAGGTAATGGTTTAAGCTCAAACACGGGATCACCCTTGGGTGGTGGAGGATCCCCTAGGATTTAAAAAGGCAAGTTGTGTATCAAAATGGGTCCCTGTTTAAAGAATACTTCATCTATTTCCCTTCTTTCATTCATAAACATATCATTTTCATGGTCTAGCAAATATTGTTCTAAAGGATCATTAGGAGGCACAACAATAGAAGCAAGACCAATAATTTCATCCTTACTAGGCAATTCTTTATCATGGGGTTGTCTATGAAATTTAGCAAAGTGAAAGTCATGAGACATATCCCCTAACCCAATCGTAACAATATCCTTTTCGCAATCTATCCTAGCATTAACAGTATTCAAGAAGGGTCTACCAAATATAATGGGACAAAAGTCATCTTGTGGGGAACCAAGAACAAGAAAATCAGCAGGATATTTAACTTTCCCACACAAGACTTCAACATCTCAAACAACCCCAATTGGTGAAATAGTATCTCTATTGGCAAGCTTAATTGTAATATCAATCCCTTCTAACTCAGCAGGTGCAATATCATGCATAATTTCTTCATATAAAGAATGAGGTATTGCACTCGCACTAGCACCCATATCACATAAGCCATTATAGCAATGATCTCCTATTTTAACGGAAATAACAGGCATGGCTACAACAGGTCTATGTTTATTTTTAGTATCGGGTCTAGGAATTCTATTTCAATCGGTTGTAGTTCCATGATCCCATATCATCACATAGCCTAAACCATGTCAATGCCTCTACCTTCAAAGATAAAGAGAAGACCTTCTTCTTGATAACATCCTCGGGCATACCTGCAAGCTTAAATAATCCACAAACTTCATCCATATAGATTAGGTGCAAATCGGGATGCAATGTTCCATCTCCTGTAAAGGGATTAGCTAGCAGTTTCTCTATCATACGCGAAGGAAATTCAAAGTAAACATTTTCAGTAGATTCAGTAGGTTGAGGAGAAAATCTTTGCTCTACTGTTCGTGATGAAGATACCCCGAACAAGCCCCTCAAAGGATTACTTTCCATAGTAACAAGTGACAGTAAATTTCAGCACACTATATAAATTTTTCCTTACCAATTTCCACTTACCAAAGGCGCTTCACTCCCCGACAACGGCGCCAAAAAAGAGTCTTGATGACCCACAAGTATGAGGGATCTATCGTTGTCCTTTCGATAAGTAAGAGTGTCGAACCCAACGAGGAGCTGAAGGAAATGACAAGCGGTTTTCAGTAAGGTATTCTCTGCAAGCACAAAAATTATCGGTAATAGATAGTTTTGTGATAAGGTAATTCATAACAGGTAACAAGTAACAAAAGTAAACAATGTGCAACATGGTAGCCCAATCCTTTTTGTAGCAAAGGACAAGCTTGGACAAACTCTTATATAAAGGAAAGCACTCCCGAGGACACATGGGAATTATCTTCAAGCTAGTTTTCATCATGCTCATATGATTCGCATTCGTTACTTTGATAATTTGATATGTGGGTGGACCGGCGCTTGGGTACTGCCCTTCCTTGGACAAGCATCCCACTTATGATTAACACCTCTCACAAGCATCCGCAACTACAAAAGAAGAATTAAGGTAAACCTAACCATAGCATGAAACATATGGACCCAAATCAGCCCCTTACGAAGCAACGCATAAACTAGGGTTTAAGCTTCTGTCACTCTAGCAACCCATCATCTACTTATTAGTTCCCAATGCCTTCCTCTAGGCCCAAACAATGGTGAAGTGTCATTTAGTCGATGTTCACATAACACCACTAGAGGAGAGACAACATTGTCGGTGTACTAAATTAGGGGTACCTTAGTATCCCGAACTTGTGCCAGGCGATCATGGCGTCAGCGGCAAGGCTTGCCGGTGCCGCCAAGATCCTCCGTAGTTCCTATTAATGCCATTCAAGAACAAAGTGTTTTAGCGAGAAGACAAGGCCCGGCGAAGGGCTTGCCGGAAGGACAAGGCCACGGCAAGAGGAGCTTGCGGGAAGGCCAACCAAGGCTTTTCGAAGTTTGCCGCGATGCACCGCGCGTCCCGGCTAGGCCCGGTGAGCGACAAGCTTCCGGGCGCGACAAGACAATGACCGCGGCAAGGCGCTTGCCCGGCGAAGCCACCGCTCTGTGCCCACGCTCCAGCGCATCCGACAACGTGTCACCGCAGGATCGTTCCAGGCGCACGTGGTGGGCGGCTGCGCAGCCAAGCGGTGCGAGGTGGAGAGCGAAGATGACGAGATGGCCATCATGGCGAACGGTGGCACCCCTAACGGTCCGCTTTTCTGCACTGTTGGGCGACACGGACGGGCATTAAATGCTCTTGTCCCCTGCCGCCAGAGTTAGGTAGGGTGCACTGTAGAGGCAGTTGTACCAACCCCTATTTTTACATTTGTACCCTGCTGCGTTGCCACTGCCGGTGACCCTTTAGCCTATAAAGGAGGCCCATGAGCAGCGTAGGGGGTTCGACTCATTGAAACTACTGAGCGCTCACGCTCTCGAGCAAGAACACAATACAACCACAAAGCAGCGGTAGGAGTTTTATCTCTCGGAGAGCTCCGGCTAGGTAAAATCCCTCGCGTGCCTCACCTCGATCTGCTCTTCGTGCGCCCTCCGCTCCCTGCCGGACCAGAAAGGGGCCCTGCCCCATAGGTGTTCGTTCCCCACGACATCTTTAGCGTGCGGTAAGGCGTCGAGGTTGTGTGAACCTGATCCGGTGTTCGCGCTTCATCATCATCTTCATCGACATGCCACGAAGAAGAAGGCGGAGGTGGTTGGTCGTCTGCGTCGATCCCCCGTCACGAACAGCGGGTGGTGGGTAAACGCGAGGGCGCCGATGAAGGAGCTCACGATGCTGCCAAGTCCATGGACAAGGCTGCCTGAGACCTCGGCGTCCGTACCGCCCGCGCCCATCTCGGGGGCGCGGGACCGACAACGTCATAATGCAGCGGTACCATCGTTCGTTGGGTCAAAGCCAAGCTGGTGGATCTCGGGGCGCTCAAGATCAGCATGCGCGTCAACATGCTAGCCGGCGCGATGCGATGCGCTGGCGAGATCTGCTCCTTCTAACATTGTTAGAAATACGAGCATATCTCGTTCTCGCGCGTTCACCGCCGCCACCCAAGACTCGGAAAAAGCATTGGCGGGCCCAGCGCTTCTAGATTACCCTCGGCGCCGAGACAAGATCGGCGATTGGAGGCCACCATTCGAGCCTCATAAACCGCCAGCGGCGACACTCCCGGCAACCAAGCACGCCGAAGCCCGGCAAGGCGTAGCGCAAGCGGTGGCGACAAGACGATGGGGTGCAACCACCGTACCTCCCCACCCGAAGGCCAAGATCGCCCGACTCGCCGGGTCAACCTCGACCGCGACTCCACGGCGTCATCGGATCCGCGAGCTCGTCGTGATCGGTGCCAAGTTCTTCAAGAATGACAGCAAGAGGGCGCTCGTGTCGAATCAGCGTCGAAGAAGCGCGGCGTCGGTCGGACCAGCGCTGGGCTGGGCCTTGTCGACATGCATGCGCCCGAAGAACGAGGCGACCTGCCGTCTGCGGTAGGTTGCCTTGCGTTCACTCGTGAGCTGCGGCAAGTCGATGACCCAGCACCAGAACTACAAGCGGATGTACCGAAATGCGGCGGCAGGTTGCACCGTCGGAGTTCCTCGGCATCTACACCATCGCGGTGCGAGCTGCGGCGCGGCGAGAAGATCTCGCCAACTACTTCCGGCTGGTGCTCAAGCCCGCGTCGGATCTTGGCTCATGCACTTGCGGACAACTCCATCTCCTCATGGGCAGATCTGTGCCATCGGTTTGTTGGCGCCTTCACGGTGACCACAAGCCCCATGGCGAGGAAGGCGATCTTCATCTGCTGCGCCCGAAGGAAGGAAACCCTGCGCAAGTACATTCAAAGGTTCGGCCAGTGCGGCGCAACATCGAGCGTCCACCTGCGCGGTTATCGGCGCGTTCCATCGAAACGTCGTGTCGCGGGATGAGAAAGATGGCGATGTGAAAGATCGAGAGATGTCGGCGAGCTATATGCTGCGGCGACAAGTGTCGCGCGTCTTTGAGGAGGAGAAACTCCGGGAGAATCAGGAGTAGAAAGGTGCGGCGGTGAGGATGCGCCCGGCAAGGAAAAACGGGCGGAACAACAGGAAGAAACCTAAAGATGTGCTGGTTATCGAGCGGTCCGGCAGCGGAGGTGGCGCGGAGAAAGCCAAAGCTGGTAACTCCGGCGAGGCTGTCGTGGCGCCGACAAGCGGGGCGGCTCCGGCAGCGATCTTGCAAGATCCACCGCACCAAGGGCCATGATCTTGAGACTTGCAAGAAAGTTGAGCAGCTCGTTGAGCTGCGAAAGCTGAATCTGACGGCGACAAGGAGAAGGCCAAGAAGGTGGTGGAGGATCCGGCAAGCGTCGGCGGGGAGGCGCGCGGCAAGGCCAAGCAGCGGCAAGGAGGCAGGCCTCCAGCGGCGCGACAAGGATGAAAGCGAAGCGAAGATGAAGAGATGGATGAGGATGAGGCCGGCGAGCAGGAGTTTGAAGCGACCGAGGTTTTGTGCATCGGCGGTGCTTCTCGCATGCCGCTGCCAGCTCAAGCGATGGGTGCGGGAAGTTAATGCAGCGAGAACCATCGGTTGAGTCGCGCAAGCCTCGAAGTGGTCCGGCCGCCTATCATCTTTGATGTTGAGGATCACCGGATCGCATAAGCTGCGGTCGGTGCTTGCCGATGTTGGTTTCACCAACTATCCGCAACCTCAAGGTCACAAAGATGCTTTGGTTGGCCGGCGGGGCGGCTTGAATCTGATCTCCTCCGCGGTACTCAAAGCTCCGGATCCCGACAATGAGCTCGAAGAGCCGGCACTTTCAAGGAATCAACCGGGAAGGAGCAAGCGAAGGGAAGATCACGTTGCTAGTGACATTTGGCAGCGAGCTGAACTTGAACGAGAAAGTCACTTTTGGCGTTGCTAATTTCCCATTGCCCTACAATGGGATACTCGATCGTCGGCGCTTCGCCAAGTTCATGGCGGCCTCTCACTATGCCTAGCGTGCTCAAGATGCCGGTCCGATAAGTGTCATTTCGTCCTGGCGACAAGAAGGATGCCCTTATCTGTCTTGACAAGATCTACGGGATGCAGCAGCCACGGCAGAATGCAAACCACTTGCATTGAAGCTCCGGGAAGAAGAAGACCAAGTCGGCAAAACTCGATGCTCACTCGGCAAGCGCACCTCTTGGTGCTGCGCTACCGTCGAGGGCGCACCATCGAGCTCCACCGGCAAGTGTAAGAAAGCAGGACATCTTCACGAGACCAAGAAAGTAGCCGCCAAGGTGGATGGCCTGGTGGTACCTTCACCATCGATTGCCACGCTTGACCCTAAATAGGAAAAGCACGCTCATTGCTTTCTGCGGGCGAAATCGGCGTGTTTGCATGGCAACCGTCGACATCCCGGTGTTCAGAAAGTAATTGAGCACCACCTTGCGTCTGTCCTCATCGCGCGACCCGTCAGCGAGAAAGTCGAAAGCAAGCGGTGGGCGACAAGAGTTCATTGCAGAAGAGATCAAGAAATTGGAAGCAGCAGGCCTTATCAGAGGAGTGCTCCATCCTACGTGGCTGGCCAATCCTGTAGTCGTGCGCAAGGCAAACGGAAAATGGAGGCTTTATATTGACTTCATTGATGTTAATAAAGCGTGTCCCAAAGATCCATTTCCCTTGCCACGCATTGACCAGATTGTCGACTCCACGGCAGGATGTGATTTGCTTTCATTTCTTGATGCATATTGAGATATCATCAGATCTTCATGGCGAAGAGGATGAGAGAAAACGCATTTATTACTCCATGTGGCACATCTTGTTTTGTCTGAGATGCCTTTCGGACTAAAGAATGCAGGTTCAACATTTGCAAGGCAGTTCACGAAGCTTTTGAGCCTGATTACGAAGCGTAGAAGCTTACATGGATGACATAGTGGTCAAGAGCAAAGACAGAGCAACTATGATCCAAGATTTGGACGAGACCTTTGCAAATCTGCGCAAGATCAATCTCAAGTTGAACCCCGAGAAGTGTGTGTTTGGAGTCCCTTCCGGCAAGCTTCTCGGGTTCTTTGTACCTCAGCGGGGGATTGAAGCCAATCCCGACAAGATCAAGGCTATTGAGCAAATCAAAGCACCGAAGCACGTCAAGGATGTGCGAAGGCTTGCCGGCTGTGTGGCTGCTCTCAGCAGGTTTATCTCTAAGTCCGCTGGCGCGCATACGCCATTTTCAAAATTTTGAAAAGGCGGGTCAATGAAATGGACTCGGAGCGGAGGCTGCGCTGTAGGACTTAAAGAGATACATGTCCTCCACTCAATACTTGTCGCACCTAAGCCACAAGAGAAGTTGCTGCTATATCTAGCGGCAACCAATCGAGTGGTTAGTGCTGCGTTAATAGCGGAAAGGGAAGCGGATGATGAGCAGCGACCACGGCAAGCGAGTCAGCGACAAGTGAGGCTTCCCGACAAGCTCTGGTCCGACAAGGATGGATCTGTGCAGCCACGGGAAGAAAAAAAAGAAGATGGTGCAGCGCCCGGTTTATTTTGTCGGTTCCCTTCTGCGGGGCTAGGTCAAGATACTCGGTGTGCGAAGTTGCTTTTCGGCCTTCTCATGGCCTCGAGGAAGCTGCGCCATTACTTTCAAGCACATGAGATCACAGTTGTCACTCGCTTTACTGTTGAAGAGGATCTTGCAAAATCCGAAGAAACAGGCGGGATCGTCGAGTGGGCCTTTGGAATTGTCAAGCTTTGGCCTCAAGTTTGAGAGTACTTCAACTATCGAGCGAGCATTGGCGAATTCATAGCGGAATGGGCGCCAACACCCGATGAAGAAATTCGGAAGCGAGCATCCCGTCAAGAAGCGAGCAAAGAATGGATCATGTACTTTGATGGTGCCTTCTCGCTGCAAAGGCGCCCGGTTGGCGTGTTACTTATCGCACCACGGAGAGCACCTCAAATCGTGGTCCATATGCACTTTCCCAAGGAGCAAGCAACAAACAATCTGCTGAGTCGAAGGTTTGCTTGCGGACTCGAGATCGCTGCGAGATCTTGGGATCAAAGCTCATTATCGGGGTGACTCACATCTTGTCGTCCGCCAAGTGAACAAAGATTATCGAGTCCATTGATGGAAGCCTACATTGATGAAGTGAGAAAGTTGGAGGAGCACATTGGCGGCCTCTGAGATGGAACATGTTCCAAGAGCTCGAGCGACATTGCGGATGGCTTTGTCAAAGTCGCGCGCGCTTAAGTTACACAATGGAACCAGGGATTTTTGTGCTCAAGCTGACTCAACCATCATGCGCCATCAAGCTGGACGAGCAAGAAGAGGAAGTTGGTTTCTGGTGACTACTTTCTGGCAGAGCTCCCCGAGGCCGCCGCTAAGAAAGTCCGCAAGATCAACAGCAAGAGTGCTGAGGAGCAGTCTGCTCCGACAAGCCCTAAGGTTTGTTCCGTTGAAGCAGACGCTCTCGACAAGTTTTGCTCCGGCAAGCTTGCCGAGGAACATCAAGCTCCGGCTGAGCCACATGTTCTTGCCGTAGAAGCGGATGTTCCCGCAGCAGCATATGTGCCTTTAGTCCTTGTTGACGAGCCACAAGCTCCAGCATGGGCGCAGCAGATTGTCCGCTTCCTTCAGACAGGAGAACTTCCCGAAGAGCAAGAAGAAGCGGAGAGAGTAGCCCGGCAATCAAGTATGTATCAGTTTGTCGACGACATCTTGTCTGAAGAAGATTCAAAGGTGAAATTGAAGTGCATTCCCGGGAAGATGGGCGGAGCTGTTGGCGAAGATACATGGAGGCATATGTGGTCACCACATTGGCGCAAAAACACTTCGGCAAAGCATTCGGCAAGGTTTCTTTTGGCCCACAGCCCTCCGGGATGCAAGCGCACAAGTAACCAAGTGTGAAGCGTGCGGTTCCATTCAGCAGATACACCAGCCAGCTCAAGCTCTCGGGCGATCCTTTTATCTGGCCATTTTTGATGCAGGGGCTCGACATCCTCGGCCCTTTCCCGAGCTGTCGGGGCTTTGAGTACTTATGCGTTGCAATCGACAAGTTCACAAAGTGGCGGAAGTGGAAGCGATGAGAAGGTGACAACACGGATCGTGATCAAGTTCTTGGTCGATTGTTTGCGTTTGAGTCCCTAACGGGATCATCACCGACAAAGGCATGCAATTCCACGAGCCGCACCTTCATGCGATCGTCCAAGACCTTGGCGCCAAGGTCGCTTTTACATTGCCCATCAGAAGCAGCGGTCAGCGGAGAGGGCAAATCTGAAGTCTGGCGGGCTCAAGACCGGGACTTTCGACGAGGCTACACAAGTGCGGAAAAAGCTGGATTGAGGAGCTGCCGTTGGTTCTTTAGTCAATCGGGGCGGCGCCGTCGAGCCCAGCGGCGGACACCTTCGCTCTAGTCTATGGGCGAGGCAGTTCTCCCCAAGGAACTTCGTATCACGGATCGCCTCGAGTGCTCGCTTATGATGAGCTTGAGCAAAGGCGGCTACGCCAAGATAACGCGATGCTCCTTGAGGAAGATCGTCTTGAGCTCTTTGTCTGAGCTGCTCGCTACCAGCAAGCTTTGCACCGCTACCATAGCCGCAAAGTTAATGCCAGAAGTCTCGAGGAAGGCGACCTTGTTCTTCGGCGCGTTCAATCCGCCAAGAATTCCAACAAGTTGACGCCAAAGTGAGAAGGCCCTTATCGGGTGAAGCGAGTCACTAGGCCTGGCGCTGTCCGCCTAGAGACCGAAGATGGCTCCCCGGTGAGCAACTCCTGGAACATTGAGCATCTTCGTAAGTTTTACCCATAAAGCGCGGTTGCGGAACCGTTCGGCAACCACCTTTAATACAAACCTTCTGCTGTTGCATGTAACCCTTTGTACAAAGCCGGGCGCAGATCCCGTGCATAAATAAAGATCATATGCTCCGCACATCTTGTTGAATTTCATGCTTTTTCTTTCTTTGGCATGTATTATCTGACACTTTGTGCAGCACTTGCCCCCGGTAAGCAATAGCGAGCCTTAAGGCTCCATATCTTTATTTTCTCTTCTTTCTTTTTCTCAAGAAAAGAAGGTTCCTTCGCCCACAAGTTCACCGGGGGGGAGGAGAAGATAATGGTGTGGATTAGGCGTCATTCAAGGAAGTATCACCTTGCCGAGACGCAAACGACAGAAAAGCTAAGTTGCCAAAGTTTGAGCACGATCAATTTTGAAATTTTTTAAGTTATTTTCCTTGAATGACCGCGCTTTGTATGGAAAACCTGTGTGCGGAGGAACCAACTCGTAGCTAATTGCACCCTTACTTTGTTTCGAGTCCGCTCAACAACTTAAGTGTGCTACAACTAGTTGCGACAATGTTTCTTGCCTGAAGCGACACCGCCTGCAAGCTGTTGATGTTCCGCACTCAGCGCTCGCGGCAAGGGTGCCTGCGCCAGCAAGTTCCCTGAAAGCGTAGGGTAGAAAAACATACAAAGGGAGGAATCAAGTAAAGGGAATAACATAGCAAATACTACCCAAGATAAAGTTATATTACAATGATAACTTGCCGCACTCTAATAGATTGCTCCCGTAACATGTTTGGCAGCGGCAAGAAAAGGAGAAAAACAGCGGCCTAATCTCTGCGGCTGCCATCAACCCTCGACTTCATTCACCTTGTCCACAATGGGTGCGACAAGGGCCTTGAATCTTCAAGATCAGCACCATGGCAGCTTCTGGGGCGTTGGTGAGGTTGAGGCCCAGACTGCGGAAGAGCACCTTCACCAACACCTTCTCCAGAACTTTGGCGCAGATTGCGCGTGACTCATCAGCCAGCTGCTTTGGGATCCTTTCCCGGAGTTCTTTGGAAGCCGTCGCCACGCCCTTGAAGAAACAGTGAGCTTGGCGCTGGGCTAAAGGTTCTCGTCGGTGCCGAAGCCCGCCAAGTCCCTTGCGCCAGCTCCTCGTTGATGACTGCAGAAATGTTTACGAGGCCCTCTGTCCAGAGCTCCACCGTAGCCCTGAAGGTGTTTTGAGTCTCGGCGGCCCTCGTTAGCAACTCTTCGTTGGCCTTGATCTCCCCTTTCAGGTCCTCCTCTCGTTTCTTGGCGCCGTCCAGCCTCTCAGTCAGCGTGGCCAGCTTCAGCTCCAGATCAGCATTTGAGTCTTTGACGGTGCTCAGTTCTTTGCTCTTCTCGGCAAGTTGGCCCTTAGTTCAAAATGAGCGAGGGCGTCCTTCTCGCGCTCGCACTGGAGCGCGGCAAGCTCTTCATCCTTCCTCTTCAGATCAGCCTCCAGCTGCGTCACCTTCACCTCCAGCTCCTTCTTGGCGGCCTCGGCAGCTGCGGCAGCATCCTCCGCTTCCTTGAGGGCCCGCCAAGTGATTGCTCACAGCGCAGCAAGCTCCTCCTCGTAGCTGTCCGAGTTGACTTTCTGTTGTGTCGAGATCACCTTCCCGTGGACAGCTCCTCGGCGGCAAAGCTGTTGCTCCTCGGCTTCAGCCTTCTCAGGATGAACGCCTTCCGCCTCGGCAAGCTCGCCCGCTCCTCTGCAATGGCGGAGAGCTTTACGGTTGCGTTCGGAGCTCTCTCTGCGCTTCTCAATATCTGCTCCCTTTGCATGACAAAGCGCTTCCGGGACTCCACCTTGGCTTGTCGGGCGCGGTAGGCGACACCAGCTTGGGCGATTGCTCCTCCTCGGACTTCGCCCGGCTGCTGCTGCTGCTTGGCGCGTCGACCTTGTCGACCAATGAGGCGAGCACTTCTCCGTCAAAAGCCTCTCCCTCGACCGGCGCCCTGGAGCTTGACGCCCAGGGAAGGTTGATGAAGACACCATCGCCGGCCTTCAAGTAGGCGCCGGGCTGGGGCTCCTCGGAGCCTGGCGCTAGGTCAGCGGCGGAGGGATCGGCGGTCGGCGTAGCGCCTTGCGCTCCTGCGGCCCCCGGGTCGTCAGTGCGATCGTCGGACCCTCGTCAGCTCCAGCGCCAGCAGCCTTGGCGGCCTCTTCGGCGGCAGGATCATCAGCGCCGGCCTCTTCTTCGATGGCAGCGGCATCATCAGTGGTGCCGTGCACGTTCTCCTTGCCGGTGGCATCAGTCTCCATCGGTTCCGTGGAGGGAGGATCTGAAGACAGGAAGAGGGAGAAAAAGTCAAGCAAATATCCAAAAAAAGAAGATCAGAAGAAGAAGAACCCAAGGGAAGTTTTCGACAAGAAGGATTACTGTCTTTGGGCTCTGTAATCATGGGCTCCACCAGGGGATTCTTGGTCCCATCCTTGCGGAGAACTACCCTTGCGGGACCTCTCCCTTGCCGGAGAGCTCTCCCTTGCGGGGAATCGTCCTTGGCGGCGTGGTTGAAGCAGATAGCACCTCGGGGTGGCTTACAGTTTGTTCTGATGGGCCTGTTCTGCTCCTACACAAGCAAACCAACAATCAAGATATCAACAAGGAAAGAGCACCCATGCGCGCCCCATAACAGGAAGTGAACAAATACTTACGCTGGGGGCTGCTTCGAGGAGAGATTGCCGGGTCTAACAAGGTGGTCTCGGACGCGCCCTCTGTTGTCACAGTGGGATCGTCCTCGATGACAACCACGGGGACCTTGGCCCTCTTTGCCGCTCTCTCGGCCAGAGTCCTAAAAAGAAACAAGATTCAGAGGGAAGCAGATCGGATACAAGACAAAAACAACAAAATTGAAGAAATATAAGTACAACAAGAAAAGTCTTACTCCTCCTCCTCTTCTTCCTCCTCGTCCGGAGCTCGGTAGCGGAGAGGTCAAATCTGTACTCTTTCAGCATGACGAGGTGGAGGAGTAGGCTCCCTTGGACGCTTGGCGGGAGCTGCGGCAGGATCAGAAGCGGCGGCTCGAGAGGACCCCGCTCCAGTTGTCGGCACGGCATGAGAAGCTCCCGCGGCAACGGTGCTTGTCGCGGTGGAGCGTGTCCCGTGGCGCGGCGGCTGTTGGCCTGCCTGCCGCCCTGCTATGTCTCCAGTCCTGCGGAGGTGCCTTCTTGGTTGAGTTGGGGGCTGCGCTGGGGGCTCCGCCTGCGGCAAGTTGCTCGAAGACGGCTGGCCGCTTGCACCCTCGGCGGGCTCGCTCGTTTCGGCTTCGGGCTCTCCCTCGCCAACGACTTCCCCGACAAGCTCTTCTCGATCGGCAAGGCTTGCCGCCTCGGCCGCCTCTGCCTCCTCCACAGTGAACCCAAATTCACCCGCGGCGGCGGGCGCCGCCTCTTCCCCCCCAGTGGCGTCGCGCTTCTCATCATCGGTGGTGTCGCGGGTGAGAGCCTCGCTTTCGTCGGCGCGGACCGCTACCCCACCGGTCGTCGAAGAATTGCTGCACGACATCGTCGGCTGGCTCTGCCAAGTTGGGATGATCCGTGCGAGTCGCACTCCGGCATCATTGCGCGGATGCGATCAAAATGGGAGTTGTTGCACAATGGGGCGGCGCCTGCGGCAGCTGAACCACTCGGGATGGTTGGGGTCATGCTTGAACAGCTCCTTGGCGTCCCATCCAACTCCAAGACAGTAAAATTAAAATTGAGGCCTGGGCGCAGCCTCTTGATATCTGCCGGACCCCCGAATAGCCAGGCGGGTCTCCCCCTCTCCTGCAGAGGGGCGATGCGGCGGCGAAGAAAGTCCGCGCCAACAGCCCCTATAGTGAGACCGGCAAGGCTGAGCTGCAAGATCCGGGTGGTGGCGATCTTCAGCCTAGCATCGTCCGCTGCCAGGGCGCTCCAGTCGCCGCCGCGCACTACTCGGGCTTGGCGCAAGTTGGTGAATGGCTGCGGATCCTTATCAACAATCCAACACCATTCCGCTCTCCACTCCTCCCATTTGCTACGGAGCTCCCCCTCCAGATAGACCTCCTTCATACCGGCTCTCGAGATCCAGGCGATCCCCCGGATAAGGGCTCTCCTTTCTCGACCGGGGCATGAAGTAGTGGTGGAAAAAGGCCTACGTTTGGGTGGATTCGGCAATTTCTCGCGAAGATGTCGAAAACCGCCATGGTCGAGCGGCGTTGGGGGTGAAATCGAGAAGATGGAGCCGTATGTGTTCATGATGTCACCGAAGAAATCGGAAAAAGCGGGCGAGCCCGCAATAGAAAACGATGGGAAGAAGGGTATCCTTTTGGACACCGTTTGAGTAAAGCTTCGGCGGAGAAGTACTGCATCGCGGATGCGCCGCGTCTCCGTCGACGGAAGAGGTAGAACCATTCCCTCAGCTCCTTGGCGGAGAGCTCGGGGAAGTGCCGCTCCTTCGCGGCGCCTCAAGCATGATGCCTCGGCGACCGCACCCTTCGGTCTTGAGCCATAGCGGGCGGTGTGGGGGCGGCGTTGCGGCGGCGGCGGCGGTGAAGCGGGCGCTGTTCTCTTCGGCTTTAGGCGGAGGGCGGCGGAGATTTCGAGGCGGAACCGCAAGTGGCGAAGGTGGGGAACGGCCCTGTTTCCCCTTATAAATAGGAGTGGTGACGTTACACTTTCTCTGAATAAAGTATCACCCGATCTCTCCCACGGCGCGCATTCGGCGCGTGCCGTTCTGGGAGGCGCGGTGGATCTGGTCGAATCTGGTGAGGACCCAGGCCGCGTGTGCTCGTGACCTATTTTGGGCCTAGCCCAATAGCGCTCGGCACCGTGTATGGCCCAGGCCCGGGGGCTCCTGTCGGTGTACTAAAGTAGGGTACCTTAGTATCCGAACTTGTGAGCAGGCGATCGCGGCGCCCACGGCAAGGCTTGCGGGTGCCGCCAAGATCCTCCATAGTTCCTATTAATGCCATTCAAGAACAAAGTGTTTTAGCGAAGACAAGGCCCGGTAGGAGGAGCTTGCGGGAAGGACAAGGCCCGGCAAGAGGAGCTTCTTGGGAAGGCCAACCAAGGCTTTTCGAGAAGTTTGCGCGATGCACAGCGTCCGGCTAGGCCGGCGGCGACAAGCTTCGGTAGCGACAAGACAACGACGCGGCAAGGCGCTTGCAGCGGCGAAGCCACCGCTCGTGCTTACGCTCAGCGCATCGGCGATGTGTCGCGGGATCGTTCGAGCGCCGCGTGGCTCTTGCTGCGCAATAAGCGGTCGCAGTGGCGGCGAATGGCGAGATAGCCATCATGGCGAGCGGTGGCGCCCTAAGGTCGCTTTTACGCCTTGTTAGGCGACACAGACGGGCATTAAATGCTCTTGTCCCTGCCGTCGAGTTAGGTAGGGTGCCTTTGTAGAAGCGGTTGTACCAACCCCTCTTTTTACATTTGTACCCTTGTCTGCGTTGCCACCTGTCGGTGACCCCTTTAGCCTATAAAAGGAGACCCATGCGCAACGTAGGGGGGTTCGACTCATTCGAAACTACAGAACGCTCACGCTCTCGAGCAAGAACACAATACAACCACAAAGCAGCAATAGGAGTTTTATCTCTCCGGAGAGCTCCGAAGCTGGGTAAAATCCCTCGCGTGCCTCGCCTCGATCTGCTCTTCCTGCGCCCTCCGCTCCCTGCCGGACCAGAAAGGGGCCCTGCCCCATAGGTGTTTGTTCCCCACGACAAACATACATCTCATCAAAATATCGAACGAATACCAAATTCACATGACTACTTATAGGAAGAGTTCTCGCATGTCCTTAGGAACAAACATAAGTACTCACAAATCATATTCATGTTGATAATAAGAGGGGTATTTGTCGGTGTCAAAACCGGTGGATCTCGGGTAGGGGGTTCCGAACTTTGCATCTAGGCGGATGGTAACAGGAGACAAGGGACACGATGTTTTTACCCAGGTTCGGGCCCTCTCGATGGAGGTAAAACCCTACTCCTGCTTGATTTATATTGATGATATGGGTAGTACAAGAGTGGATCTACCACGAGATCAAGGAGGCTAAACCTAGAAGCTAGCCTATGGTATGATTGTTTGTAATGGTTGTGTGTCCTACGGACTAAAACCCTCCGGTTTATATAGACACGGAGAGGGCTAGGGTTACAGTCGGTTACAATGGTAGGAGATCTACATATCCGTATTGCCAAGCTTGCCTTCACGCCAAGGAAAGTCCCATCCGGACATGGGGCGAAGTCTTCAATCTTGTATCTTTATAGTCTTGGAGTCCGGTGACGATGATAGTCCGCTATCCGGACACCCCTAGTCGAGACTCCTCGGTAGCCCCTGAACCAGGCTTCAATGGCGATGAGTCCGTGCGCGCATATTGTTCGGCATTGCAAAGCGGGTTCCTCCTCGAATAATTCATAGAAGATTGTGAACTCGAGGATAGTGTCCAGCTCGCAAAATAAATTCCACATTCCACCGTAGAGAGAATAATATGTACACAAGTTCAATCTGGCGGCGTATTTTGTGGCATGGCGTCATACCACCACCAAGCCTTTACTTGATTCGTTTTTATTATACCACCTCGGTAGCGTTTAGCTAAGCGGTTTCCTTAGCACGTCTTGTCGAGCGAGATCGTGTTCCCTTATTCGGGATGCCCATCAATACGGACGTGGGTAACCCAACGCGCCATTGATGGTGGCGCTTGGGAGATAAGTGAGTTTTACCGGGCGGTGGGGGCGCATAGTCTTCGTCCGCCCATATAAGGGATAAGGATCCACCTTTTACCTCGCCTTCTTCCTCCTTTGCTTATCCATCTCTGCGCTTTCGAGCTCCAGCGCCCAAGTCCACATCTCGTCTCGACCTTCTCCAGCCATGTCCGAAGCGGGAGGCAAGTGGTTGGCCTCCTCCGTTCTGGAGGGCACATCAGCTTCTGCGGCGCGGATACCTTTCGGCGACATCGGCGCGCGGCTGCCCGACGAGGGCAGCTCATCCCCCCCAGGCCCCATGTGTTGGGGGCGTAGTAATTTCAAAAATTTCCTCGCACACACAAGATCATGGGGATGATATAACAACGAGGAGAGTGTTGTCTCGTACCCTCGTGAACCGAAGCAGGCGTTGGCGCGTAGAGGAAGTAGTCGTCGTCCTCCGGTCCGATCGATCCAAGCACCGTTACTCCGGCACCTCCGAGTTCTTGACATGCGTACAGCTCGATGGCGCACCCTCGATCTCCGATCCAGAGGCGCCGAGGCGAGTTCGTCGACCACGGCGGCGTGGTGGCGATCTTGATGTTCTCTGTCGTGAGGCCGCCTAAGCACCGCTACAATATGACCGAGGTGTAATATCGTGGAGGGCACCGCACGGCTAAGGCGATCAATGATCAACTTGTGTGTCTAGGGTGCCCCCTACCCCGTATAAAAGGAGGGAGGAGGAGGTAGCCGGCCCAGAGGCGCCATGGGAGGAGAAACCTACTCAAGTAGGTTTCCCTCTTTTCTAATCCAAGTTGGAGGGAAGGAAGGAGTATTAGTAGTAGGAAGGAAGAGGGGAAGAGAAAGGAGGGGGGCCCCCTCCCCAGTCGGATTGAGCTTGGGGGCGCCCCTCCTTGCTCCTTCTCCTTCCTTCCACTTGGGCCCAATAAGGCCCATATACTTCTTAGGGGGGTTCGGTAACCTCCCGAACTTGGTATATTCCCAAACTTTATGTCTCGACCATTTGAGACTCCTCGTCATGTCCGTGATCACATCGGGACTCGAACAACCGGTACATCAAAATACATAAACTCATAATATAACATCATGAAACCTTAAGCGTGTGGACCCTACGGTTCGAGAACAATGTAGACATGACCGAGACACATCTCGGTCAATAACCAATAGCGGGACACGGATGCCCATATTGGTTCCTACATATTCTTTGAAGATCTTTATCGGTCAAACCGCATAACAACATACTTTGTTCCTTTGTCATCGGTATGTTACTTGCGAGATTTGATCGTCGGTATCAATACCTAGTTCAATCTCGTTACCGGCAAGTCTCTTTACTTATTCATGTCGTCATCTCATAACTAACTCGTTAGTTACATGCTTGCAAGGCTTAGGTGATGAGTATTACCGAGAGGGCAGAGAGATACCTCTCCGAGCAATCGGAGTGACAAATCCTAATCTCGAATTATGCCAACTCAACATGTACCTTGGAAACACACTAGAGCACCTTTATAATCACCCAGTTATGTTGTGACGTTTGGTAGCACACAAAGTGTTCTTCAGGTAGCAGGAGTTACACAATCTCATAGTTGCAGGAACTTTGTATAAGTCATGAAGAAAGCAATAGCAGTATACTAAGCGATCAAGTGCTAGGCTAACAGAATGGGTCATGTCAATCACATCATTCTTCTAATGATGTGATCCCACTAATCAAATGACAACACATGTCTATGGTTAGGAAACATGACCATCTTTGATTAATAGGCTAGTCAAGTAGAGGCATACTAGTGACCATAGTTTTGTCTATGTATTCACACATGTATTATGTTTCGGTTAATACAATTCTAGCATGAATAATAAACATTTATCATGATATGAAATAAATAATAACTTTATTATTGCCTCTAGGGCATATTTCCTTGATCTCCCACTTGCACTAGAGTCAATAATCTAGATTACATAGTAATGATTCTAACACCCATGGAGTCTTGGTCTTGATCATGTTTTGCTCGTGAGAGAGGCTTAGTCAATGGGTGCAACATTCAGATCCGTATGTATCTTGCAAATCTCTACATCTCCCACTTGGACTTGGTCCCGAATGGAATTGAAGCGTCTCTTGATGTGCTTGGTCCTCTTGTGAAATCTGGATTCCTTTGCCAGGCAATTGCACGATATTGTCACGAGAAGATCTTCATTGGTCCCGATGCACTAGGTATGACACCTAGATCGGAAATGAACTCCTTCATCCAGACTCCTTCATTTCTTTGCTTGAAGTAGCTATGTACTCTGCTTCACATGTAGATCCGCTTCTGACGCTTTGTTTAGAACTGCACCAACTTACAGCTCCACCGTTTAATAAAAACACGTATCCGGTTTGCGATTTAGAATCGTCCGGATCGGTGTCAAAACTTACATCGGCGTAACCATTTACGACTAGCTCTTTGTCACCTCCATATCGAGAAACATATCCTTAGTCCTTTTCGGTATTTGGGATGTTCTTGACCGTTGTCGATGATCCACTCTGGATTACTTTGGTACCTCCCTGCTAAGCTTATTGCTAAGCATATGTCGGTCTGGTACACAGCATTGCATACATGATAGAGCCTATGGCTGAAGCATAGGAACATTTTCATTTCTCTCTATCTTCTGCTTTGTGGTGGGCATTGAGTTCGACTCAACTTCACACCTTGTAGCACAGGCAAGAAACCTTTCTTTGCACGATCCATAATGAACTTTTTCAATATTTTGTCAAGGTATGTGCTTTGTGAAAGTCCTATTAAGCGTCTTGATCTATCTCTATAGATCTTGATGCCTAATATATAAGCAGCTTCACGAGGTCTTTCATTGAAAAACTTTTATTCAAGTATCCTTTATGCTATCCAGAAATTCTATATCATTTCCAATTAATAATATGTCATCAACATATAAAACTAGAAATGCTCTGAGCTCCCACTCACTTTCTTGTAAATCTGAGGCTTCTCCAAAGTGCATATAAAACCATATCTTTGATCACACTATCAAAACATTTATTCCAACTCCGAGATGCTTGCACCAGTCCATAAATGGAGCGCTGGAGCTTGCACACTTTGTCGACACCTTTTGGATCAACAAAACCTTCCGGCTGCATCATATACAACTCTTCTTCTAGAAATCCATTCAAGAATGCAGTCTTGACATCCATCTGCCAAATTTCATAATCATGAAATGCAGCAATAGCCAACATGATTCAGACGGACTTAAGCATCGCTACGGGTGAGAAAGTCTCATCGTAGTCAACCCCTTGAACTTGTCGAAAACCTTTCGCAACAAGTCGAGCTTTATAAACGATAACATTACCATCGCGTCAGTCTTCTTCTTAAAGATCCATTTATTCTCAATGGCTTGCCGATCATCGGGCAAGTCAACCAAAATCCACTTTGTTTTCATACATGGATCCTATCTCAGATTTCATGGCCTCTAGCCATTTAGCGGAATCTGGGCTCATCATCGCTTCCTCATAGTTCGTAGGTTCATCATGGTCAAGTAACATGACTTCCAGAATAGGATTACCGTACCACTCTGGTGCGGATCTTACTCTAGTAGACCTCGAGGTTGATAGAAACTTGATCTGAAGTTTCATGATCAATATCATTAGCTTCCTCACTAATTGGTGTAGTTAACACGAGGAACCGGTTCTTGTGATGAACTACTTTCAATAAGGAGTAGATATAGATTATCTCATCAAGTTCTACTTTCCTCCCACCCACTTCTTTCGAGAGAAACTCCTTCTCTAGAAAGGATCTGATTTTAACAACGAAAATCTTGCCCTCGGATCTGTGATAGAAGGTGTACCCAATAGTCTCTTTTGGGTATCCTATGAAGACACATTTCTCGATTTGGGTTCGAGCTTATCTGGTTGAAGTTTCTTCACATAAGCATCGCAGCCCCAAACTTTAAGCGACAACTTTGGTTTCTTGCCAAACCACAGTTCATAAGGTGTCGTCTCAGCGGTTTTGATGGTGCCCTATTTAACATGAATCGCCGTCTCTAAAGCATAACCCCAAAAGCGATAGCGGTAAATCGGTAGAGACATCATAGATCGCACCATATCAAGTAAAAATACGATTCTGACGTTCGGACACACCATTTCGTTGTGGTGTTCTGTGGCGTGAGTTTGAAACTATTCGCATTGTTTCAAGTGTAAACCAAACTCATAACTCAAATATTCTCCTCCACGATCGGATCGCGAAATTTTATTTTCTTGTTACGATGATTTTCTACTTCACTCTGAAATTCTTTGAACTTTTCAAATGTTTCAGACTTGTGTTCATTAAGTAGATATACCCATATCTGCTCAAATCATCTGTGAAGGTGAGAAAATAACGATATCCGCCACGAGCCTCAACATTCATCGGACCACATACATCGTATGTATGATTTCCAACAAATCTGTTGCTCTCTCCATAGTTCAGGAGAAGCGGTGTTTTAGTCATCTTGCCCATGAGGCACGGTTCGCAAGTACCAAGTGATTCATAATCAAGTGATTCCAAAAGTCCATCGATATGGAGTTTCTTCATGCGTTTTATACCGATATGACCTAAATGGCGATTGCCACAAATAAGTTGCACTATCATTATCAACTCTGCATCTTTTGGCTTCAACATAATGAATATGTGTATCACTACTATCGAGATTCAATAAAATAGACCACTCTTCAAGGGTGCATGACCATAAAAGATATTACTCATATAAATAGAACAACCATTATTCTCTGATTTAAATGAATAACCGTCTCGCATCAAACAAGATCCGGATATAATGTTCATGCTCAACGCGAGCACCAAATAACAATTATTTAGGTCTAAAACTAATCCCGATGGTAGATGTAGAGGTAGCGTGCGGCGGCGATCACATCGACTTTGGAACCGTTTCCCA